>BSBM01000742.1:8162500-8762500 GCA_027924585.1 Larix kaempferi
TGTACCTACTTGATGGGTTGCTCGCAGACGTGCTTACAGAGATGATGAAGACACCTGCATGGAGGCTAGGCCTACATCTAGCATGAAAAAGGGTTGGCTATGTAGAACTTCCTATGACGAATAGATTGGAGATTGATGGTCGAGATAGCAACAATAGTGACGATGATGATCCAACTTTGATGATGATCTAGTGACGAAGACTTGTTCTGATGATTGTGTCAAGAGAATACCTTCCTAGTTAAGAGGGAGTGTTAATGTAATTGTAACTTCGAAAGATATTTACTTGTATATTTTATATTGTATTTGTATTTTATTATTGTACCTCCAACGGAAATGTTTATTCCTTTGGTCAGAGAAGTCATTATTTTATTTGGGTCATGTAAAGTCAATGAGGTTAACCCTCCATTGTGTGACGGGGAATTGACCCCAGAGTTGAGTCTTTCATGGGTTATTGGACTCTCCTAGAGAAGTCGGCCTAGTCAGTTACACTTAGGGGCCGACCTGTTTGGGGTTAAGTCTAAGTGAAAGGTAAAGTATAAATAGAGAGGGTGCTCCTCTCTATTTCATCATTCACTCACTCATCAAGTTCGCATAAGTAAGTAGGAGGACAAGTTCACACAAGTGAAGACGAGAGAAGTTGCTGGAGACCATTTCTACTTTTGGGGTTTATTGTATTGTTGCTCATTCTATCTCTGAGGAAGTTGCAGGGTTTTCTCCTTTATGGTTTCCCCGATGAAATTCTTTGTGTCTCTTGTCTCTTGTGTTTGATTTGCTATGCATGTTATTCTCTTAGATAAGATCCTAGATAATCTTGAATTAAGTTGTGAAATCTAACACTCAATGTTTTTGGATGGTTGACTGTTCCTTACTGAGTTCACATCTGCACTCTCAGTCCTATATCCAAACACCCAATCGCCAAAGTCTTCAAAAGGAATGCCATTCTGTGCCTTTCCCATCAAAGCAAGATATGCCTGATATTGTTGAGGAAAAGTTTTACATGTTGCTCTCAATATTTATAATTCATTCATAGGATTAGCTTTTTGTGGTTTGGCACATACATATTCATCATACACATGGTCGTAAGAATAATCCTCATCCCTTATGAAATCGTAAGAAGTGATGCATGGTGCCACCTCTTCCTCATACCATTTACATTCTTCTTCATATTGCTCACAATCATCTTCATATTGCTCATAGAGTCATCATAATAGTAAGACATGGCTGTAACTTCTTCTTTGACGAATAATCTTAATGCACAGGTGCAAGCACCATGCTCTGATACCACTGTAATGTCCCTAATTTGAAAAATTAATCAATTTTGGCGAATTATCGAACCTTGGACTAGTGAACCCAAATTGCTCCAAAAGAACCCAAATGATTTCTAATTCTATATGGAGGGGCTTGATATGTATTAAGAAATCCTAATGCAGCTCTTAGACACTTGGAAATTCATTAGAAACATTCATGGCTTGCAATTCTCAAGGAGGAAAGAAGGGTAAAAGTACTAGTGAATTCAATGGTTAAAAACCCCACTAGTCTATGAACCTTTTTAATTCCCAAACACTGTATGACCTTCCCTATTTTATGAACAGAGACTTGGATTTGATAGAGGAACTTAAGGGCAACTAGAATGCAACATTACTTCAGGTTTTAGGGTCTGCTATAACTCCCATAAAACCAAATGTTATGAGACATAGAAATTTTGAGAAAATTGTTAACAATGGACATGAGATTTATTGCGCAATATTTAATCAAAAATCAAAGGGTATGCACATAGTATTTTGGTCATCAATATTAAATCATAAGCAACTCAAAACATCAACAAAAACTCAAATAAATTCTGATGTAAAAAAGATACAAAATTACTCCAAAAACTCCATGTGAAGATAGAGGGGAAACTAGCTCGAATCAATAGTTTGCTTGGAAAGGTTACATGAAAGGTATGAAATTTCGAGATATGGATACAATGTGCAATTCATTACAATGATATACATCAGATAACATAACCATGGAGTAAATAAATCATCATCCACAAAATCTACTCAACTATGAGTGCACCATCAACAGTAGAACATGGACATTAAAAGAAGATTGAGAGAAGAGATAATGGAGAAGGAGATAGTAGATGAACTCGAACTGAAAGGGTATCAAACCTGCATCAAAACACCTTCATTAAGCTCTAATAAGAGGTATGAATGGACTCTCCTCCAAACAACTTAGACATGGATATTTCACCTTTGAAATTGGTTCAATAGTAGGGAGGATGAACATCCATCGTGCAAGGACAAGCTAAGCTCTCCAAGAGTGAAAGTGAAAATGATCCGAAAGCTGCTCTCCTTTGTCATCCTCCTCTTTTATTAACCTCAAGTGAACTCAAGACCTCAAATTCCCTCCAAGAGACTTCACTCAACTCGAATTAGTGATAGATTCTCTCATGAGACACTTGTCCACTTCTTCCTTGCATTCCTCTTTCCCCAATTGGAATTGGGAATCTTGGCTAACCATAACTCCCTCTATGCACCCTCTTGGTGGCTATTTTTAGCCCTAATATGTCATATGTGTCATAGGTCTACAATCAGGTCTGAATTTGTCATATATTCCTTCATCATTGTTGTCATAGATGCCATGGAATCTAGCTACAAGTGTCACAATGCCTCTTCCTCTTCCTTGGAAGTTACTCTTCCACTCCAATTCGGTCTTCCTAGATTCTTGCCATGTATTACCAACATATTTAGTTGGATTATCTGAAGAGCCGCCATTTGAAAAACATGATAAGTGTTTGTGCTCCAGTGTATCAGATGATCCATCCTTTGTGCCCAACCAGTTTTGGCTAGTCAGTTTGTTTTTTGTCTTGAAATGACCATGCCCCACGGGGTTTTTGTAAAAAGTGTACTAGTAGGGTTTCAGTGGCTTGGTCACCCATGACTGGTTTGTCAACTAAGGTATTCCAGGGATTTTTTTACCCTGATTAATTATACTTTGCCTACGGGCGAGGTATAATTGACAAGATTTTCTCTCGCTTCCTCCAAAGTTGGAATGCCCGATTTTGAAATTCTGGCCGTGGGGGGTTATTAGAGTCCAACTAATAAATATAAACCTACGAGACACTATGCGTCGAGTTAGTGGTCATTTCCTAGGTCTGTAGAGGTTTTTAAATGTTGTCCGAAATTTTTTACCGGACGTGTTGGATAGTTAATTATTTTATTTTTTAATAATTAGTTTTTCCATAGTTTAAATGGAAAAATTCAAATTTGTAATATGTCAGTCGTCCGGGGTGTGTCTCTCAGTGATTGGAGGCTTAATTCCTAAGCCAAAATATCATACTTGATCCCCGGGCACCTTTATCCTAAGTTTCAAATCGTCATTCAGTGACTTAATTAATAATTCCTCAAAATTTAAAAGAGGATTATTAATTAATTAAATTCAAAAAATTAATAATTGGAGATAATCCAATTTGGATTATTTCAGTGGCTAAGTGACATGGCATAAGGCATCAAGGAAGATTCCAAACATCTCAGTCATCATCCAGTCAAGTATACAGTCAGCATCAATGATTAACTCCAAAAGAGTTCACCCTCCTCATGTGGAAATTCAAATTTGTGACATGGCAAAGATATTTAATGGTAAGAGAGTTAAGGTTTGAGTTACATTAATGGGAGTAGGGGCGCCTTGCTTGGGTGGAGGCCACCTCCCACTCTCAACTACCAAGATTTGGGTTAACTAAAAGTCAAACTCCAAGCTTTTAAACCACTCAAAGATCACTATCTTCCATGCATTCAAGTCAAGTTTGAAGGGATATGCGAATTTGTGATGTGGCAATCGAATTATGGGAGGTTGAGTGTGCATTTACTTTATGGTAAACGCCCTCCTCGAGTTTAGGCCACCTCATGGCTTGGCTCTCTTTACAACAAGGCATGATCCCTACTTTATCTCATGCATCACTTAAAGAAAGATCACGAATATCCCTTAAAGGATCAAGTATTTGCAAGGTGGAAGGGACCTATTCGTTTGGTGTACGTTATTACGTGTTGGTGATACAACCAAAGCTTGAGTTGGGGGCGCCTTGCCTAGGTGGAGGCCACCTCCCCACTCTCCTTCAATGTATTTCGAGTTATGTGAGGGTTAGGCACTCCAAATTTGTTTTGACATGGGATTTGATTGGTTGGAGATTGGATTTCGAATTAGTGACTTGTGCCATTGGCTTTCATGGATGCCAATTCGGTATTAAGTTAGTGTATTTTGTTATAAAAGGATGGCATTGCCTCCTTATTTCACATGGATTTTGTGCAAAGAAACTCTGGTGAAAATTGTAAGTCCTTGTTTAATAAAATATTTTGAGACTTTGGAGGTCACTCAATTGGACTTTTGGCATTGTGTCTTCATCTCACGTGAAGTAATATCTTTTCCACCCTACTTTTATTTTGCAAATTTGATTATGATGCTTATTGAAGACTAACAATCTAGTATTTAGGCTTCTAATCTCTTACATTGATTGTTTGTGTCTTCAGGGAAATCATCCATTGGGAGCTATTGGCATCTAATACCTTCACCAATCAAGTGTTCCATTTATCTTAATATTTTGTTTGCAGGGTTGCGAGCTTCTCCAAGTACCTCTTGCCTTCTCCAACAAAGAACTTCATTCAAACTATTGGTCACCTTGGTCTACGAGCTTCTATCTTCCAGCTCTCTTTTTCTCCTTGAAATCTTTTGCCCTTGCCTTGCTAAGCCTTCTTTTTATAGCCTTTTTTATATTCTTTCCAATTTTTTCATGAAAACCTTTGTTTGATAACTACATGGGAGGTTCCTTTTCATCACCTAAAATGGTTAGATTGGGTGAACACATTTAAATTAATTTGACTTCTATCTTCTAAGAATCCAATAGGAATGGTAAACTTGCATAATATTTTTCCTATGCTAAATAATAAAATCATGGCTAATGTTTGTCTCTGATGCAGGAGCATCCTTGGGTTTGGGAAATCCGCATCACCCAAAAATATTTCCATTATGCACATTAAATAATGACTGAATAAGGACCGTGTTTCTTTATTGGCCCATTTGTTCATAAATTCGCTATCCTTGTGTTTATTTCTGCCATGTTGTTACTCATAGTTCTCTTATAAGCATGTTGTTACTTAGTGTTGTAGCCCCTTCATACCTCAACGCTGCCACATAAGCGTTCCACATTTACACGCTGCCATTATGAATGTTAATTGTTGTCACCATGTGTTGGGAAGAGTACCCACTCCCAGAAGACGAATACTTACACCAAACTGCAAGCAAATGGGAGAATAACCATTGAGGAAGGTGAAAGGTTGTCGCAACTGCTCGATCTTGGCAGAGGAAGCGAAATCGATTCAAGGGAAGACTGTAGAGTTTAAAAGAGTGATGGGACGATGAGAAGGGAGGGGATACTAAAGGAGAGATCGTGAAGGAGCATTGGAGAAGCCGGTCCAATCAATGAACAACATGAACAAAAAGGCTGAAACAGAGTATCAACACATTAACTCCGAGACTCTACCCACCTCACGATTTCAGAACTGTTACATCAACACGAGCAACCATTTTGGTGAATGTTGTTACTCCTGTCAGCATTGGCTGTAATTTAACTCTATGATTTCTCCTTGGATTCATAAAATCCTATGTGCATTTCATTGGTATCCAACAATCAAATCTTTGTGTTATTTTGTTTTGTGTTTGATAATAGCATGATGGTTTTCCATTGTGTATTTTGAGAGCAGAGTTAGGTTCTGTAATAGATTGTTTGTTGTAGCACCTAGCATCTGCGTTAGGTGGTATCAGAACAAGGTTGCTTTTGGAATGCTTGCATGACTGTTCCTGAAAGTGGGTTGGAGAATAACCTAAGTTGGTGGTGTATCAACATTCAGAGTGATGAAGATAAGTGGTGTATCAGCGTTTGGGTTGAGGTTGTGTATGGTAGTTAGAATTCAAACTACTAGGAGACTTGTGAGAATGTTGCCAAGAAGGAGAGGGGCAACACGTGGAGTTGCAGGAATTGAAGAATTTGAAGAGTTACAAAGAAGAATAGAGGAGTTATAACACATAAGAGATGGGGATGCTGAGACAGATTCTGAATCTGAAGTCGAGATTGAGGTTGATTAGCATAATGAAGATAAAGACCCAATTGTATGTATGCTATCTTATTTGAGTAGCATAGGTAGTGCGAAAGTTGAGGTTTCATGCTATGATGGAAGTCTAAACGCTGAAACTCTTATTGACTGGATATGAGAGCTCAAGAGATACTTTGAATATGATGATGTTTGTGACCCAAATAGATTTCATTTTTCCATCACAAAGTCGAAAGGACATGCATCCCTTTGGTGGGACATGTTGCAAAAAGATAGAGTTGATCACAAGCTGGAAAAGATCAGAATCGGAAGAAAATGGTGAGTAAAATTAAAGAGATTTTTTTCTTGTAGACTATCAACAAAATTTGTGTAGACAAGTTCAGAATCTAAGGAAAAATGAGGTTTATGTGCGTGAATATACTAAAGGATTCTTCATGCTATCACTTAGATCATCAAGCATTAAGGAGCATGAGTATCAACACGTGGCTAGATACGTGAATGGATTGAAGTATGCAATTCAAGATATTAAATTTCCTTTTATTGTTCCAACACAGTCAATTCAGAGGCTTGAATTAACTGGGTTGCTGGGATTTTAAGATTCTTCTTAAGTAATTGGATAGTGCTTTCCTTCTCAGTCAATTTTTTTTTACTTGCTTCCCCTTTATTTGGTTCATCATTACTCTCCACTAGGCCAATTTGCAATCTTTGTATTTGTTGTTGATGAGCTTTATTCTATGTTTTTTCCTGCTTAAATTGGATTTCCATCTTGTTCACTGTATTATGTAGCTTTGCAACCTTTAAGGTAGCTTTCATCAAATTAGTATAAATTACCTCCCCAGTCTGTCTATGTAGGTGAATCTTATCAGGGACTGGTATCTTCTGCAAATTCAATTTCATTTCTGTGACCTTATCATCATATGATACGGCCAAATTCAAAGTATTTTTTATTGGGCCTTTGCTAGTCATTAGAGTAATCTTCGAATCACTGATATTCCTGACTTTTGGAAACAATTTATGTATTGTTTCTGCTGCAGCTTGCTTGTATTGTCCATACTTCACATATATCTTGGCTCTTGATTGATACTTGCTAGTATCACCAATAGCCTTTGCTTCATCAAACTTATATTCATACATTTGGACCTCTAGGACTTGATATTTTTCTTTATTTTTTCCTTTCTCTACGTCAAATACCATTATTTCATCTTGTTGGCTTGGTTTTAGTCTCTTGGCCTCTCTTTCATCTTCTGAAAGCATGTCAGTAGTTTCTTAGAAACTTCTTTTGCTTGTTGCTTCAATCTTTCCTGGGGTGGGTACCAATTCAGCTGAAAATTTATCTAAGGTAACAGGATCTTCCTGTGAACTTCCTGAAGCCTCTATGTATGATTCATACTGTAGTGAATTTGCCAACTTTGACAATCCTTCAACCTCTTGATGATCAAAGGCTTTGCTTTTGTTTTGTTGCCTTCTTTGATAAATAACATGATGAGGATCATAATTTATAGCAATGGCTTTCTTAAATTTCAGTGCTTTTAAATGTTTTTCTACAAAAGGGATAGCATTCCTATTCTTGATGATGAAAGGACCAACTTTTAAAGGAAAATTTATGTCTGAAGCTTTCTTGAAAGCTAGAAAATGATCATTTTCTACTGTCAGCTTCTGTCTGATAAACTCCAAATAAAAAATTCTCACAGTTAAAAAGGATGGCAAAACATATGGCTCTCTGACAAATCCATAAAGTCTAATTACTGTATGCTGCTTTAGTAAAAACCAATCTCCAATTTCCTTTCCTAGGTTTAATTGCATCAAGGTCTTCATTTATGAGAATACTCTTGGCAAATTTTCTTCAAACATCAATCTGTATACTTTTGACAAAATAAAATTCATGAAATTAAACATATTATTTTCCATTGTTTCTAAAAACATTTCTTGTGGAAAATGTAAATCTTTTTCACTGGAAAATAGGAGCATCTTCATCAGGTGTGTCTGGAATCTAAAATGTCTGGAAGTGTGGAAATTCACTAGTTGAGAGTGGATGTTCTCAGCTATGAATTCATCAAATTTAAGATAGGGAACTTGATCATAATCTATTTATGGTTTACCAACACTTAATCTGAAAAGGAGACTTAATTGGACCTCTGTGACCATGGAATCATCATCAAACCCTAAAAACTGTTAAATGAGTGATAGGACTAACTGTGAGTTTTCTTCAAAGAAATTGATGTCTAATGGGTAGGGGGTGCTATCAATGGCAAGGTTAGGTTTCAGACAATTGGTCATGAAGGTTTGTTTGGCCTCAGGGGATGACTGTCTGTATTGGCTGACTAGGGATTCTTCGATAAGGTCTTCTTGGTCACGGGAAAAAGATAGGGGTACCTCTAAAGCTTTCTTAACGGTGGATGAATTTACAGGGCAGAGGATTTTTCATTTTGGACAAATTCACAATGACTCTTTCGCTCTGAGAATAGATTATTGCACACCAGGAAACAAAATCTGGAAACCCTAAAGCTTGTTCTAGACCAAAATAAATAAAACCGGACTTATAGATGTTGTGCACATCCAAATTCTGTTTATGTAAACCCTCCAACCTACTTTTGACCTTTGAAACTGAGAATTTAACCATTATGGGGTCATGAATGTCACTGTCTCTGTCTTCTAAGGTTTCTTCTATTCTCGTATCTTCAACGTTCTATTGAACTGTTTCACTACTCTCTTCCATTATGTAAATAGTTCTAGTTACTTTCACGAGTTTCGGAGGACCTACCTGGCACTAACAAAATGAAAACTATGTTTTGTTGCTTTCCTACTCCACGCACATGCTCCAATCATCCACCGTTGAAAAGACAAATGTCAACTTTTCACGTGTCTTTCGCAACACGGGAGGGTGGTTTCCCTTACCGCTTTCTCCGATTGCGAAATGATGTGGGGACAACACACGTACAACAGTATGGCATTTCGCAACCACTCTGAAATCCATTTCGTTGTGCATGTTGGCGGTGCGAAAAGATTATGGGCCATCGATATATCCACCCCTTTATCGAATAGCCGTTGATCTTGGAATGCCTTTAACACAGCCTGACTTGACCTTTTGGCGCACTTCATCTTCATTATTTTCCCCGTTTCTTCCCCAGTGAAACCTTCCCTCCGTCGTTGATCTACTTGTGGCCCGATCAACAACCGTCGATCATGTCTATCCTTTAACGTCACTCTTTAATCTTTCGGGGAATTTCGCTTCTACTATTCACCTCTCTTCTTTTTCCGGCGAAACTCTTGTTCCACCGTCGATATTTTCCAATGCAATCGTGACCATTGAGCATTTCACATGATTCCCAAAGCGCTTCGCTTGACTCTTTAGCTCTTCTTTGGTATAACTAATGGTCACATGGATCATTTTTCCAGGACTTGGGGTTGTTCCCACCATTTTTTCATTATATCAAAACCATATTTCTACCACTTCTTTTCCCCATTCAAAGTTGAAAAATAGTGTGTCAACAAAGGGAATATGCAATCATGAAACCATGGACAAGGTTGAATTAGTGGCAAATTCTACTTTATTCCTAAATTGTACCTCTGCTACAAAGTTGGACACATTGGGATTTTCAAAATGACTACAAATATCATGTTCACAATTAATGTTATGAATAAGAAAATCTAACTCTCATTTTCTCAAAATAAATGTAATATAGATGGTGAAGAAATCAAGACATTCAAAGACAATTTGTTACTTCTTGAGAGATTGGAATCCAATATTTTTGGGACTCTAAAGGAAGACTATCATCTGAGAAAATATTTTAGGGCAAGGTTGTGAAGCATAATAATAGTTTGGGAATGACAAAGGAATTAAAGACAACAATGAGTGCAAAGGGTGTCATTGAATTCATAAAAATTGACATTGAATAATTGATTGTCACAATGAATATTTGAAGAGCCTTAGCACTAGTATCTTTCACTTTTAGGAATTGGATAAAGTAGGTAGAAATATGTAGAGTTTTTGTTTTCTCCATTTGGTGACAACAGGGAAGATATCATAGGGTTGATGAAGAAAATTGGAATGATAACAACTAAAGGCCCATCAACATCCATGAAAAAATAATAAATGTAAAGGTCATTATGTGTTCCGCTGAATTAAATGTGTGCATTGATACTTAAGTGAGCTAAACAATTTGTTAGAGTTAAATCAAGGAAGATTCACTAATTTGATTATCATTTAGTAAAAATCCAAACATATGTTAAACACTTATTTCTCTTCCCTATATTCCCTATGTTTGAATTTTGAGGGACATATTGTTGTATGTTTAAAAGTTGTAAGTTTTTTATAAAAAAAATTGTGATAAATAAATGGAGAATTGTAACATTGTCATGAGTTGTTTATGATCTGATACTTTATATTTAATATTCAAAATTATTGGATTAGTTTCATGATGATTAATACATAGGCTTAATCCCCATATAGAAAGTGATTGATATTGTGCTTCTTTCCTCTCAAATTTTATTAAATTTTGTCTTCTTTGAATTCTTTTCCTTCTACACATTTTCAAGTTAAAATGTCTCAATGTATGGATAAAGGTGCCCACTAAAAATGAACATTTTGTGTTGATTTCTTTGGAGTTATAAGTAGTTCCATGTATAAATATTTGGATTTAATACAAGTTCTAATGAATTATATACATTATATATTTGAACCTGTTTTTAGAGATAGTGCCTCCCTTATATTTTGAATCCCAAATACTAATATGCTATTGACCTATAAGAATCAAAGGAAGGAGTGTTATTGATTTTAGGGATAATGGTTATGAAAGTAGCATTCAAAGGGACATAGATGTTCCGTAACATTCTAAATCCATCCACACCCAAAAGTTTATGTTTTCCATAATCTCCAAAGAAAATTTTAAAAAACTCTATATTCTCCTTCTCTTCCTCACTTGAATTAGAAAAACATGAGAAAGAGTCAGTGCTCCTTCTCCTTCTCACTTGGGTCACAAAAGTGTGAGAAAGGGATAGTACTCCTTCTTTTTGTCACTCAAATGAAAAAAGTGTGAAAAAGGGCCAACTTTGATATCTTCCTCCTAAAAAGTGTTAAAATATCTAAAGTGTCTTTGCTCCCCCTACTTGCTCAAGTTTTTTGAGAGGATTTTTCAACTAAATATTGGGCTACCCCACAATATCTAGCTAATCACAAACTATGGAAACCTAAGGAAGTTAATAGTGAATCATCAAATTTATGGTCACACGTTCTACGTTTTCATGTGAAGGAAGTGAATATACTTCTTTTACTTATCCCTAATAAGCTCAAGAGACTCAAATGAAGCCTTATGCTTAAGGAAAAATGCGTAGACAAAGAAGCTATTTCAGATCCTTGCATCCTTCTACCTACATTTCAACCTCAAGTCCTCAAGAAGTGGTAAGCTAAGAATTTCACCTTTGCTCTGATACCTTTGAAAGAATGGTTTGGGAATTAAAGAAGACTTTTATTACTCATGAATCATCATTCCAAAAATACAAACCAATTTCTACTCTATCACCTCCAATTTCTTTAGAGTTGAAGACTTTGTATACTCTTTATTGATAATATTATAAGGAAAATATTCTTGGAGTTAGTAGGATGGGTAATCTGTAAGATTTATCATGTACTCCATAATCCTTATAATTGTGTGATCCACCAATAGAACCAATCACCCACTTTCAAATCTGCATTCAATTGCAAGATCTTCATTCACTTCACAAGCATGCAAGGATGTTTGCCTCTCAGGAAGAATACCATATACATGAGTTTATTAATATAATATTTGAACCCTATATTATGATAATGTAATCTAACTAATGGGGTCCACTCTATCGTGGTATTTCGCTTGCATTGCTTGTTCACTTTCATTAATACGAGGTTTTCAAGATCCCTGGCTTGATGAAATTAGGATATATACACTAAGTAGGATTGGTATCTAAAATGTATTCTTAAAGTGAAGAAAAAAAACCATTCATGTATGAAATTAGTAATGAATTCAACATATTTGAACTGGACATAAGGCTTTGTAGGTTTTGGGTAGTTCCCACCCATCATTTCTGTTAAGTCAGTAAATTTTTCTTCATTTTTTAGTTATTTTCTCCAACTTTGGTTTGTTTGTTGAGTCTACCTTAGTTAATTTTTGGTTTTTAGTTTTGGTTTTTGTCTTCTTAGAAACCTTATGAGTGATTGAATAAAGTTTGAGCCCAGTTCTTTTCAGATTTCATTTGATTTTGGTGACTTTTTATATTGAAAAAGAGTCATATGTTCAAAGGAAGAATCATCAATGACTTTAGAGAATGGTTGAACTTATGTCCTAAACCAAATAGCTGCCAGAATCTCCGACAAATTAGCAAAAAGTTAGAAAATTGCTAAATTTTGGTTAAAAGATATTCTCGTAGCGCTACACCAAAGTTTAATACAGAGCGCGCTACAGGAATATCGTGGCCTGAGTTTTTTGTCAATTTTCGATCTGATTTCAATCAAGATGCAGAGTGAGAGTGTCTAATCGCATTGTGTGAGTGTTTTAACACGTGTTTGTAGAAATTTGAGCATGATTTTAGTTGGTTGCTAATCACGAAGAGAAAACAAGGGCATCATTGCATGGTATGCGGGATCAGTTGCACAGAAACCAGTAAAATTCCGGGTTTAGCTGTCAGTTTCCTCTTGTTACACGCATCATTTCTGGAGAGTTAGTGTTTGTGAAGGAGAGTTCACTGTTGAACGGTGGATTGTGTTATTGTGGAAAGGAGACAGCTGTGTTCTGGCGCCAGCGAAAATTAGGGTTTTTGAATTCATTCACCTGTGGCTAAAGAATCGATATGAGGACACCTGTGCTCGAAGGAGAACATCATTGACACCCCAAATTGAAGACATTAAGCCACAATGGACGAGTAATTGACAGGTATTACGTTATAACCCTTATAGCTGGAAAATTTGGGTTTTTGGCTGCTGCACGATTTTCTGAAAAAATTGGTTTCTGAGGAGGATGTAATAGATCGTAAGATGAGAAATTCACCACAGAAATAGTTACCTGAAGCCCGTTAGGAGGAATTTGCATGAATGTTTCTCTCATGACCTAATGATTTAAAACATCAGAATATACAGAATAGGGCGTCGAAAAGACTCACTGAGTTATCTGTAGAACTCAGTTTTTACACAGAAGGGAGTCTGCTAGTTGGTACAGGTGTTACACAGAAAGGTCTGTTAATTTGTGCAGGTGATTTAAATATCACTGAAAATTGTTATAACCTGCAAAATTATTTGCTCAGAAAACAGCTTATAAAACATTTCTGAAACCTGAAACTAGACTGTTCCTGTTCCCTGAAAAGAAAGATATGGGAAAAAGCAGTAAAAGTGGTAAGGTTAATAGGGCTGAACCCACAGACTTGACATGGATTCAAAAACTTCCAGATTGTGCAGAGCTGTTCCAACAGGCAGGCTGGTTGAAATTTTTCAAAAGGATAGATGGTTTTAATGCTCAAGTGTCCTGCAGTTTTGCTAAAGGACTTAAAAATGAGATGATTCTAATGGATCCTTTGAGATTCAAATTGACTGTAGAATTAATTTCAGAAGCCACTGAGATTAGTAATGAGGGCGAGCTCTGGTTTAAGAAGTCTCCTTTTGAGTTTGATCCTCAAAGATACTTATTGCCTAATGTTATTCCTGACTGGAACAAAGGTATTCTTATACATAATTTCAGGAAGGAGTGGATTGAACCTATAAGGATTCTTCAGAGTTATGTGACTTGTGAAGGAAGGTATTCATTAGTGTTCAAATATCATCTCAGGTTCTTACAGCACATGGCAGGGGTTTCTAAAATGAATTTGCCATTCTTTTTCATCAAAAGCCTGCAGAAAATGTCGAGCAAAATAAAACAGCATGATGATCATACTTCTCAATCACTGTTTCATCATGGTCTCATTAAGTTAATCATCTCTACAGTGTTGCAGCATGAGGGAAAGACTTGGGACTTCTTTTTGTTTTGGTCAGGGGTTCATCCTAAAGGAGAAGATCAACAACCCAAAAGACGAACTGACAAGGGAAAAGTAATGATACAAAAGTTAGGGCATTCAGTTAAACCTGCAAACAAACATGACATTAAAGCTAAAAAGGAAACAAAGCAGGTAGCAGATGAAGGACAGAATGACAGTCAGCCTCAGGAAATTCCAGAGCACAATAAAGTCAAGATCTCATTATTTGATGACAAAAAAGAAGAGGAATTTCTTGAAAAGAAGTCATCACCTATAGCAGATTTTCAAGAAGAGAAGAAAATTGATATCAAAGTTATTCCTGTAGCAAAAGAAGAAGTCCATAATCAGCCAAGAAGCCCCATCACAGTCCTCTCAGATGATGAGGGATATATGTTAGAAGAAGAGCAGTTTATTCCTGAGATTGAGATTAAAACTGAGATTAAAGAAAATCAAGCTATACAGGACAAAACCACAAAGCCTAGGAACAAGATCAAAAAGTTGGAAGTGGTAGAGTTAGCATCTATCCAATATCAAGGGAAGGAATTAAAAATGATGGGAGAGGCAGCTTCTTTATGGAGACCTAAAACTAGGTCGAAAAACAAATTAAGGTTAAGTATGAAAAAGTTGTTAAATCCAAAATTGAAGACTGATAAGGTGACCATCTCTGATGAAGAGTCCATGGAGGAGGAGAAGTCAAAGAAAAATGAATTGCATTCAGTTAAAAGAGAGAATTTTAGGTCTGTAAAGGTAACAGGTGAAGAAAGCTCTAAATCCATTGTTGAAGACAATTCTGGAAAATTGTTGACAGAGGAGATCAAGTCAGTACAGGTAACAAATGTTTCAAACCCTATCATTGAAGATACTGCTGTGAAGACATTGACAGAGGAATTAATATTTAAGAAGTTTGACATGTTTTGGAAACCAAATGAAGATCAAGATGCTGCAATAGAAAAACTGGTTAATTCTGACAAGGAGAATTTGAAGAAGACTGTCAAACAGTACAAGCATCAAATGAATTACATGCAAGAAATTAATGATGGTCTAATGATGGCAAATAGAAGATTAAGAGAAGATCTTCAAGATACTCATGACAAATTTCAGGAGTTAGTGATTGATGCAAAGGAAGCACTCAGAAGAAAAAGGGTTGCTGATAGGCACTGCTCAGAATTAGAAAAGACTGTTGAAACCTTGCAGCATGAAAATGAACACCTACAGAAAAGGATAGCTGAGCTGGAACAAAAGCACAAAAGAATAAAGAAAAGATCCTCAAGTCCAGATGGCATATCTTTGCTTGTGGAGGCATCGAAAGAGATTTGAGGCAGTTAGGTTCATTTAAGGCTTTTTGTTAAAGATTTGCTATTTTTAGCAAAAAATTGTAATTTAAAAAAAATGTGTAAATGCTACTTTACCTAGTCTAGTCATTCGATGGAGGATTAGTAGGAAAAACCCTAACTGTTTTTTGAGAAGGAAACTATTTAGAGAGAGAGCAAAGACATTGTAAGGGTTCGAATTTTTGGAGAGCTTTAGGAGGTCTGCAAGCTGTTGATTCTTCCAGACTTGTTCACTGCTAAGTATTGCAAACTCTCATATGCATTTTTGATGAAACTATGAATATATGACTCCTTATCCCACTTCTGATATGTGTTGGCTTCATTTTGAACTTATATAGTTTCTTGATTGACAAATTCATTTCTGGTTTTATGTGTAGTTTCCAGTGATGCTTGTCTTTTATTGTATGAACTTCATTGCAATCTTTTGTGGATTCCTGAGATATATATGCATCTTCATGGATATATGTGTATGAATTAGTTTTTACTTATCTGCTGAATGTATTCCCTTATGCTCTTGAAGTTTCTAACCAAAACATACAAAACAAAACCCTAAAAACCTAGTTTGGATTGATTTTATTTTTGAGATTGTGTTGGCTTGTTACCCTAGCCTTAGTAACAATTTCTGACACAAACAATTTCCATCATACAAATGTAAACAATTATCATCACCCCTTACTAAAATAATAGATAACATAGATATTACCTCTCTAGACCAAGTAGGAAGACAATGAGCTTCAAAAGGAGGAGTAATGCATGTGATCTCCTTTCTTATTTTAAGGAAATGACTAAAATATTCTTCTTAAAACCAAGATTCATATTACTAAACTTGTTTACTTAGGATCTAAAATTTATAAGAACTACACCATCAAGTAAACATAACACTCAGTTAATGGATTTTTTTGTAACATAACAAATGAATTTGGTCCTATTGATAGTGCAGATGGGTCTCTTGGTGGGGTTGTAACAATTTTCATAGAGAATAATGACATAGAAAAACAATACATCAAGGGAATGATTTATTTTTCCATGCCATAGGCCCAAGCCTTGATATAATCTATTTCATCTTTTAATATACCTATCTTCCATGTCAAAGTTTGTATGGATTTTGGATAGATATGAAATGATTGCAAACATTGTATAGATGTCCAATGTATATGAGTTTCACTTCTCAGTGCCTTTGGAATTTGCACTTTATGTGTTGAATACCAAGCATATTGGAAATAATGTCAAAAATATTCTAAGATCCTAAGATTTTACAAAGTATGGTTCAAGGAGATATGATCTTTATCCATGAAGAAAATCTAGATATAGAGAAGTTCAAAAGTAATATTAGTTGGAAAGAGGTTCAGGAGATTCAAGAAGGGTGGTGTAATAGTCAAGGAAAATCATCAAACATATAATGATGATTGTGATTATTATACTACAAGTCCCATGGTATTTCAATTTATATAGTGAAGAGGAATATTTCTTCTTCAAATTTAGCAATGGGTTAATTTCTTTGCCTACAAAAAAGTCAAGCTTCCAAAGGATTTTAGGTTGGAAAAGACACAAGATGGAATGTTGATGGATTATGAGGAATTACTTGCATAAGGTAAAAGAAGAATATGGTATCTTTCAACAAGATGAAGAGTTCAAGAAAATATATAAAGAGCAATAAAAAATGCTCCCTAGAAAAAAACTTGACAACATTGAAGGACAATATCTTCCTATTCCTATTGTTGTTATTGTTTCATCTGTATACGAAAGAAATAAATTTATGGGCCAAGTTATGAGATTTTTGTGAAAATTGGATGTTAAGGACCTGGAGGAAGAGGAAGAAATAAATATGGTCTCTCCAGTCCAATCCAAATTAAATAGATACTTGTAAGATTAGGTATGGGTGTTGATATTGATTCACATACATTTACTAAAGAGACATACATGGAATGAATAATCACAAAAGATAGAACTAATAATGAGGTACAAGCTAATTGACCTATGGTGTTCAAGGATATTGTTGTTGACATTGAGGCTACAGTTAATGATGTTTAAGAGAAGCACAAAGAGAGAGAAAAAATACATTGTTGAAGGAAAGAATGACGATGAAAGAAAAAGCATCAATGATCCTACCATTCAACATAAAGAGACAATTATGCAAGAGGGAAACGAAGGCTAGCCCCCTAAAATGAATGTGGGTTATGGAGAGAAAGACAAATATTCTCAACTTCATAAGGTTCATAAGGTTCATAAGGGTCAAAAAGAGTATTTAAGTAAAGAAGATGACAATGTCAATAAAAGAAAAAGTGAAGACAACATTGGGTATCCTTAAACTAAAAATGTTGAAGTAGGGTAATTAATATTTATCAAGTGAGGTGGTAGATTTTGGTAACCCTAGTTTATCTTCTACCCAAAATTATTTCTATGGAAAATTATTCTACTTTTGAAATCCTAAATGAAGCTATGTCTAACCATAATTTCTTTAATTATAAAACCAATATAGATGTGTCCCTAACAGATGAAATTCCCTTAGGTGTCCATGGATAAACCCAATGAATTAGAAGAATCTAGAACTTAAATTATTGCTTAAGTCTTAATGCCAATTCCTTCTGCCTCAAAGTCTATTGATGAACATGCTAATACTGCTATTGATGTGATTTTTAATGTGGAAGTGATTAGGGAAATGCACAAATAGTTTGAGAGGAGAAATGGAAATTTATCCATTTGTTCCCATAGTTCCAAGACTTATTGTTGTTGTAGATTATGAAAAACATATTCCCACCATTACTACTCTTCAACCTTGAAGCAATAAGGATATAAGAGACATGGAGGCAATATATTATGACACCATTAGCATTAAGCTTGACATGAATCAAGTTCCTATCATTGATAAAGTTGGGTTTCATAAATAGATTGGTGATATTATATCTAGAGGCTATAGGAAATATACACATGATCAAGTAAAAATGTAAGGATCCATAATTTTCTTGAAGTGTAGAAACCTTGGAGAATCTTACTAATTCTTAAATTTCCAACCATAAAATGTTTGGAGATATTTTTGTAAAAAAATAAAAAAAAATTTGGAGTAAAATATTTTTATCCTATGGAATTTGGGCGAATGATTTTAGAAAAAATGGAAATCAGCGAATAATTTTTTAATGGAAAATTAGCCCATGGGATAAATTTCGCCTCTAAAATTTTCCTTGCACGAAAAATTGAGCCAGAGAATAAATAAGCTTATAAAGGATTTATAGTGCGAAAAGGCCACAAACAAAGCATGAAGACATATAGTTATGATCATACAAGACAATATTATCCATTTTATGGAGGACCATGAAAAGGATAAAGTTGTTGAAACTCTTATCAAGTCAAAGTAATTGGTAATTAGGAGCTTGTAGAATATGATTAATGGAAAATATATGGAACCATAACATGCTACATAAATTCAAGCTATTATTAACGATATGGATTCACCTTCTTTAGAAATCAAGAATCTCAAGGAAGAACAAGTCCACTTAAAATGACACACGAGGAAATAATTAGAGAAAAACCAGAATTGAGATTTGATATATTCAATAGAGAATGAAAAATTAGAAGTTTCAAAGATAGTATTAAATACTAAAATTTTGAACAAGAGGATTTGATTATCTCTTCACATATTTGAATACACTAAGTTATAAAAAAAAGATACAAAGAGTTGGGGCTTAATAGAAAAGTATTAAATAAACTAGTGAAGGAGGTTGACTCATTAATAGAGAAATTGCAAGAGGCTAGGGGAGGCTCGCAAGGAGTTGCGTTCGCTTTTCGTTGCAATAGAAATGCACACTCTTTGTAAAAATAGAAATGCTTGCAAACTATTAGGAACACAAATGATTTCCTTTTTAAACAAGTACCCCCCCACTGAATCTCCATGCAAAAATGCCACATATTGTGGCAAAAAAAAAACAACACATAAACACACGCTCATTCCTAAGCATGCACACTCTAGGAACGAATGCACATTCCTACATGTATAAACAGAAAAGGGCTAACTGTTTACCTTTTGTTCCACCTACAAAGATTGGCAATGACCCCCACTTCAAGAAAACATGAGCACATTCCAGCTAGGAGAAGCTACAAGGATTCATCGTCATACACAGGTAAGTCTTAGTTTCCTTACCATTTTTATAGTTTTTACATCTTAGAAATTTTCATTTAAAAACAATTATGTTTTTATTATGGAATTCCAGTTATCATTCCACAAATATGGAATTAGCAAATATTGAACCAAATGAAAACCAAAACCCTAACCCCATATAAGACCCATAAATTGAAATAAATCAATGTTTAGAAGAGCTAAGAAAATTAATTGGGGCACTTAGAAACATAAGAGAACCATCGCACCTGTCACTATTCACTTCCTTTGACACCATTGTTGCTTCCATTATCCATGCACGTGGCCAATTATCTTATATATCTTACTATAGGGCCAAGATGAAAGAGTTTTATTCAGCTGGAATTAATAAGGAAGGTATTTAAAATTGAATTTAACGTAATAATAAACTTTCCAATTTTTCATTGACCCTAGAACCAACCAACCTCCTGATCCGAGAAAGAAGTGTCTTTGCATATATTAGTGCACAATCCAAGCATGGAAAGACAACTGAATGGATTGATGGTTTATGGTATTTGATATACCTCCATGTAATAATGAGGGGATTCCCTTGTATTTTCTTTGGAAATTATGGGCTGAGTTCATTCTTGGTCTCCATGTCAATTATTTTGACATTGGTGAATTCTAGGGGGTTGGTCTTGTCTCAGCTTAGAATCGAAAAAATGGTAGATGTAACCCATTGAGAGGGAAACCCACTCTTAGGTGTATTCCCAACCCCTCCACCCCAACCAACCAACTTAGCAGACATATAGGAATGGGGAAGCTACTACTATGATTTCATCCTTGATAGGTAATCTAGTGCAAGATAGTGCATTTGTAGCAACATCTCATCACGAAAAATCCTGTGATGATGTTAGACCACTTGGTGTTGAGCCTTCATTTAGCTAGGATAGATTTTCTAGTTTTGGGCCAGTTATTCCTCATTGATTCTCACATTTTACACATACTTGTCACAGCTCGAGTGAGGATCCTATTCATGTCAATTTCCTAGATGAGGTTAGTATGACACATTTTTTTTATATTCATTGTTTTTGTATATAATGTTGCATTTGACAAATGTTTGGTAGAAATAACTTTAAAGTAGTTGTAAATGTGTTTTTTGTCTTGTGTAGCTCTTTCAAGATTACACCCCTCCATCCAAGAAGCAAGATGCGTAATCTACTAGACTTGATGCAATAGTGGTTGTATCTTGTTTGCTTGGTGCTTTTCACACCTAGCTATTTAGATGAATTTATGTTTTTTCCCTTGTGTGTGCATATACGTTTTCAGTGACTTGATTTCCATATTAAATGAAAATTGAACCTCGACCGTTTTGCTTTTATAATTGTTATTGGATTTCCTCTTAAGTTGCATAGGGAACATCCACTTAAAAGGGTTAAATTGAGAGTCACTGCAACAAAAACTGGAATTTCCAAATTTAGTGCCAAATTTTAGTGTAATTTTTTTCCAATAGTGGTGAACAATCCGGCATTAAAATTGGCATTGTTGTACAGTTTCGTAAAGCACCAACTTTTGCATCCTTTTTTATGTCCAATTTTGAGCCCAATTTTTTGCATCCTTATTTGCGCCCAATTTTGCATCTAGTATTGCATCAATTGTTAGGTCATTGTTTGTGCCAAGATTTGCGCCTAGTTGTGCATCCAATGTTGTGTATGTTTTTTAACCTAGTTTTATATCTCATTTTACGTCAAGCTTTACACCCAACTTTGCACCTCATTTTGTGTCCAATTTTGAATCTAGTGTTGCGCCTAGATTTGCATCTAGTTTTGGGCCTAGTATCACGTCTAGTTTTGCATCTAATATTATGTTTAGTTATATGTCTAGTGTTTCTTGCATCCAATTTTGCCTCCTCTTTTACGTCATTTTTGCGTTCAGGTTGGCACCCAGTGTTGCATCATGTTTTCGTCTTTTTTGGCATCCATGTTTACGCCCAATGTTGCATCTAGTTTTGCATCTAATGTTGCGTCCAATTTTACCTCTAGTGTTGCATCCCATCTTGCATCCAATTTGCAACATGTTTTACAAAGTTTTTGCGTCCAGGTTTACGCCCAATGTGGCGTCCAGTTTTTGCGCACAATGTTGCACCTAGTTTTCTGCCTAGTGTTGCATCCAGTTTTTTTCCCAATCGTGTGCCCACTTTAGCGCCCAATTTTACATCCAATTAGAAGTCCAATTTTGCATCTATTGTTGCATCCAATTCTGAGCCTGGTATTGCATCTAGTTTGGCACCCAATTTTGCACCCAAATTTGTGTCTAATGTTAAGTCCCTTTTTGCATCCACTTTTGTGTCCACTTTTTCATCTGGTGTGACATCCATTTTGCATCATGTTTTGAATCTAGTTTTGCATCTAGTGTTGCGTCTAATATTGCTTCCACTTTTGTTCCCATTTGTCGTCTAATTTGGCATCCATTTTTTGTTTTGTTTTGCGTCCCATTTTGCATCCATTGTTAATTAAGAATATTAATTTCAATTATTAATAGTAAAATATATCATTTTTTATTGATTTTGTATCTATTTTATTAATTTCAATTAAATATTGAAATATATCAAAGTTTTCAAATATCATAACGAATTCAAATTTATAGCATAACATTTATGAAGAAGTTTAAAGGAAATTCACAACATCCGTCTAAAAGTAGTAATATCATCATACATAGTAATTCTCCATCAAAAGAACATCAACAATTTCCAATACATATAAAGTAACAAGACAATTCCGATAATATCATCATCATCTTTAATCAAATTAAGTAAAATGCAAATATATTATCAATAAATCAAAACCTTTCATGGATATCATTATAGTAAAGTAAAATGAAGTCAAATATATATATATCATTTAAATACCAATTGGACAAAAAATAAGTTGTAAGGTCTCAATATATAAATATAAAGTCAAAATGATAAAGATATCATAGTTATATATCAACAACAATACATGTAAATATAATCCATAATGTAGCATGCTCACGCATAACATTAGTAGCTAGCTAACACCACCAACAACATCATCAAGATCATGGTCATGATAATCAAACTCACCATCTTGATCAACCTCGTCACCATCATCATCATCTTCTCCACCTATATATGAAGGACACTCAACATAGTTTGGATCATCATGTATGAGATCATGAATTGATGTGATCTGGAAAAAAAAAATCAATATTAGATGTTAATATTAATTTCATACCACAATGCATATTTCTATTATATTTATAATATTAACTCATATGAAAGTAAAACAAAGTATAATACAATTGCACTTAATATGTGTATGTGCACTAATATGACTACAAAAGAAAGAACAAAAAAGAACTAAATAACAATTTTGTTAAAAGATATAAACAAATTAACTAGATTAAGAAGTATGAAAGCCAAATACAATATTGATTGTCCTTACTTTTATAATTTTAAAACGAATAGGAAAGTGATAGATTTGTCCTAGTTGTCAAAGATGGCTTTCCACTTTGAACATCAATATATGACCGTGACATGTCTTAGGTATAGGCTTATAGTTTATAAGTTGTAAATATTAGATACATTGATTATTAAATGGTTTTTCATATATTGTATATGAAATGTTTTTTAATATATTATGGCGTTAGTCCCTGCCATAGGCAATGACTATGTTTCATGTTTTTGTATTAACACCAGTGACTATGTTTCATGTTTTTGTATTAACACCATTTGTACAGAAAATTAATATTTTCAAACTTTGCTCTTCATAAAGTTTGTGCGTATATTTTTTTATTTTTAATAAAATAATAATTTCAAACTCTATTTTCTAAAATTTTGGACAATCAGATCTTTGATGTGACGTGTTTTATCATTAAATTTTTAGAAAAATAATAAATATCAACCTAAAAAAATAAACAAAAAAATAACATTGGTACCTAAAGGTTAACATTTTTCTTCACAGTTGTCAAGGTGCCGTTCCAACATTTGGCGTGACAACTACCATATGGTACTCGCTTGTAAATTGTGCCTTCAACTACCATATGGTACCCACTCCTAAAGTGTGTTAGGAGGCTCTAGAATTGCACGAAGGCTCTGGTCGTTTCGGTCTCTAGACTTCACATGCAACAATGGCTGCTGGATCTTGTGAGGGTTCTAAAACCGAGCGAGATTATCGTCCATTAAAACCCTTATTATGCACATCATCTATGCGCATGTAATTTTTTTTTTTTTTTCTATACTTTTCTTTCCATTTGTAGGGTGGTTTCATGAGAAGCCTATGGTTTTTTTTTCTAGAATGTTAAGGAAATCCTATCTTCCCTGGAACACACTCTTCTACTGGCGGGATTTGTAGTTCCAGCTAGCATCGATGGCAGTATTGATGGCTTGGGCCATTGACAATTAAGGGTTGAAAGCCTACTAGGGAGATGGGACCTTCGTTGAAGCTTGAAAAACAAGTCATGTTTTGGCCCTCTCTTGTAGTCCAACTTTTGTAGTACAAAATTACACCTAGCCCAAAATCATCTATGCAGAACGACAGACCACTCACCATTATTTGGGCCAAAATTGATGAAGAACTCTATTGCATCTCAATCAAAAGTTGGAGACATCATATCTTAGACAAAACAACTTTTGTACTTGTGGGTAGCTACTTCGAAGTGTTAGCAACAATGTTAACTTGTGCACTTGGGCCTTCACTTGTAAATGTTGAATTTGTAATAGCGGTATTGAGTAATATCAATACCCATGTCCAAGCATACGTTGTTTTTGGGTAGTTGTATTGAGTATTACATACTTATTTTTGATGTACCCCCACACTCTTGTCCCCACCTGCCCTTGCATTGAGGTTGTTGTTGTTGCCCTTTGTTTTAATGATGGCCTTGTTTATTTACAAAAATATATGTTGCAGCCCTTCTTGTGTAAAACATTGGGGTGTTCTTGAATTTTTTGGTACGTAAGGATAGAAGGGGTGTTCTTGAATTTTGGTGCATGAGGACAGAAGGACTTCATGTTGGATTTTGTACAACTTCGGAAGATATTATTCATTGTATTTTATTGTACTTGATTATACCCCCTAAGGGAGATGAACTTGATGTAATCACTTATGTAAACACATGAAAGAATCAATGTAAACCTTGGGGTGCAAAGAAGCAAAAGAAAAATATTAAAATTAAAATTATTAATTATCCCCAGGTGAAGTTGGCCCAATTAGGGATCTTTCATGTTTGCACTTGTATAAATAAGAGGTAAAGTGCACCAAATTACATCATTCACTCACTTCACAATTGCGCATCACTTGGGAGAGAGAAGAAGTTCGCACAAGCTGAAGAAGGAAGTTGTTTTGGGGTTTCTACTTGTGGAAAGCATTTTCACATTTTTCTCTTTTATCCTTGTACTGTGATCTCAGAATTATCATCTCTATACAAAGGTTGCCGGGTTTTTTCCCAATTGGGTTTCCCAGGATAAACTCTGTGTTATTGTTTTGTGCTTTGTCTTTTTTCTAGTGATCTTGTTTATGCATTTGAATTATTATGCTATGAATGTATGAAATCTAACATGGTTTCAGAGTAGTTCTAGAAGAAGTCATTGTCGGAACATTGTCAGAACCCTGTCAGGACTAGGGTTTCATCTTGTGAAGTCTTCACCCAACATTTTGGAGAAAAAGAGCCTTAGGAATTTCGTTTTTGGGAAGGCGCGTCTCTTGGTGAAGACAAAAGTCAATTCCGAGAATTTTGAATTTTTGACCTATCTCTACAGCTGGAGCAGAAATTAGGGTTTCAGTTTTGACCTCCTTCTCTCCACAAAATTGGATCAGCCCTACCTCAATTCAACTCGCCTTGGCAAGGCGCATCTACCTGTGGTTTCAGTTTTTCAAATGATCAACTTTCATTTTTGGCCTAGCTCTTGCTAGGGTTTCTGGACCAGATTTGCAGACAAGATGATTGGTATGAAGGTTGAAGATCGTTTGGAAGGAGCTTCCAACTTTATCTCTTGGAAGTCTAGGGTTCTTCTGCTCCTATAAGAGAATGACCTCTTACAATA
Source organism: Larix kaempferi (assembly GCA_027924585.1). Lineage (NCBI taxonomy): Eukaryota > Viridiplantae > Streptophyta > Pinopsida > Pinales > Pinaceae > Larix > Larix kaempferi. The sequence continues at coordinate 8,188,019 of BSBM01000742.1, forward strand.
TGTAAATGAGAAGGTTCCTGAACTAGAAGCCAAAGAAGATAAATCTCGATGGAGGAAGAAGGATGTTTAAAGCAAGAAGGATTCTTGTGGATTCAGTGAGAGACCATTTAGTTCGACAAATCTTAGGAAAGAAGAATGCTAGGAAAATGTTCAAGACCATTATGAAGTTGTTTGAACACACTAGCCTCAATGTATCCATGACTTTGAGAAATCAGCTCTCAAATATGAAGATAGCCAAATCAGAATCCATTGCCTCATACTTTATGAGGATCACATAACTAAGGGATAAGCTCAGCACCAGTGGAGATCCTATTAATGATAAGGAGCTTGTCCTCACCACTCTGAATGGTCTTCCACCATCTTGGGAGTCCTTTATCCAAAGCATAAGCGGTAGATCCAAACTACCAAAGTTTGACAAGCTTTGGGCAGATTGCTCTCAGGAGGAGACAAGGATTGCAACACGTCAAAGACTCCATGGCACTCAACCTGAGGAGAATCAAGCTTTTGTTTCTCATGCCAAGAAGGGTAAGGGAAAAGGTAAGAAGTTCCATAAATACAAGCACCAAGAAAGGAGATCAAGTCCCCGTCAAGAACAAAAGAAGAAAAGGGATATGTCTCAAGTTCAATGCTATAGGTGTAGGAAGTATGGACATTACGCTAGTAGTTGTCGAAGCCAAATCAAAAGGAAGCATGAAGCACCCACCGCTGATGTGGAGGAAGAGCACCAGCACAAGAAACAAAAGAATGAAGATCACACAGAATATCTATTCATACAGAATATCTATTCATATCAGCTTTAGCAGGTACTATTCCCACCACTAGTAACACTTGGCTCATAGATAGTGGTGCATCTAGACACATGACAGGTTATAAAGAGAATCTTTCAAAATTAGTTGAGAAAGATTCACATCTCCGTGTTGTACTTGGAGATCATGCAAATTACACTGTGAAGGGATCTGGAGCCATCACCCTTCAACTAGAATCAAATGATACATTACGTCTGAGTGATGTACTCTATGTACCTAGAATGAAAAGAAACCTTTTCTCCATCTCAGCCTTGGAGGACAAGGGATATAAAGTAGCTTTCTCAGAAGGGAAAGTCCTTTCTTGGCACAAGAACTCAAGCATAAGCACAGCCAAATTTATTGGCATAAGAGAAGAGAGCTTGTATAGACTAAACACTCCACCAGTCCAAGCCTAATACATGATGCTGCAAGTATGGGCGAGTTATGGCACAAAAGGTTAGCTCATCTGAACTATCGAGCTCTCCCAGTTCTAAAGAATATTGTGACAAGTTTGCCAGGGCTCCAGGTAGACCATGATGGGACATGTAGAGGATGTGCACTTGGCAAGAATGCCAAGAAATCTTTTCCAGATAGCGAGCGTAGATCCAAAGGGATTTTGGATCTGGTACACTCTGACTTGTGCAGGCCAATGGCAGTTGTGTCATTGGGTGGATCATTACTATATCACATTTATTGATGATTACTCACGGAAGACTTGGATACACTTTCTCAAGTCAAAAGAATCCGAGGAAGTGCTCAACAAGTTCAAACAGTGTAAAGCACAAGTTGAGAATCTGTTAGGAAAGAGGATCAAGATTTTGAGATCTGATCATGGTGGAGAATATACCTCTACAGAATTCAATGATTTCTGCAAGGAAGCAGGAATTAAGAGGGAGCTCACAGTTCCCTACAACCCTCAACAAAATGGGGTTGCAGAAAGAAAGAATAGAACAATTGTGGAGGCATCCAAAGCTATGATACATGACCAGAGTCTTCAAATGTTCTTGTGGGCAGAAGCATTTAGAACCATTGTATATGTACATAATAGATGTCCACATATGATATTGAAGAATATGACTTCGGAAGAAGCGTTCACAGGTGTGAAACCAGAAGTGGGCCATCTTCAGATCTTTGGCTGTCCAGTCTACATACATGTGCCCAAGGAGAAAAGATCAAAATTAGAACCCTCAGGAAAGAAGGGAACCTTTGTGGGATACAGTGAGTCTTCAAAGGCTTATAGAATCTACATCCCAGGATCCAGACAGATTGAAGTTGGTAGGGATGTGACCTTTGAAGAAGAAATGGTTGTCAGGAAAGGAAGAGGATCATATATGGAGATCGATGATGAAGAAATGCTAGAACCAAAGGAGATGAGATCATCTCCCACTCCAGTTCAAAGGGAGCTAGCAAAAAATGATGAACCTATAGATCCCATAGATCTAATTGATATCCCCAAAGATGTTGCAGGTCAGAAAAGACCTAGATGGGCACAACAGACACTGTAGGATGCAGAGGGGCATGAAGCTCTACATGGCGCTTTCAGAGAAAGCAAAATACCTCAGAGGTTCTCTAGTTATGTGGCACTGATGAGAAACATTATTGATTCAGAACCCACCACTTACGAAGAAGAACCCAAACATCAAGTTTGGAAGGATGCCATGATGGAAGAATATCAATCCATCATGAAGAATGATGTGTGGGAGGTTGTGTCGAGACTTGAGGAGAAGTCAGTAGTGACGTCTAAATGGCTATACAAGATCAAGCATGGAGCAGATGGCAGTGTTGAGAAATACAAGGCCAGATTTGTAGCCAGAGGATTCTCTCAGAAATAGGGAGTTGATTATGATGAGACATTTGCTCTTGTGGCCTGATATACTTCCATCAGATCCATTATTGCGATTGCTTCAGCTATGGGATGGAAGTTGCATCAGATGGATGTGAAGACAACCTTTCTCAATGGTGTTATTGAGGAAGTAGTTTACATCGAACAACCATATGGGTTTATTGTCTAAGGAAAGAAGTCTCATGTATGCAGATTGAAAAAGGCATTGTATGGACTCAAGCAAGCACCTCGTGCTTGGTATGGACGGATAGACAGATTCCTGGTGAGCTTGGGATTTTCCAAGAGTGATGCAGACCCCAACCTTTATTACAAGGTTGTAGATGATGAGCCACTGATTTTGGTATTATATGTTGTTGACTTGTTTCTCACAGGAAATGAGAAACTTATTGTATGGTGTGGGAAGAATCTCGCCTTTGAGTTTGAAATGAAAGATCTTGGATTGATGCATTACTTCTTGGGATTAGAAGTATGGCAGAGGCAGAAAGAGATTTTCCTAGGACAAGGAAAATGTTAAAATAATGTAACTGCGGAAGATATTCTCTTATATTAGTGTATTCCTCCTACGAGAGTTGATGGTCATGTAATTAATAATGTAAAGGTCATTGAAAGAATCAATGTAAACCCTAGGACATGTGTCGGCTCAGAAAAACCCCTAAAAGATTATTATATTATGTAATTGACCAGTCAAGTAGAGAAGTCGGCCCTATTGGGGAATTAGTCATCTCAACGGAAGAATATAAATAGAAGTGCTCTCTTTCATTTGTATTCACTTATTCACTCCAGCAAGTTCGCATAGGTGAAGAAGAGAGGTGCGCACAAGTGGAGGAGTAGTTGTTTTGTCTTGGGGATATTTTGTACTTTGTGATTTCTATATTGAGGAAGGCTTTGCTGGGTTTTCTACCCCAAGAGGGTTTCCCAGGATAAATTGTGTCTCTTGTCTTTTATGTTGTGCTTGTTTATCTTTCAATAATTATTTATATGCTATATGTTGCTCAAGTAAAAACGAGCATGGTATCAGAGCTAGCCTGAAAGATTACATTGTGCAGCCCCCGTAACTGCAAGAGCTAGGGTTTCTTATTCCGAGAGCTACCTCCACATTTTTGTCGGAAAAAAGGGTGGATCTACCTCGCCTCCCTAGGGCGCATTTTTCTGTCGAAGCGGAATTTCATTCTGAGCATTTTCATTTTTGGGTCCACCACTTCAGCGCAGGAGAACTAGGGCATCAAGATTTTGGATAATCTGCTCACTGATTTTGGAAAATGAGCACTTTTATCAACTCACCTTGAGAAAGCGAAGTTGCTCATCCAATTATTTTTTCAAAATCCCAAAGTCGAAAAATTAGGGTTTCTCTGACAAACCCTAGGTCAAGGAGGAGCAGATCTCAAAAGGGAAAATTTTCTGGTAAGTCTCAAATCTAATTCTATTTCCATTTGAAGTACTCATTATAGCAAGATGACAAGCAATACCAAGCTTGATGAGAAGCTTGAAGGAGTTGAGAACTTCAGATCCTGGAAGTATAGAGTCATGCTCATCCTTGAGGAGCATGAGCTAGAAGACTATGTGAATGAAGGACTTACAGAACCAGAGGGAGATGAAGAGAAGGCAAGGCATAAGAAGAATCTTATCAAAGCAAAGAGGATCATTGTTGATTCCATAAAGGATCACTTGATCCCCCATGTGTCTTCCAAGAAGACACCAAAAGAGATGTTTGATGCCTTGACCAGCCTGTTTGAAGGAAATGACATCAACAGAAAGATGACCTTGAGAAATCAACTCAAGGGTGTGAAGAGTATGAAGTATGATTCCATGCACTCATACTTCTCCAGGATATCCCAGATCAAAGAACAACTAGAAGCCATTGGGGATATGATAGAGGATGTAGAAGTTGTGATGACTACTCTGAATGGTCTCCCCCGAGATTGGGAACCATTTGTTCGTGGCATTTGTGCCAGAAAGAAACTAATCAAGTTCAAAAACCTATGGGAAGAATGTGTCCAAGAAGAAGAAAGAATAGTTGTAAGAGAGGAGAAGTTAAATGACAATGAAGATCAAGCCTTGGCTACTCATGCTAAAGGTGGGAAGAAGAGGAAAGACAATCCTCGTTCCCGAGAGGACTCTCCAAGAAGACCCCAGAAGAAGAGAAGGACTAGAAAGGATTTCTCTTCAATTGAGTGTTACTCATGCCACAAGATTGGACACATTGCAAGGAATTGTCCAAACAAACATGGACAACACAAGAAGCAGAAGAAGAGGTTTCATGCTGATGCAGCAGAAGATAGTGATGATGATGACAATACCAGAATAATGAAGACTCCAGTGAAGAATATGTTCTTATTTCAACACTCACTGGTTCAATATCTCATGGAAGTGATACTTGGCTAGTTGATTGTGGAGCTTCAAAGCACATGACAGGATACAAAGAATCCTTGTCTCATCTTATCCAAAAGGAATCTCCACACAAGGTAAAACTCGGAGATGACTATCAATATCCCATCAAAGGTATGGGAGAAGCCTCTTACAAGTTGGACTCTGGGAAGTCCATGAACATGAAGGATGTACTTTATGTACCTGGGTTAAAGAAGAACCTTCTATCTATTTCAGCATTAGATAATAAAGGTCTTCGAGTTGCATTTGTGGATGGTGAAGTTCTCATGTGGCCTAAAGGGAAGACTATTGATGATGCGGTAGTCATTGGAGTAGAAGAAGGAGGACTTTACAAACTAAAGGGTCATGCAGATGCAGCAATGATGGCTAGTACCATGAACCCCTATGAACTATGGCATAGGAGACTAGCCCATGTACACTATAAGGCCTTACCAATTGTAAGTAAGGTAGTGACTGGATTACCAGAGATCCAGGTGGATCATGAAGGAGTATGCAAAAGGTGTGCTCAAGGGAAGACTACGAAGAACCCATTTCCAAGTAGCGACAACAAAGTGAAAGGTATTTTGGATATCATTCATTCAGACATTTGTGGACCAATGTCCACCACCTCTCTAAGCGGATATGAATATTATGCTTCCTTTATTGATGATTATTCTCACAAAACCTGGATTTACTTTCTGAAGAATAAGAATGAAGTCTTTGAAAAGTTTAAAGAGTTCAAGGCCCTCGTAGAGAATCTCTCTGAGAAGAAGATTAAGATCTCAGGTCAGACAATGGAGGGGAATATACCTCAGGGGATTTCAAAGATTTCTGTAAGCAAGCAGGGATTAAGAGGGAGCTCATTCCCCCTTATAATCCACAACAGAATGGTGTAGCCGAAAGAAAGAATAGAACGATCATAGAAGTAGTAAAGGCTATGATCCACGACCAAGACTTACCCATGCATCTATGGGCAGAAGCTGCCAGAACCGCAGTCTATGTACAGAACAGAATCTCCCATAGTGCTCTTGGCAACAAGACCCCTGAAGAAATGTTCACCGGGAAGAAGCCTGAAGTTAGTCATCTGAAGATATTTGGATGTTCGGTGTTCATCCACATTCCAAAGGAGAAGAGATCAAAACTAGAGCCTTCGGGGAAGAAGGGAATATTTGTGGGTTATAGTGAGCAATCTAAGGCTTACCACATATACATCCCAGGATTCCTTCAGATCGAGATTAGTCGGGATGTCACATTTGATGAAGATTCAGCTTTCAACAAGTCTAAAAAGACTCATGAGGATGAAGAGGAGCAGGAGGTTCCCAGAATTGCAGAATCAACCAAAGAATCAATTCCAAGTGTTGAAGGTGATCCTACCCCAAAGGATCATGACATGGCAAAACCTCAGAGACCTGAGGAGATACCTCATATGGAGATCTCTCGAAAGAGAAGACCAGCCTAGGCACGTGAATTAATCCAAGATGCAGGAAAGTATGGTGCTCCAGAAGGGTCCAGTAGAGAGATCAAGAGACCAGGCCATATTCCAGCTATGTAGCCTTGATGTGCAATCTTGTTGAAGAAGAACCAACTTGTTTTGAAGAAGCAGTAAAGAAGAAGGAATGGCTGGATGCCATGAATGAAGAATATCAGTCCATCATCAAGAATGATGTTTGGGATGTGGTACCAAGACCAAATGACAAATCGATTGTTTCATCAAAATGGATCTTCAAAACAAAACATTCAGCAGACGGAAACATTGAAAAGTACAAAGCAAGATTTGTAGCCTGGGGATTCTCGCAAAAAGAAGGAATTGACTATGAGGAGACTTTTGCCCCGGTAGCCAAATATACTTCGATCGGAACTATTCTTGCCTTGGCAGCTAAGATGAAATGGAAGCTACATCAAATGGATGTGAAGACTGCTTTCCTGAATGGAAACATAGAAGAGGAAGTATATATCGAGCAACCAAAAGGTTTTGAAGTAGAAAATAATAAGTCACATGTATGCAGGTTGAAGAAAGCATTGTATGGGATGAAGTAAGCTCCAAGAGCATGGTATGGAAGAATTGACAGCTTCCTGATGAGCTTGGGCTTTACCAAGAGTAAAGCGGACTCTAATCTTTATTACAAGATTATGAATGATGAACCCATGATACTATTACTGTATGTGGATGACTTATTTCTGACTGGAGAAGACAAGCCTATTGTTGAATGTAAGAAGAGGCTTGCAGCAGAATTCGAGATGAAAGACCTTGGCAAGATGCACTATTTTCTAGGTCTTGAGGTATGGCAATTTCCAGACGAGATTTTCCAGAGTCAAGGAAAATACACAGTAGAGATCCTAAAGAGATTTGGGATGCTGGATTGCAAGGCCATGACCACTTTGATGGTGACAAATTTGAAGCTTCCGAGTGATGCTTCTTCAAAGAAAGTGGATGTCACCATGTATAGACAGATTATTGGGTCATTGATGTATTTAATCAATACTCGTCCAGATATATGTTTTGCAGTAAACACATTGACTCAGTATATGGTGGAACCCAGGAATGTTCACCTGATTGCAGCAAAACATGTGATGAGATATCTGAAGGGTACATTGGATTATGGACTCAGTTATGCCTCAGATAGTGAGTTCAGACTATATGGGTACACAGACTCAGATTGGGCTGGAAGTGCTGAAGATAGAAAGAGCACTTCAGGATGTTGCTTTAGTTTGGAATCAAGGGTGATCTCATGGCTTAATAGAAAGCAACCCTGTGTTGCATTCAGTACAGCGGACGCTGAATATGTTGCAACTTGTTCAGCTTGTGGTGAAGCAGTGTGGCTTCGCAAGATGTTGACAGGATTGTTCGATGCAGAGATTGATGCTACGGAGATACTCTATGACAACGAGAGTTGCATCAAGTTGACAGAAAATCCTGTGTTTCATGATAGATTGAAGCACATCGAGATTAAGTTCCACTATATTCGGGATATGGTGCAGAGGGGGGCTGTGAAGCTCGAGTATGTTCGTACAAAGGAACAAGTTGTTGATGTGTTGAGTAAGCCTCTGGCTCGTGTGAAGTTTGAGTACTTTCGAGACAAGCTTGGTATGGTCCAAAGGGACCTCTCTAGGAAGAGAGATTGATGATGCCTATCTGAAAGGATAGATGCCTGTCCAGAGGGATGGATGCCTCTCCAAGGGTGAGGGAAGATTAGTACTTGCTGACTGATAGAGTTCCTATTCGAAAGGATAGATGCCTGTCCGTAGGGATGGATGCCTCTCCAAGGGTGAGGGAAGATCAGTACTGGCTGACTGATGGTTCCATCTCTCACGAGTTGATGCATGTCTGGAGGGATGGATGCCTCTCCAAGGGTGAGGGAAGATCAGTACTGGCTGACTGATGGTTCCAGCTCTCACGAGCTGATGCCTGTCCGGAGGAATGGATGCCTCTCCAAGGGTGAGGGAAGATCAGTACTTGCTGACTGATGGTTCCATCTCTCACGAGTTGATGCCTGTCCGAAGGGATGGATGCCTTTCCAAGGGTGAGTGAAGATCAGTACTGGCTGATTGATGGTTCCAGCTCTCACAAGCTAATGCCTCTCCAAGGGTGAGGGAAGATCAGTACTGGCTAACTGATAGTATCAGTGCTTAGTTACTGATTGTTGTTGCAGGTGTTCTAGCTGATGGTGTTGCTCATGAGGATGTTCCAGCAGATGGTGCTCCAGCTGACGATGATGTTGTTCCAGCTGATGGTGCTGCTGATGAGGATGTTCCAGCAGATGGTGTTCCAGTTGACGATGATGTTGTTCCAACTGATGGTGCTACTGAAGAGGATGTTCCAGCAGATGGTGTTCCAGTTGACGAGGTTGCTGACAGCAGAGGATGTTCCAACTGATGATGTTGTTGATGAGGATGTTCCAACATAAGAAGTTCTAGTTGACGAAGATGTTGTTCCAGTAGATGATGTTCCAGCAAGAGGATGATTGTTGATGATGTTGCTGCTGATGATGATCATATTTCAACAGATGATGATGTTGTTACTCCGCCGATGATGCCCCAAGACAGATGATGATCCAAAGCCTTCCTACGACATATAGAAGTTCACAAGTCAGTTGTGCAAATATTGTTACCAGCAGAATACCTTCCTAGTTAAGAGGGAGTGTTAAAATAATGTAACCGCGGAAGATATTCTCTTATATTATTGTATTCCTCCTACGGGAATTGATGGTCATGTAATTAATAATATAAAGGTCATTGAAATAATCAATGTAAACCCTAGGACATGTGTCGGCTCAAAAAACCCCTAAAAGATTATTATATTATGTAATTGACCAGTCAAGTAAAGAATTCTTCCTTGTTGGGGAATTAGTCATCTCAATGGAAGAATATAAATAGAAGTGCTCTCTCTCATTTGTATTCACGTATTCACTCAAGCAAGTGCGCATAGGTGAAGAAGAGAGGTGCGCACAAGTGGAGGAGTAGTTGTTTTGTCTTGGGGATATTTTGTACTTTGTGATTTCTATATTGAGGAAGGCTTTGCTGGGTTTTCTACCCCAAGAGGGTTTCCTAGGATAAATTGTGTCTCTTGCCTTTTATGTTGTGCTTGTTTATCTTTCAGTAATTATTTATATGCTATATGTTGCTCAAGTAAAAACTAACAGAAAATACACCATTGATATATTGAAGAGATTCGGGATGTTGGACTGCAAGTCCATGGCTACTCCGATGGATGCAAATTGGAAGAAGTTGAGAGATTCTACTTCAGATTCTGATTTGATTGATCCTACCATTTATCGCCAGTTGATTGGGTCATTGATGTATCTGACCAACACCACACCAGATATAAGTTTTGTTGTGAATGCCCTCAGTCAGTTCATGTGCGAACCGAGGCAGATTCATTGGATTGCTGCAAAACATGTGCTCAGATACTTACATGGCATTGTGGGATATGGATTGAAGTATGCTTCAGATTGTGACCTGAGATTGTAGGGGTTTACAGGCTCAGATTGGGCCGAATGTGTTGCAGATCGGAAGAGTACTTCCGGATGTTGCTTCAGTTTGGGTTCTGAAGTTATTTCCTGATGCAATGGGAAGCAGAACTCGATAGCACTCAGTACTGTAGAGGTCGAGTACATGGCTACTAGCACAACAGCTCGAGAAGCAGTTTGGCTTCGTAAACTCCTGGCAGGATTGTTCAGCCGAATTCCAGAGCCGACTATGATTCACTGTGATAACCAGAGCTGTGTGCAGTGTTAAATTTCATACATTCATAGCATAAAACATAAATGCATTACCAAGATCACTAGAAGTAAGACAAAGCACAAAACAACAACACAGAGTTTACCCTGGGAAACCCAAATGGGAGAAAACCCAGCAACCTTCACAGAGAGATGATAATTCTGAGATCAAAGTACAAATAAAGAAAGAGAAAGAATGTGAAAGTATCTTTCACAAGTAGATTCCCCAAATAAGCTTCCTCCTTCAAGTGATGCGAAATTTTGCCTCCTCCAAGTGATGCGCACTTCCTAAGTGAGTGAATGAGCTAATGTGGTGCACGAGCCTCTTATTTATACAAGTGCAAACTAGAAAATTCCCTAATGGGGCCGACTTCACCTGGGGCCAATAAATAATTTAAATTTAATCTTTTTATTTTGTTTCTTTTGCACCCCAAGGCTTACATTGATTTTTTCATGTGTTTACATAATTGATTACATAAAGTTCTTCTCCCCTTAGGAGGTATAAAAAAGTACAATGAAAGTACAATAAAATATAATGAATAATATCTTTCGAAGTTGGACAAAATCCAACACTCCCTCTCAACGAGAAGGTATTCTTCGGTCTTCATCTGCATCACGATCATCTAGGTTTCATCTTGTACATCCATTCTGTCTACATCATCTTTTTGCATACTGAAGGTTGTCCGCACAATCTCTGTGCATCATCATCACTAGTCCTTCGGTGAGTCCAGGAGAATCACTCAATCCTAGATATCTGAGATTATCAGCTGTACCATCTCTGCTATACAATTTGCTACCTGTTTGTCTCATCTGCCAATGTGGTCCTCCCATACCTGGCTGAGATCTCAGACGAGCAAAAGGGCATGGCCATCTACTGACTGTCTGACTCTTCTGCCTAAGAGATTTCTCCCATATCTGGTTGAGTACCTGGACTGTAGAGGCACCTGTGCAACCACACGACCAACTGCTGACTGTCCTACTCATCTGCCTATGGGATTTCTCCCATATCTGGCTGATCAACCGGACTGCTGAGGCACCGGTGTGAACCCGACCAAATGTTGATTGTCCTACTCATCTGCCTATGGGATTTCTCCCATATTTGGCTGAGTAACTGGACTGCAGAAGGTACCTAGGTGAGTCCAACCAACTGTTGACTGTCCTACCCATCTGCCTATGGGATTTCTCCCATATCTGGCTGAGTAACTGGACTGCAGAGGCACCTGGGAAAAGTAGGGCAAGCATCTCAATGTCATCTTTCCCTCTCAAGGAGGGATACGTTCTCTTCAACTCCAAGGTCTTCCACGAAAGTATTCGAACTTCACTCTGGGAAGAGCTTTGGTGAGAACATCTGCAGTCTGGTTGTCTGTCGGCACGTACTGTAACTCGACCGTACCTTTCTGCACCATATCACGAATGAAGTGATATCAAATCTCGATATGCTTCAACATGTCGTGAAATATAGGATTCACTGACATCTGCACACAGCTCTGGTTATCACAGTGAATCACGGTTGACTCTAGAATCTGGCCGAACAATCCTGCCAGGAGTTTACAAAGCCAAACTGCTTCTCGAGCTATTGTGCTAGTAGCCATGTACTCGGCCTCTGCAGTACTGAGTGCTACCGAGTTCTGCTTCCTGTTGCACCAGAAAATAACTGCAAAACCCAAACTGAAGCAACATCCAGAAGTATTATTCTAATCTGCAACACATCCGACCCAATCTGAGTCTGTAAACCCCTGCAATATCAGGTCATCATCTGAAGCATACTTCAATCCATATCCCATAGTGCCACGTAAGTATCTGAGCACATGTTTTGCAGCAATCCAGTGAATCTGCCTCGGTTCGCACATGAACTGGTTGAGGGCATTCACAGCAAAACATATATTTGGTCTGGTGTTGGTCAGATACATCCATGACCTAATCAACTGGTGATAAATGGTGGGATCAAATAAATCAGAATTCGAAGTAGAATCTCTAAACTTCTTCCAATTCGCATCCATCGGAGTAGCCATGGACTTGCAGTCCAACATCCCGAATCTATTCAATATATCAATGGTGTATTTTCCTTGTTGTAGGAAAATCTCTTTCTGCCTCTGCCATACTTCTAATCCCAAGAAGTAATGCATCAATCCAAGCAAACTCAGAGGCGAGATTCTTCTTACACCATATAATGAGTTTCTCATTTCCTATGAGAAACAAGTCACCAACATATAATACCAAAATCAATGGCTCATCTTCTACAACCTTGTAGTAAAGGTTGGGGTCTGCATCACTCTTGGAAAATCCCAAGCTCACTAGGAATCCGTCTATTCGTCCATACCAAGCACGGGGTGCTTGCTTGAGTCCATACAATGCCTTTTTCAATCTGCATACATGAGACTCCTTTCCTTGGACAATAAACTCATCTGGTTGTTCGATGTAAACTTCTTCCTCAATAACACCATTGAGAAAGGTTGTCTTCGCATCCATCTGATGCAACTTCCATCCCATAGCTGAAGCAATCGCGATAATGGATCTGATGGAAGTATCTCGAGCCACCGGAGCAAATGTATCATCATAATTGACTCCCTCTTTCTGAGTGAATCTTTTGGCAACAAATCTGGCCTTGTATTTCCCATATGCTCCATGCTAAGTCTGTTGTGCCCATCTAGGTCTTTTCCGACCTATTGCAACATTTCTGGGGATATCAACTGGATCAATGGAATCGATAGGTTCATCCTTTTCTGCTAACTCCCTCTTGAACTAGAGGGGGAGATGATCTCATCTCCTTTAATTCTATCATTCCATCATCGATCTCCATGTATGATCCTCTGCCTTTCCTGACAGCTAATTCTTCTTCAAAGGTCACATCCCTACTGACTTCAATCTGTCTGGGCCCTGGGATGTAGATTCTGTAAGTCTTTGAAGACTCACTGTATCCCACAAAGGTTCCCTTCTTGCCTAAAGGTTCCAACTTGGGCACATGTATAAAGACTGGACAGCCAAATATCTGAAGGTGGCTTACTTCGAGTTTCACTTCTGTGAAAGCTTCTTCCGAGGTCATCCTTCTAGGTTGAGAGTCATATTCTAGGAAGCTTCTTGCTGAACATCAGCGGGATTCATACGTCCATCGAAACAAGTCTTCTCTTGTAGGCCAAATCACATGGCCTTTTCCCTACAAGTCAAATCTTGATTGATGATCAGTGACATTTTATAATCAAATGAAAAACAAATAGTTTACACCGGCATCTTAGCTAATACTTTATCACAACAATCATGAACATGTCTATCAAACACTTCTGGGAATTATCTAGATGTTCGTTATCTCCACTAGACCATGCCATCAAGAGTGTGCACTTCATGAAATGTTGTGTAGCTCATATGCATAATATAACAGGGTAAACTATATCAACTGCTCAATACATTAGATCTGCATATAAAAAATATATAAGACAAAAACAGATCTATGTAAACAAGAAAACAAAATACTTATCTCTTATTGTTTTGGTGTGTGGGCCCCCACTGCCTTCTTGTGGGAACCATAAGAGATCTATGTTCTTGCATTTGGATCTTCTAGAAGAGGAATTCTGAACGATCATCATCCCTTTGCTTCTTGCGATGATGATCCTCTTCTACATCAACAGTTGAGGCTTCATGCTTCCTTTTACTTGAACTTCGACAACTATTTGCGTAGTGTCCATATTTTCTGCACCTATAGCATTGAACTTGAGATATGTCCTTCTTCTCCTTTTGATCTGGGCGAGAACTTGGTCTCCTATCTTGGTGCTTGTGTTTATGGAACTTCCTACCTTAACCCTTACCCTTCGTGGCATGAGAAACAAAAGCTTGGTTCTCCTCAGGTTGAGTGCCATGGCCATGGAGTCTTTGACGTGCTGCAATCCTGGTCTCTTCCTGAGTGCAATCTGCCCAAAGCTTATCAAACTTTGGTAGTTTGGATCTACTGCTTATGCTTTGGATAAAGGACTCCCATGATGGTGGAAGACCATTTAAAGTGTGGAGGACAAGCTCCTTATCGCCAATAGGATCTCCACTGGTGCTGAGCTTGTCTCTGAGTTCTGCGATCCTCATAAAGTATGAGGCAATGGATTCCGACTTCGCTATCTTCATATTTGAGAGTTGGTTTCTCAAAGTCATGGATACATTTAGGCTAGTGTGTTCAAACAACTTCATAATGGTCTTGAACATTTTCCTAGCACTCTTCTTACCTGAGATCTGAGGAACCAAATGGTCTCTCACGGAATCCACAAGAATCCTTCTTGCTTTAGCATCATTTTTCCTCCATCGAGATTTATCTTCTTCGGCTTCTGGTTCGGGGACCTTCTCATTTACATAGAGTAAGAGATCATTTTCTTCTAGGAGTAGAAGAACCCTAGACTTCCAGGAGATAAAGTTGGAGGCTCCTTCCAAACGATCTTCAACCTTCATCCCAATCATCTTGATTGCAGATCTGGTTCAGAAACCCTAGCAGGAGCTAGGTCAAAAATGAAAGTTAATAATTTGAAAAACTGAACCCACAGATAAATTCGCCTTGTCAAGTATAGTTGAACAGAGGGTGGGCTGGTCCAAATCTGTGGAGAGAAATGAGTTAAAACTAAAACCCTAATTCTGTTGCAGCCATAGAGTTAGGTCAAAAATTGAAAGTTCTCGGAATTGAATTCCGTCTTCACCAATAAATTCCCCTTGCCAAAAACGAAATTCCCATGGCTCTTTTTCTTCAAAATGATGGGTGAAGACTTCATAAGATGAAACCCTAATTCCGACAGGGTTCCGACAATGCTTCGGCAATGGCTTCTTCTAGAATGGCTCTAATACCATGTTAAATTTCATACATTCATTGCATAAAACATAAATGCACTATCAAGATCACTAGAAGTAAGACAAAGCACAAAACAACAACACAGAGTTTACCCTGGAAAACCCAAATGGGAGAAAACCCAGCAACCTTCGCAGAGAGATAATAATTCTGAGATCAGAGTACAAATAAAGAAAGAGAAAGAATGTGAAAGTATTTTTCACAAGTAGATCCCCCAAATAAGCTTCCTCCTTCAAGTGATGCGAAATTTTTCCTCCTCCAAGTGATGCGCACTTCCTAAGTGAGTGAATGAGCTAATGAGGTGCACGAGCCTCTTATTTATACAAGTGCAAACTGAAAAATTCCCTAATGGGGCCGACTTCACCTGGGGGCAATAAATAATTTAAATTTAATCTTTTTATTTTGTTTATTTTGCACCCCAAGGCTTACATTGATTCTTTCATGTGTTTACATAATTGATTACATAAAGTTCTTCTCCCCATAGGAGGTATAAACAAGTACAATGAAAGTACAATAAAATATAATGAATAATATCTTTCGAAGTTGTACAAAATCCAACATGCAAATGTCAGTGAATCTTATATTTCACGACAGGTCGAAGCATATCGAGATTCGATATCACTTCATTCGTGATATGGTGCAGAAAGGTGCGGTCAAGTTACAGTACGTGCCGACAGACGACCAGACTGCAAATGTTCTCACCAAGGTTCTTCCCAGGGTGAAGTTCGAATACTTTCGCGGAAGACATGGAGTCGAAGAGAACGTGTCCCTCCTTGAGAGGGAAAGATGACATTGAGATGCTTGCCCTGCTTTGCCTAGGTGCCCCTGCAGTCCAGTACTCGGCCAGATATGGGAGAAATCTCATAGAAAGATGAGTCGGACAGTCAACAGTTGGTTAGGTTCACCCAGGTACCCTCTTCAGTCCAGTTACTCAGCCAGATATGGGAGAAATTCCATAGGCAGATGAGTAGGACAGTCAACAATTGGTCGGGTTCACACAGGTGCCTCTGCAATCCAATTACTTAGTCAGATATGGGAGAAATCCCATAGGCAGATGAATAGGACAGTCAACATTTGGTCGTGTGATTGCACAGGTACATCTACAGTCTTGGTACTCAGCTAGATATGGGAGAAATTCCATAAGCAGATGAGTAGGATAGTCAGCAGTTGGTCGAGTTCACACAGGTGCCTCTGCAGTTCAGTTACTCAGCCAGATATTGGAGAAATCCCATAGGCAGATGAGTAGGACAATCAACAGTTGGCCGTGTGATTGCACAAGTACCTCTACAGTCCTGGTACTCAGCCAGATATGGGAAAAATCCCATAGGCAGATGAGTTGAACAGTCAGTAGATGGTCGTTTCCTTTTGCTCGTCTGAGATCTCAATCATATATGGGAGGACCCTATCGGCAGATGAGACGAGCAGGTAGCAAATTGTATAGCAGAGATGGTACAACTGATAATCTCAGATATCCAGGATTGAGTGATTCTCCTGGACTCACCGAAGGACTGGTGAAGATGATGCACTGAGACTGTGTGGACAACCTTCAATATGTATAGAGATGATGGAGACACAATAGATGTACAAGATGAAACCCAGATGATCATGATGCGGATGAAGACCAAAGAATACCTTCCTCGTTGAGAGGCACTGTTGGATTTTGTACAACTTCGGAAGACATTATTCATTGTATTTTATTGTACTTGATTGTACCTCGTAAGGGAGATGAACTTGATGTAATCACTTATGTAAACACATGAAAGAATCAATGTAAACCTTGGGGTGCAAAGAAGCAAAAGAAAAATATTAAAATTAAAATTATTAATTGCCCC
Source organism: Larix kaempferi (assembly GCA_027924585.1). Lineage (NCBI taxonomy): Eukaryota > Viridiplantae > Streptophyta > Pinopsida > Pinales > Pinaceae > Larix > Larix kaempferi. Next base: position 8,204,872 of record BSBM01000742.1, read on the forward strand.
CAGGTGAAGCCGGCCCAGTTAGAGATTTTTCATGTTTGCACTTGTATAAATAAGAGGTAAAATGCACCTCATTACATCATTCACTCACTTCACAATTGTGCATCACTTGGGAGAAAAGAAGTTCGCACAAGCTGGAGAAGGAAGTTGTTTTGGGGTTTCTACTTGTAGAAAGCATTTTCACATTTTTCTCTTTTATCCTTGTACTGTGATCTCGGAATTATCATCTCTATACGAAGGTTGCTGGGTTTTTTCCCAATTGGGTTTCCCAGGATAAACTCTGTGTTATTGTTTTGTGCTTTGTCTTTCTTCTAGTGATCTTGTTTATGCATTTGAATTATTATGCTATGAATGTATGAAATCTAAACACTTCATTTCAACTCTTCTGCCATTGAGACAGAGATGAGAGATAACCCTATTTAGAAGGAAGGAAAGTTTGAATTCGGAGGCTTTGTGATCTGGGCTATTGTCTTTTGTAGCTGCAATGAGTTCTTCTAAATTTATAAAATGTGTTACTCTTGGGGATGGATCTGTGGGAAAAACTTGTATGTTGATTTCCTACACAACCAATAAGTTCCCCACTGTGAGTACTAAGAATCCTATTGCTCTCTCTTTTGTTTGAGTTTCTAAATGCATCTTCTCCAATTTTAGATGCTTTGATTGACTTTATGAATGCGGTTAGCTGTTTATTTGGGCTGCAGATTATTTGTTAGAACACATAGGACTACGTACCCACTGTGTTTGACAATTTTAGCGCCAATGTGGTTGTGGAGGGCCAAACTGTAAATTTGGGCCTCTCGGACACTGCAGGTAACACTCCTCAATTTCCTTATGTTATTGAATTTGAAGTTTTTTGTTAATTACTTAAATAAATGCTTTAGTTTTCCTATTGCAATCCATCGTTTAATGGCATTGCCCAACGATTATAATTGTCACCATAGATCAACCACCCACATACAACATCATTCATCCATCCTGGATAAAAAATCCAAGTGTTTTGTATTAAATGTTTTAATGTCTTAATTCAGAAGGTTAATAACAGGTCATGGCCATACTTCTTTCATCCTGAGGTTTGCTTCCACTGGATATTTCTTTTTAGATCTGCATTTTTTGTTTCTCTTTTATCCAGACATTTTCATTGTGAGCGCTACCTATGACACCAATCACATTTACTGTGGTCATGCTGGTATGCAGTGTCACCTTTGTATTTTTGAAGTAAGTTTTACTGAAAATTTGCATTATGTGTAAACCTGAACTTGAATATATATATATATATATATAATAATGTCCAAGGCCCGTGTATTTCCCGAGTCTGAGTTGACCCACTTTTGCATCGAAGTTAACGAGTTAGAATGATGCAATCAGCTGCTTCAGGCTTTGTGGAGCTTTTGTCTTGCTCCCTTTGCTCCAATTCTGAATTCTGATGAGTTAGAATGAAGCAATCAGCTGTTTCAGACTGTGGAGCTTTTGTATTGCTCCCTTTGCTCAAATTCTGACGAGTTGGAATTATGCAATTGACTGTTTCAGGCTTTGAGGAACTTTTGACTTGCTCCCTTTGTTCAAATTCTGGATAATACTTTAAGGACATAACATTGATGTTATGACTTGAGTAACATAAGAATTTTGTAAATCCTTTACTGATATAGATATATAGATATATATTGGTTCTCGTGTCACTAAGTCATAGCTTCACTTGGTCTTTTATCATGTATTTTTTCATTGTAGACTTTTTAGAGGTCTTATCAAGAAATTGAATTTTTTGCTTTAGGTCAAGAAGACTACAATAGATTGAGGCATCTTAGTTACCGAGGAGCTGATGTGTTTGTCTTAGCATTTTCCTTACTCAGCCGGGCTAGCTATGAAAACATCTCCAAGAAGGTAATCTTTTCTATCCTAATTTTAATTAAGTTTATGCAGGATACAAGCCTTTTTTTGTACATTTTGAGTGAAGCTACTGAAGGTTGTTTGGTCTCGTTGGCAGTGGATCTCCAAGCTTAGACATTATGATTATGCTCCAGGAGTTCCAATTGTTCTAGTTGGAACAAAATTAGTTTGTTACTGCACAAAAGCTATTGAACAATTAACTTATTATGCAGTACTCTCACTGAAAGGAATTCATCAGCACATGAAATTTGTAAAATTGGTGAATTCCCTGACGACATCTCACAGTTCAAGCATCTTACAAAATCAGATTGAAAGCATTGTGACCTCTGCTGTTTGGTCAAATACGTGCATGCATATCTGCATTTTGTCAAACATATTCCTAAATTGTCAGGCTGATTCAATCATGTGAATTTAATTCACAATGCAGATCTTCGTGAAGATAGGCATTATTTGGCTGACAATATGGGGGTTGCGCCAATAACAACTACACAAGTAATATTTCTCCTCGGAAAAAAAACTGCACAAGTATGTTTTTCATTTTGCCTACACTCCATGTTAGCTTGTTAACAAAAAGGGCAATCTTTGTATGCAGTTTATGTGAGGTTGCATAAATGTTCCCAATGTTCAGATTTTTAGCTTTCACAACTTATGATTTTAGATGATGCACATGCTTAATAAAACCACGTTTACACCCTACATGTTCCATGAAAACATATGAAGTGTGTCTATGTTTATCTTCAGGGTGAGGAGTTGAAGAAACAGGTTGGTGCTAGACTGCTAGTGCATATATAGAGTGCAGCTCAAAGACTCAATAGGTATAACATTTGACATGTGCATTATGTTTCTGTTTGCTTTATGCAATAAAGTGTGGTTATCTAATCTCTGTTTCTATTGTATTATCTTCTAGTATTATTTATAACAGTGGTTGCCTGGTAGCTTTATAACATAGTAACAAATAAAGAAGGATGGAGTGCACCACAAAAGGTGTGAGTGGTGTGCAAAGCAGTGACCTCTTTCTTAGTGAAAAGGGTTCCCAAAACTTGACTCTTTTTAAAAGGTTCCCAAATAATGTCAAGTGGTATCATAGTTTGTTTTAAAAAATCTTTCTAGGGTTAAAAAGATGGCATCTGATATGGGGCATTCAAATCATTTTGTATCTGTTGGAATCTGCAGAATGGAAAAGTGTTGCAATGACCATTTTCGTTACTTAAATGATGATTTCAAGTTTCAACCAATAGGAATTAGTCTAAAATCGTGATTTATAATTTCTGAAGTTGCAAAATTGCTCAAATTGCATTTCTCAAGCCAAATTTTGGTAAATAACAAAGCGATTTAATGGTCCTAAAAATATTATATTAATGTCCAGAAATTCATCCCACTAGAATAGGGAAGAGGGAAGAACTAGAATAAATCAATTAGCAATATCTTGTTCACCTTATGTCTCCAATTGCCCTTTTAATCACATAATATGATAATAACAATATAACAGTGAGGCATAACACCACAAAAAAGAAGTGCAAGCCTTTAGGCGTTCTCTTTTGTTTTTAAAATTCGAATATCCCATAGGTATTGGATTTGTCTTGGGCAATGTTACACACTCTTCTGTAACATCACAACTTGAGTGGGTCTAATGGTTAAGAACATGTATTTTCTCCTACAAAGTCACAGCCAGAGAGGTAGGGTGTGTACACCTTTGCAAACTTTAGTTGTCAAATCGCTACAAACCTTAAAAACAGATTATTATTATCACTGACTGATTTGTATAACATATGTTCATAAGACTAACCAAGCCATCAATCTATGACCAACAAATCCACCATAATGCCAACATCATCAACCACAAATATGACACGGTTCATCATTCAACACCCATATGATATTGAAATAGAGGGAAGGGTAGTTTTGGTGAAGGATAGACCAAAGTTATTTTTCAGAGGGACTGCATGTTAATTAACTGCATGATATTGTAATTTTGGAGACAAACACTCTCATAGATATTAATATTCATTTTTAACTTTCTAATATCATACAATGTTGTTCCTGTTCTGGGGCATTATTTTGGAGATTTCATGCAATTGCGCTTTCCAACGATTTAAATCCATTTTCTCATGAAGAAGCACCCCAAGCACTTTAAGAGATAATGGCAATCCAATATGGCATACCTCCAAAAACTCTTTAACCACTTTCTTATATCCTGCGACAAGATTAGGCTGGCCAAACACATGCCAGCAGAAGAGCTCATGGGAATGCTGTGGATTGAGGACCCTTAGTGTATAAATGGATGATTCTGGGATGCCTGAGCCTATGAGAACATCCTTATTTCAACATGTCACTAAAATTAGGCTACCGGTATGAAGGACATCCTTCGCTGATGAAAGCAATGGTGAAAGTAATGCATCCAGCTGCTGAATATGATCCACATTATCTAAAATAATGAGAGCATGAGAAGACGAGAAGTACCTTCTGAGATTTCCTTTACCTTCTTCAGTGCTGCGTATTACTACTTACTCACTCGGTTGAGTCAAGTCCTTCAGAAGGTAACTCTGCATGGTAGTTGAAGAATTTTCTCTTAGATCAAATAGAAAGCAAGATCACTTGTAATTTGATCTATGACGGTTAAAAAATTTCCACTAGGGTGGTTTTGCGAACCCCACCAAGGCCCACAAATTCCTATAATCCTAACCTTCCCGCTTTCCTGCTGCAATGACACTGGTTTCAAAATACTTCCAAGCCTATTGGATATTCAGACACATGCAACTTTCTTTTAACATTTTTCAATACTTCTGCCACAATGCTTTCTAGGAAATGCTTTGCATTGAATACGAGGGGAAGGTTGCAGAGTTCAAATATTGCTTCAAGGCACTGCAAGATACCTCTGAAAATCTTGATTTTGGCATCAACATATTGAAAAACCCAAACCCCTACATGGGGTCTTCTTTTCAAGGCTCACCTAGGTATAAAAATGTGCCAAAGAGAGGCCACATTAATCCTAGAAGTTCTCTGAGCTCAAGGAGCTCAATATGCTCATGTAATTTAGGTAACCCATATGTTGGATACCATTTCCTCAGGTTGGCACAATCCATTTACATGTCTGAGAAGAGGAATGCTCCTCTCTAAGCCGTGCACTATGAATTGAAGGCAATTTATTGTTTTGAGAAAACCAGCAGTGCAAATGTAAAGCCTAAGCTTGTAATGAGCCTTCATCTCCTGGCTGCAACCAAGTGTAGACTTGGGAAATATGAAGAAACCATTGCAATATTGAAAAGGGCAATGGCTATGTACCTCCCTGAGATGGGTTCTGAGCTGGCTTTTGGAGCATTTGCAGGGCATATGCAGCTTAGGGACACTTATTCTATGTTGGGTCAATATGAGAATGCGTTGAAATCTTACCATGAAGGCCTCAGAATTCAGAAGTAGGCCCTGGGAGATAAGGATTGTCGGGTTGCTGATACATGCTGGTATATAGTAGGGTGTCATCTGCAGGTGAGCTTTCTCTTGAAAAAATGAATGATATTTCTAACCTTCATATAATTTCTTATAGCTATTAGGAACCATATGTGTTCTGCGATTTCTTTATAAGATTTCCTAGTAATCTACAGATATCTGAGTATTCTCAGGTAAGACTGTTCAGGACCAAGCACAGGAAGGTCAGGTAGGGTCCCTCGCCTGCCCTGCCTGCATTATGAGACCTTTGTAGGTCATGGAAGGACCTAGACTGTAGCGAATCAGGGGTATCACTCATAGCCCAGTTCAGGCCATAGGGATGATAAGGCCCTTGCTGGGTTGGCCTTGCAGGACCAAACCCAAGCAGAGCTAGCTTCACGTAAGACAGGAGCTTATCTGAGCAGAGCTTGATCTTCCATTTCTTCCGAAGTTGCTAGCTATCAAGTTCTCTGCTCTCATCGTGTCTTAGGGCTTACTCAGCTTCCCCTCTTTTTCCTAGAAAATGTGGTTCCATTGATACTTCGGCAATGATCCAATTTTACTTCTGACTAAAGGTTGGAAAGATATCTTAGAGGTTGGGGTTTGTTGTGATGACTCATTTTTCATGCTACCCTTTACTTGTATAGAAACTCATGAGTTACGCTCTCTGCATCGGATATCTTCACACAATTTTTTACTATGAAGTTAAGAACATTATATACGCAGCTCATTTCTGTATGGGAACGGGAAATGGATGTGGGAGTTTGGAAGTCATTTTATTCTGTGTAGCATAAAATTTATGCAAAACACACTAGTATCTAGGGATCAATTCTGATGTGATTCTGGTGGAATTCATTGTTCCACCTGGACGATCATTCCAGAATGCCCCAAGCGGATTTGGGCACTCCGAATCGACCCAAAACCTCAGAAAATCCTGAAATATATGGATCGATTGGAACCATTTGCTAAATTCCAGCAATGGTGGCTGGAAAATGTGTATACAATGAGTTGAATCTATACAGGTATGGGATGCCCTCTATTCAGGGCACGCATAAACAGATTTTTGAATAATTGCCAGTCACCTCACCCCTTTGGTTTTGTTGGTCCCTTTTGGGGAGTGTGGTTTGGAGAGTGTCCCTGGTCATTGGGACGACTGTGAATGAAAATGTGAATGTTTAGACCATAATCATAAGAAATATGTAATCTGCCAGTATGGATCTTCCAACCACAATGAGAGAGTAGGTGACTAATAAAAATGAAGTTATGTTTGAGCTCTAAGTTTTTGAGAAATGAGTCTTGAGCTTTTCTAACTCAAAATCAAATTTATTTGTTTATATGAAAATTTTTATTTTAAGCTACAAAGGATTCCAATTTTTGCAGTTGCAAATTTGGTGGATGTTCAGTAATTGCAAACAAATTGAAACAATTACATGTATGTCTTTTGAAAGATTTTTTTTTCCTGTGATTACCACTTCTATGAATGACCCAAAACCAAATACCTTAGGAAAAGATTATGAAGCAAATCCTGTGGACACTATCTTAACAAAATCCTGTTTCTTGTGTCTAGGGCATTTATCTTAAAGGAAATTGGATAAAAAATTCCAAATTGCTTCAACAAAGGGTATCTGTAAGACTAACCTATTTCTTTAGTTCAATAACATTTCTTTCCTATGACAATCAGGTCATGTTACCTGTTTTTTTCTTGCCTCCCACTGACATTGAACTAGCCCTACAGCTGTTGGACAAATAATAGATACCTGTTGCCTAAGAGGTGCAGTAGGCATATAAAGTGCCTTGACAAAAAGCTCAAACAAGAACGCTCTCTTGTAAACTATATTTTTCCTTTTGATGTGTTATTAACAAATTTATGTATGTGTCAACTTTTACTGATATACATATCTTTTAATCTTTTCCTTGGCAAAGTAAACTGCCGATTGAATTTTTTTCCCATTCAATTGACATACCATAATAATGTAATTATTGTATCTGGATGAGGAATCCATTGCTTTAGATGTGTTTCCTATATCTTAAGTTTTAAGTAACTTGGGCAATGTCTGGGTTGAACAGGTCATGCATTTCACAAAGGCAGAGGAGCTATGTGAACATGCTCAAAAGATTCATATTTAACAATGTGGTGCAGATTCAGAAGAAGAAGGTTTAGACAGAAATTTAATGGCCATTATCCTTAGTAGAAATGGAGACCATGAGACCATGAGAAAGCATTGCAATATTTGGCCCCTGATCATCTGCAAAAACACCACCAATACAGTGTATGTTGTTTGACACATTGAGGCAGTTTGAGAACTGGAAGGACCTCACACATATCTCTGATTAACATCAAACCATCTCCTTGTTTCCAAACCACCCTTTTCCTTTTGTTTTCGTTTTACATCGTGAGGATGGCCTCATTGAATTCAAATAATCTCAGAATTTCTACTGAGATCATTTGCTCAAATTATCTCAATTTTTTCTCTGTTCCAACCTTTCAATCCTTGTGAGACTGGTCAAATGGATTTGTCCAACGATAAAATAATATGTATAACCATGAAACTGCTCACTGATGATCCACATTGACAAAGATCTTTACCTCCAAACTGTTAAAGTTAGTGCGAGACCCATTCTCAGAGAGGATGGTACCCTAGTCAGTTAACTAGGGTTCCTGGTTAAGTTAACTAGGCAGAGTAAAAAGTAAGACCCTAGAAGGTACCCTAGGGCCCCCAGCTGTCTCTCGAGGTTCTTGGTCGGGGACCAAGTAGGTTGATGCCATGGCAAAGTCCCTAGCATGTGGATAGGGCCCCTACTTGTCTCTAGGGTATTCTAGTCTGGGACCAGACAGTTTCTTGGTCACGAGGACCAGGCAGGTCCTACAGTTGAGACAGAGACCTCCTGGTCCGGGACCAAGTAGTTCCTGCAGTGACATACCTGGTCAGTTAACCAAGTGGATCTTGGTCAGTGGACCAAGATGATGATGTGTGATGTCCTTTTCTCCTAGGTCTTTGAGATGGTTGAGCTAGATGGTCTTCTCAAGGGACTGGCCACCCCTTAATGGAGCCACTAGCACTTGACCTAAGGAGCAGTCTAGAGGACCACACAATCGCATCATCCAGTGTGGACCCTTCCTTATACAGTGATGATGAACTTTCAGGTTGTGTATGGAGCACGTGTACATTTGAGAGAGAGATGATTAGTTGTACCCCACCTTGGTTGCTCGTCCTTGGTCTTTACACCTTGTTGATTATGGGTCTTGTGGTACCTTGCCTTTGACTTGTGGCTAGTGGGGTCCTCTACCCACTTTGAGTTGTTTTGATTTATACCTTGATGTTTTGATCTTATGGGTACTATGGTTGTTTGCCCACCTTTATGGTACACCCCTTGGTCCTAGGGGTTATGGGTCATGTACCCATTCTTGTTTTAATGTTTTGACTTGTACCCTCACCTAATGATAACATGATCCTAGTACCCATCTAAGTTACCCTACTTATATTCTATGTTATTTTTATTGTCTTTATGTGTTGACACATAACTAAGACACTTTAATTATATTTTATGATTTGTTTTTGTGTCTAATTTGTTACCCTCCTAATTATGTGGAACCCTAACTTAATTAAAGATTATTTAATAATCTTTCTAGAAAATCTAATATCCTATATATAGAGGTCTATTATTTCTCATTTGAGACACCTCAACTCTGATCTTCATGCTATTGATGTAATTGTAACTTCGGAATGTATTTCACCTATGTATATTGTACTCTTATAGAGATGTTATTATTCCTCTATACGGAAGTGTCGTCATTTGTATTGACAAGTGTCGCAACTTGCATGTGATGGGTTATTAGACCACCAAGTGTGGGGTCGGCCCTGATTAGTATTACCATGGGTTATTAGACTGAGTTAGACAAGTCGGCCTTGCTAGTTTATTAGGCAGGTCAGGTCATGTATAAATAGAGTGCGGGAGGCACTCTATTTGATCATCTCATTATTCACTTATACACTCATTGGAAAGTGGCGCACAAGTGAGGAAGGAGGAGTAGCTGCTAGGAGAACTATCTATTGTACTTGGGTTGTATCATTGCTCTTTCTATCTCTGAGGAAGTTGTGGGGTTTTTCACCTTTATGGTTTTCCCCAGTGAAACTCTATGTGTCTATTGTCTCATGTGATTGCTTGTTGTGATTGATATGCTTGATATGCTGGACATGGTATTCTCTCAGTAAAGATCCTAGAGTATATTGAATTAATGCTCAAAAATTAACACATGCTTGACGTCAAGGGTTTCATTGCTGCTCACTCGTGTTTGAAGGCTGCCCATCTATTGAACATTCCAGATCTGATATATTTCACTGTTTGAGGGTTGATGTGACGGGTCTTATGCTATCCGTGGCTTGCTTGGGGAAACCGTGACTGTTTCTGCTCTTAATATCTAAGCCGTGAGCTCAGTTTGAGCTCTGTTGAACCTAGATCTAATCTGTGTAGTCCAGATCTGTTAATTAAGAGCTTCGATCTGCCTACTAAGATCATGTTTGAGTCTCGATCTGCTCCATTGTGATTTGCCTGAGACCCATTCTGTTGTGCATGGTCTTCTAAGATTCCGATCTGCTTATGAGGAGTCTGATCCAACTGTAAAAGGGCCCAATCTGCCTGTATTGGGGTTTGATCTACTGCTGTGATATTCGACCTGCCTTCAGTTCTGCTTGTTGGGGAAATCGTGACCCTTAGACTCAGTTGTGAGGCCTAAATCTGCCTGCTGATTATTTTTTTTAGTGGAGGATGTGAGGCATTAGGGTATGATTTACCCTACTGTGTGCTCATTTGTGGAGGCAGTGAGTCTCTTGGGTCTTGATCTGTTTGTTGACAGCTTATTTGAGAGGGCCACAGTTTGAATGGTCTGATTGAACTGAGCCTTAAGTCATCTGTTGTTGCTGAATTCTGTTTTTGCCCAGTTCTACAAGCTAAGATTTATTTTTTGGTTCAGTTTTTCATTTGTATACAGTTCTATTTGTTTGTGACTGTATTAGATCACATGTGGTTAGATCTGGTATGTTACTTGTATTCACTTTTCTTGTACTAAGACTTTGATTGAGATTTGTTTATCTCTTGTGACTTAGTTGACCTTTGTTGTGGTGAAGACTGTATCTGTGTTTTTTGACTGAAATTGACCATCCCTGTTTGACTGTGATACACCTATCATCTCTCTCTCTGGTTTGTACTTACCCTCTAGCAAGGTCAGCTGGTTCCTAGTGTGGACTGGCCTCTGAGAGGCACAGTCCTTTTCTGAAAGTAAAATTTTCTGAGTATAAAACAGGAAGGGTTCCACACCCCAGGTAAGTATCCTCACTTGTCTCTTTTATTGTTAATTAAACAAATTAGTTATTCTGCTATTGCTGATTACATGTTACTGAAGATTACTTTAACACGGTGACCCAATTGGTGCATTAAAGTACATTGATTTCTATTTTTCTGCATCAAAACCTAACCCTAACCAAAATTTAACACAAACAACTCTCACTTCAATCAGTTGCTATAGACACATTGTTGGTTAGTAAATCTAGGAGACTGAAGTGTCTAACTCTCTTGAGATATTTCCCCAATTCATCATTTATCACTGAACGAATCTATTATGGAAGCTTTTGATCTTTGCAGCAATGGAATTAAGCATTTTTTCTTGCCATATAACAGACTATTGAGGTGTCCATCTATAGGAGTAATTGTGATTATTACAGCAGTAAGCAAAACACAACATCCTTATGGCATATTTACAGCATCATGTTTTCTTTAGACCTGCCCTAAATTGAAGACTAGGGCTGCAATGTGGCCAGAAACTCGGCTGTAAATAGCCCTGAACAGTTCCCAGAACTCCAACATTTTTCCGCTAACTTATAGGTACAATGGTGTGACCTACTTCTACATCATTTCCATACATGACACACCAAGTGATGACTTGCTTACCTCTTATTCTTCATATGAAGATCACTTTGCATTAGATCACTCTCCCTCAAGTTGCCTTGTATCAGTTCATATGTGCAACCTCTTTTGAGATGTCTAATACTTAGGTAGGGTTTCCCTATCACCTCTCCTCTTGACTTTAAACTTTGGTATTCAACGTAACTCTATTAATTCTCTTTTGAGCTCTCAATTGGGGCACTCACCTACTATTTGGGATTTGTCTTGGACTCCAAACCCCTGATTTAGCCCGTAGATGGTTAGGATGCTTCATTTGAAGTCCTCGACAACCCAAGTCCATTTGGAAATGCTTAATTATGGATCTAAGAAGTCCTTTTCTAGTTGGATGTCATTATTCCAAGGAGGCCTAGGCAACATCAAAATCATTGATTGCGCTAAAAGGTGCTCTACAGCTCAGTATGGGGGAGATCCTGTTAGTCGAGCGTTTGGCATAAATAACTTTTATATGAAGGAGATGTTGTAAGTCGAGTGTTTGTCGATATTGTCAAGATGTTGTAAGTCGAGTATTTGTCGATATTATCTTTAAAAAAAAAAAAAACATATTATGTTGGCTAAATGAAACAAATACTATACAATACATGAAGCAAAGCGAGGGAACCAACAAAGACAAACGACTGCGGCAAAGAGAAGGATTCAAGGCAATTTATACGAACAGGTAAATTTAGTTTTAAAATTTTTCATTTTAATTACTAGCCTTGGCATTGCAGACCTCCCTTCCAGCAGCTCCTCCGCGACCTCCCCTCCCGTGAGCTGCGTCCTCCCCTCCTGCTAGCTGCGTCCTCCTCCCCTCCTGTGAGCTGCGTCCTCCCCTCCTGCGAGCTGCGTCCTCCTCCCCTCCTGTGAGCTGCGTCCTCCCCAGCGCAGACCTCTCCCTCTGCGAGCTGCGTCCTCCCCTCCCCTCCTGCTCCTGCGTCCGCCCGGCCGCTCCCCTCCTACGTCCTCCTCCACGCAGCTTCCCCAGCTCCCTCCGCCTTCCCTCCTGCTCCTGCTCCCCTCCACATCCCAGCTCATCCCCTGCTACCCTCCACGAGCTGCCCTCCCCTCTGCGACCTGCGTCCCCTCCGCTCCGTCCTGCGTCCTCCTCCACGTCCGCCCCTCAGCCTTCCCTCCTGCTCCTGTGCGTTCTCCCCTCCACATCCCAGCTCATCCCCTGCTACCCTCCACGAGCTGCCCTCCCCTCTGCGACCGACGTCCCCTCCCTACGGCCTCCTCCATGCAGCACCCCCAGCCTTCCCCTCCTCCCCTCCACATCGGCTCCCTCCCATCCGCCCCCCAGCCTTCCCCTCCTCCCCTCCACATCGGCTCCCTCCCATCCGCCCCCCAGCCTTCCCTCCTGCGTTGAAAAAAATTGAAAAAATTAAAACATTGTTTAATTTTTTAATAAAAACATTCTTTACAATTTTTAATAAAAATAGATTGTTTAAATCTTAACCCAAACCATGTTTAAATTTTTGAAAATATTAAACAATGTTTAGATTTTTTTAAATATTAAACAATATTTAAATTTTTAATTAAAACAATGTTTAAATTTTTAAAAATATTAAACAATGTTTAAATTTTTAAAAATATTAAACAATGTTTAAGATTTTAAAAATTAAAAACAATGTTACACTTAAAAAAAATAAAAAACATTGTTTAAATTTAATAGAAACAATTTAGGTCTACAAATCATAAAACAATGTTTAAATTTTTAAAAACAATCTAGGTCTACAAGTTATAAAACAATGTTTAAATTTTTAAAAACAATTTAGGTCTACAAGTTATACAACAATGTTTAAATTTTTAAAAACAATGTTTAATATGTTAAATAGTTAAATATTATAATCCCCATGTAGTTCATTTTTTTTATGTTATAGTTAAATTGGGATTAACAATGAGTTTCTCAATTAATTAAGAACTATTAGAATTAGCATTGAGTTTAACAATATTTAATTAATATAGTTAAATTGTTAAACTAATTTTATGGGGATTATAGTTAAATATTTTTATTACAAGTATATAAATAAGAACTACATGTGGTATAGTGGTAAGGGTGTGGGGATAATGGGTGTGAGGTTTGAGGTTCAATCCTCTTAGATTATTTAATTTTAGAGAAAATATATTGACTTTTGTAAATATATTGAATATTTTTTTAAAATATATTGAATTTTGTAAATATTGAAATGGTGTTTTCTCCTTGCATAGAATTCAGTGTATTTGTTAATGCTTGACATTTTTTATACAGAGTCTGAACTAGAAATGGAAGATGTTAATGCGGAAGATGCTATGAGCCAAACAGGAGGAGAAGAAGAAATACAGAACGTCGAACGTCAAAATGCATGTCAAGGAAGAAAATCTAACGAAATGGCAGGCAAAGAACGCGAAGAAGACTTGAAACGAAAAGCACAACAACAAAGGGAATATCGAAAAAGAAAGTTGGCGGAACTGACAGCAAAAGAACGAGAAGAACTAAGAAAATGAAACGCAGATCGACAAAGAGCATATCGAGAGAGAAAGTCAAAGCAATCATAAGACCAAAGAAATCGAACTGTAGAAGAACAAAGACAACATTCGACCAATGTGCCCATAGAACCAACCGTGGGAGATGTTGAACGAAGAAATTCTAACGAAATGACAGTCAAATAATGAGACGAAGTTTTGAAACGAAAAGCAGAACAACAAAGGGAATATCGAAAGAGAAAGTTGGACAAAATGACAGCAGAAGAACGAGAAGAACGACGAAAACGAAACGCGGAACAACAAAAGGAATACCGAAAAAGGAAGTTAGAGAAATTGACAGCAAGAGTAGGAGAAGAACCAAGAAAACAAATCATTGACCGACAAAGACAATATTCAACCAATATACCCGAAGAACCAACTGTGGGAGATGCTGAACGTGTAACGGTCAAAAAGCGAGGTGTTGATGAAATTGACGACAATATATCGATACCATCTGAAGATATGTATACTAGACATCGAAAATTTCGTGAACGAATTGATCGATTAGCAAAAGTTCAAATGTGTCATGTCTGCCAGGAGTCATATGCTGGAATATAGGTACAGTTCCAATGTGCGTGCGATGTTTAAGAGAGGGATCTAATCATAGATTCTCAGCTACAAACCACATGGATCCAGGAACTCAACCTCATGTCCTTGAGGATCTCACACAAGTTGAAGAGATGTTGATAGCATGTGCAAGTCCAATTTTGCAGGTGATGCATTCAATGGGTGGACAATACAAATATCGAGGACACACCATTAGTTTTCCATAGGAGATTAAAGATGTTGCTAAGAAGTTGCCACGACATATTAACAACTTGGATTTAATGGTCGTTGTGCAGAAAAAAGGATGACAAGGATCCAGTTATGATTTCACTGTTAGAAAACAAAGAGTTATGGATGCATTATTATATAAGATTCAGAATGATCCATATTATCGAGATGTTCGAGTTGATTATGACGCAGTAGAAGAGTTACCAGAAAATGCAACAGATATCTCACATATGCTTAATTTTGTTACTCTTCCGGATATTAACGACGACACATAATTTGCAATGTTGGAAGGGATAGCAGGATTTGATGACATGTTAGATGGTTTTCAAACAACTTCAGTTGCGTCAAGGCTTCCAAGTGCACCACGAGAGATAGAAATTATTAGAGCATGGGCAAATAATCCTAATCCGGATGAAAATGACGCAAATGAGGAATCGACTGATGTGCTTAACTGGCCTGGCATTGGCTCATCTCCGATTAACGAGTATAACATTGTTGGACTATTTGATATGGCATTTCCAACATTGTTCCCTACAGGAGAGGCAGATTGGTTACAACCGCGAATGCAAAATGTCCATCTACATGAGTACGGAAAACAACTTCTCAAATATCGTGATAACAAATTTGGAAGGCACCCTCGCTTCAGATATTTTTTACTAAATATCATAATGAGACATCGTGCTCAAGCTTCATCTACAGTTTTTGTCAAAAAAAATATTAGTGAACTACTGATGACAATGGAAGAGTTACGACAACATTTACAAAATCTTCCCGATTCAAGATTGGGAGAAAGATTAATGAGATTTGGAACGGTATTAAGAGGCACACGTGTATATTGGAGCAAGTGTCGTCAAGAGTTATTTGACTTGATTCAACAAATAGGTTGTCCGACAATATTCTTCACACTAAGTGTAGTGGATATGCAGTGGCCTGATTTGCATAAATTAATGCCAGGCACAAGTCCTACAGATCCACGTGAGGCGAAAAAATGGCGACGTCAAAATGTAATTGATAATCCTCACATCGTGGCACATTATATGCACTTGAGACATACAATGTTTCAAGAAGAGGTTTTTGAACATTTTCATCAGGCTACAGATTATTGGAGTCGCTACGAATGGCAACATCGTGGATCTTCTCATGTCCATGGGTTTCTTTGGTTAAAAAATTCTCCCAACATGGACACTTTGAATTGGGATGATCATAGAGAAGTTTTATCTGCAAAAAATTATTTCGACCGATGTGTGCATGCAATAAATCCACGTGAGGGGCATCAACGAAAGATTCAAATTGGAGATAATGTAGATGATCATCCTTGTGTAAAAGGAACCAAACAAATATTTCAATTGGATCCAATGAGTGATTATGAAGAACTTCTTAACTGTGTTGAGCGTCATATTACCTGCAATGAGAGAAGTTGTCTACGAAAGAAGGGAGGAAAATTGGTATGTCGATACCACGCACCATGGGATCTATGTGACCATTCAAAAATTTACATTGATGAACAAGGAGAAAAAAAGTATGAACCTAGACGAAATGATGACAGAGTGAATACACACAATCATGAAACACTGATGATGTAGCGGGCAAATATAGATTGGCAGCCTGTACTTTCCAAGCGCGTCGTTACTAATTACATAGCAAAATACGTTGCTAAATCAGGATTGACATTGGAGAAAGCTACTATTAGTATTGGAAAGCAAGAGAGGCAGGGTATGAAATTTACAACAATATCTCGAGTTAAAGATTTGGCAGGTCTACGATTTCAACCTCCATTCTCATATGATCGATATGAGAAGATGTCAAAACTACGAGGTGTGAAGATAAGAAAAGATGAGGAAGATATATTGAGATTGATCACGATGTGAACCATAGTTTCTTTTATTTAATCCTTACAAAATTATTGTTTGTATTTTCCGATATAATACTTATTACTTACATTATGATAATCCTCGTAAATGTATTTGTGTTTTCAACTTAACCTGTTCCTTACAATGTTGATCAAACTCCAGTTTTGTGTCACCACCCACGACTGAAACCATCCTAGATCCAAATCCTAGGCTCTATCAAGCGCCGAGAGGGACCAAATCTCCCGAGGTGCAAACCTCTTCTCAGGTATTGCACTCAAGGAGCTTTTAGAGGAGAGATTTGCACCTCGGGAGATTTGATCCCTCTCGGCGCTTGATAGAGCCTAGGATTTGGATCTAGGTTGGTGATAATGATGATGACGATAACGATGATCAACATTATCAAGGTCATGATGATGATGATGACTCAACCTTTCACCAATGATCTGATCTAAGATCGAATAGTTTGTAGGCCACTCAAGAATATGGATTTTAGTCCCTTAAAGAAAAGGCAACTCTTAACACATGAACACAGTGAGATTGAACACGTAATATTGGAGGGATACAAACATGCTGATTTCATTAATCCAACTCTGTACCTGGATTTTACAAACTCAAATTTACCTCTCTATCTCTGCTGGCCCGATTTCACAATTTGTTGGCCACACCCCTCGTTCATGCCCGAAGGCTTACATTTATATATGAAAATACAACCACCAGAGAGGGACTTTAAAGTGGTCTTGTGGACATTTCCTGGAACAAATTCTCTTGGAGGGGCCTTTGGAGGCCAGGTAGCATCACCTAAGATTAGCATTTTCGTACAATTCATAACTATCTAATTCCATTTTTTGTCATTTTGCTACTATAGTTGCTTCAAACTTTAGATGACACAACTATCAAAGTTTGGGACTTTTCCCACTGCCAGGAAGAGAGATCTTTGGTTGGAAATGGGTGGGATGTAAAGAATGTTGACTGGCATCCAACAAAATCTCTGCTAGTTTTAGGTGGTAAGGACATTGTTGTAAAACTTATGGGATGCAAAGACTGGTTGGGAACTCTGTTCACTCCATGGTCATAAGAGTACCATCGCCTGTGTCAAATGGAATCAAAATGACAATTGGGTGCTTACTGAATCAAAGGATCAGATCATAAAGCTTTACGATATATGAATGTTAAAAGAGATTGAATCTTATCATGGCCATCGCAAGGATGTAACAACACTGGCATGGCATCCTTTCCATGAGAATGTATTCGTAAGTGGGAGCTTTGATGGATCCATTATTCACTGACTTGTTGAACATGAAGTTCCTCAAGTCGAAGTACACAATGCACATGAGAGAGGAATATGGGACCTTGCATAGCATCCCATGGTCACAGACTCACATCCTCTCTAGTGGGAGTAATGATCATAGAATACAAAGTTTTGTGTAGAAACCCTCTAGGCGACACAACTCGAGATAAACAAAGCACTGTTGGTGATTTCCTAAATGAGTTGAGAATATAGGTAGATGTATCCAACCCAAATGTAGAGCTATGGCTACTGGAGGTCTTTTACCACAAGTTTACAATTTTTTTCCTATAAATGAAAAGATAGAGAATATAAACGACTAATATTGAACTCTGCGAGCAAAGGAGATCCCATGAGAAGAGAATAATTTGAGTTCACATGACAAGTGTATTCATTACAAAACCATATGATTTAGAACTTTGGTGAGCCTTTCTTTTTCATTATTCAAAAGGGTGAGACTCTATCAAAGGATGAAAAATGAATCAAGAAGAAATTGCATATTCCCGATGAAGAATTTTCTAAGTGGAAGTTTGCATTCCTTTCCTTGGTTCATCCTAAGTACCTTGTAAAAAAATGTAGACATTGTTTGCCATAATTTTCAAAGGAGAGAAGATACATGGCATCTAATACTCAGAAATATCTTTGAGCACTATGACAGTTATTTACAATGTAGTAGATTGTATGCAAGGAAATTATTGAAAACATTAAAAGTTTTATGGGTCCTTGCCATAATTTTCAAAGGAGAGAAGATACATGGCATCTAATACTCAGAAATATCTGTGAGCACTATGACAGTTATTTACAATGTAGTAGATTGTATGCAAGGAAATTATTGAAAACATTAAAAGTTTTATGGGTCCTCCTACATCATTTGCTACATTCACCTTGCATTTCACACCTTAGAAAAGAAATGGATATGACTGTGGTGTATTTTTCTTAGGTGTAGTAAAAGAGTTGTGTGCATGTGAAGAAAATACTTTTGGCTAGGATTGGGAATTTGTCTTGGATAAACAACAACAATAGGATCCCACTTTTTAGGAGAAGTGGGATACCTAATCCTTGAGGCGTTGAGCCAGTCCAAATATCTTATCCACAACTTATTTTTAGAAAGCAGATCCAAATTTAAAGGTAGAAATTTATTATTCAAAAGCATAAAAGAGGAAATTGAAGATAAATACGAGGTGGGTATTTTGGTAGCTAGAGGTTGAGCCCTGTTACTCCTCTTTTAGTAGGGTTGATTTTGATCAGAGATTCTTGAGATGAGATATGTGGCTTCACCATAGATCAAACAGTTGGTAAGAGGCCCTTCAACTTTGTCAAATGGTCCATGTACCTTGATGTTCTTAGTCAGAGGCAAATTAGATGGGTTCTATCAAATATGCAGTTGGTTACCTTCACCAATAAATGGCTCAGTTAGAAAATGTAGAAAAATTGATGACCAGGCTGGATCATCTTGCCATTACTATTTGCATGATTCTCGAGCTAGATTCAAGGTGTTCAAGTAAGCTTCCCTGAAATGGATTCTATCACTTAGATGCATAGGATAGCATTCAAGCTATAACTTATCTTGAGAACCTTGCCCCACACCTAAATGGTGGCACAAAATAGGTAATTTGGTGGGAAGCAACCCAACCACTAAATTTGTCAATATGTTAGGACAAGATAAGAGCATAATGTTCTTAAAAGAAAAGAGTGTAATCTCAAGAAGCAGCTTATCCCTACCATGTGATTGAAAAGGTGGACCCTTTTAATATGGTTAAGCAGCAACAAGTTGGAAAGCTCGTACACCACACCTGGGAGTTTTAGGATTATATGCAAGTAGTAAGATCAGGGCTAGAATGAACTGAGCTTGGGATGTTAAAGTCTCTACGAAGTTTTACTTCCATCCTCTAAAAGGAAAGTCTACATAAAATATAATTACGGGAGAGATGAAAGAGTATTAAAAGTAACTAAGGGAGATGTTAAAAAGCAGTTGAAAAAAAAAATCATGTCTGCAGGATGTTAGGTAAGAATTAAGTATCCAAAGGAGTAGGTAGATGTATTTTTCCCTCTAAAAGTGTCTCAATTGGAGATCATCCTCCTCTCGCATTCCTTGGACCTAGATGAGTTACACAAGGCTGCTCAAGATATGACAGATGGTAAATTCCCAATATTGAATAGGCTTCCTTTCATTTTCTACAAAAGAAAATATGGGTAAAATGTTAACTTAGGATAAGGAGTGGACCTTGTGACCTTTGTGGCTCATTGAAACTATCCCTCCAAAAGAGTTTGATCTTGTCACTTTGTCTTAGCTAATTGCCAAGCTTATCAACATTATGGCCTCCATAAAAAGTTGGCATTTTTCTTTTTACCTCCACTTCTAATAAATTATTTGTAGTAGGCATGACTAGTACACCTTGTTGGCATATGGGGATTTAGCTAGTACTAGAACTAACAATTATTATTATTTAACTAGTACTAGAACTAACAATTATTATTATTTAACTAGTATGAAGGAGATACGCCATCCAAGTTTACTAAAGGTAAAGAAGGCAAGGCAAACTCGTAAAGACAAGCTAAAAGGAGTAGCAAGATTCGGAGGTTAAGAGATACCAGGTTAAGACCATGACAAACAACCATAATAAACCAAAAAACATAACAAGCTAGGGATTGAAATGCAAAATTGGAGCTTCCATACAACAAACAATAAGTTGCTTATGTCACCATTGTTGACAGCATCCATGCCCAAACTCAAGCAAGGTTGAATGTATCAGATCAGATCATGAAGTAGTGGCACCAGAGAAATATGCAATCATTGGGCTAAGCAAAATTCCATCCCCTTCCTCTTCATACAAAACCAACAACATTGAAGAAAGGAACCATGGAGTGCAGCTGGGTGGTAGAGCGAGCTATGTCAAAAAATATGTGCAACAGATTCATCTCACCACAAGGGAACCCCAACAATTGCTCAAACAAAAGCATTTGATGATATCTGAAACTAGGGCAACACAATACAATGCCATGACTAGCAAAGCAAAAAAACTATATGCTCAAAACTTCTCACCACAAGACTATGCCAGTAAGGAGGATAGGGTAAATAGAGGACGGGTCAGATGAATTCATCGAACCTAGGTTGGAATGATGTCCAAGTGCCACGATTAAGGAACAAAAGCTTATGTAGGTAAAAAGGAAACATGAAGGGAAACATAAATCTATCAACACAATAGACCATTAACAATTAAGGTTGGGTTTCCATTTGATAAAGAGAGCATTGCCATGAACTCAAAAAAGGAAAGGCTTGTCAACAATTTTTTTTAAATTTATGGAGATCAACATCATGTAAGAGCCAAGGACCCACAATGTTAACCAGCTTGGAAAGGGAACCATGGCCAGGGGAAAGCATGAGGATACAATTCAAAACTACGAAGTTGAGTAGTAGGAACATAAAGGGAGGAGGAAACAATCGTCATTGTTATCATCAACACTTGATCTCCCATAAACACTTAATAGATTTTTGGTGAACTTCCAAGGATAATTCTAAGTCTCGGGCTATTATAGGTAGGGTTTGGATAGAAGTGTTCCGACCAAGTACTTTATATTTTTCCTTATTAATTTGGCCATCTAATGAATCCATAAAGTAATTCAAGAAATATTTCAATTTGGTAGGTATAGTGATAGAGGCACCTCTAATCAAGAGTGCATTGTTTACAAATTCATCATGATTGATCAACTTTCTGTTGATGTTTCTCCAGGTTGCAACAGCAGGCAACATTCTACAGACATTCTCCTAGAGGGGTCATGAGAATTGACCAATGGCCAGTGGAGGATGGCCCCAATGTAGCCTTGATTAGTCAGGAGAAGTGACTAAGAGTAAATAAGGCTTGAGGTGCTTAGCCTTGATTAGTGATGAGAAGTGGCTATAAGAGTGAATAAGGCTAGAGGTCACATTGCATACTCTGAGAAGAAGTGCTCCGAGAAGGAGTGATCTATTATATATTAGAGTGAGTTGACTTGTTTCTTTGATAGGGGATTTCAACCCCTTGTGAAATATACAAAGTCTAATCTAATGTTGAATTTGACATAGACTCTAAGAAGTGTCCAAGACTTCTTAGTGTCATTCAAATCAACAATAGATCTTTATGCGTGAATAGGTGTGCATGTGAGAAGATGATCATCAACAAGGAAAACTTTTCTATGATGAATAAATAACCAAGAAGTCAAGTCAACCATTGAAGAAGTCCCAAATAGCATTGAAGAAGACCTAAGAAAGATGGAAGACTAGAAGTGCAAGTCAACCCTAAAGATAAAACCAAAATGAAGATCAAAATAGCAAGTCGGCCTCACCAAAAGAAGACAAGTCGGCCTTACTGGTGGAAAAGTCAAGTGAACTGAAGAATATAAGTAAAGTGCTCCAACACTTCATTTTCACACTTCATCACACAACATCTTCTCTTTCCTAGTGCACAATTTCGGCCAAGCATAACAAAGTTCAAAGGAGTAATTTTTGGGGTTTTTTATTGTCTTTGGAAGATTTGCTACCCTTGCTAGGGTTTTTTGTGAAGAAGGGAAAACCTCTCTTGTGCTAGGGTTTCTCTTCATGAATGGTATTGTACTTTTTTTTCTTTTTCTTTTTTTGTAACTAGGGGAATCGGCAACTGGGAAGGGGTTGGTACTCGTGTGACACGGGGTCTAGGGATCCAATCCCGTCCGCTACGACTATACCCCTAGGTGCACCCACACAGCCCGCAAACATGGGGCACGGGTAAGCCGAGGTGATTTGAACTCGTGACCTCCATTTACAACATTTCCTTCATATCAAGCGAATCGTCGGTTAAGCTACACCCCTGCGGGCAATGGTATTGTACTTGAATTGGATTGATTTCTTCTAAAAAAAGTTGGTTGGGTTTTCTCCCTATTGGGTTTCCTAAGGTAAAAATTTTGTGTTTGTGCATGGCAATCTTTCTATGATCCTTTGTTTTTGCTGCAATTTAAGTTGATATTTTTAGAGTGCAATTATTTAATGAAAAACTGTGGGATGAAATAAATGATTGAAACCATTGTGAAATAAATGTCAAGATCTGAAAATAAATTAAAATTCAACATGGTATCAGAGCAGTTGTGAAAGACAGTCATGTTATCACATCCATGTTAGCTGGAGCTACTATGCTGCAGATTGTGTGGTCAAGGACCATACTACATTTTGTTTTCCATATCAGAGATCAGATGCCTTTAGAGGGGGCATGCATTACATTCAGATTGCCCCGAGCAGAGATATCAGAGGGGACATATGGTTTTTGGATTGGTTCAGACATGTTATACAACATTGCCTACATGGTCACCCTTCCTTGACAGACTTTGCATGATCCCATTTGAGATAGTTACTTAGCCATATTGTGATGAGAGCACTACAGAGTATTGTTGGTTTGCCACTTATTGCCCGGATTCAGTAGAGATCCAGTTCAGAGACAGCTTCAGCAGTAGGTATATGGTATGGCAGGTATAGCACTTTATGGTTTATTGCACATGTTGTTGTTTAGACTTGTTTATTTATGATAGTACACGGACTTGAAATATGATGTTGATTATGGTGATCTCGTTGTTTATTATGCTATGTTATCCCTTGGTGATGTCAGTCCACCTCATTTAGGAGGCTCATGAATATGCACACTGGTTCTCATCCCCGTTACTGGTACAAACTTGGTCACTTCGTCCTCCTAGGCAGCTAACTTTGGATCCACCTGTCACTTCCTTCCATCCATCCGACTCATTCATGTTGATTTCTCCCGACTTGGACCTTGATTTGTGACCTTGAGGATCCCTTTCCCCATTGACCTCTGAGTATGCCATGATTCCTTGTCTTTTGTGCCTCGGCTCTTTAGTGTGTGAGATGCATTCTCAAACCTGGGATTTGCTCCTGTCGGTTGCCCCCGATGTTGCAATGCAGTATAGGATTGTGTAGACTCACCGGGTGTTCCCCATTGGTCATTGAAGCTTGTTCACTTGCCCCCATTACTTTGCAATATGAGCACCTTGATTATATCTTTTGAGATATGTATGTAGCCCAAAAGGGCCATGAAATGTAATGAAATGAAGAAATGTAAAAGAAGCCAAAAAGGCTATGTAAATGTAAAATCAAGCCAAGAAGGCTAAGTATGAAAGTCAATGTAAAAGTCCAAGCAATGTGTTTTTGAACACACACGGACACAGGTCACTTTCCAACAGGTCATATGACTCCAGGGATTTCCAAATAATCCCAAGGCACACCTCCAACAGGTTTGAAGGAAGAAGAAATTACAGAGGGGTTCCACAAGGAGAGTTTAGAAGGCAAGACCTCCCACTTTTGAGGGAGAAAGTAAAACAGGTCAAGAACCAGAGGCATGGCTTCTTGGAATGAAGACGTATTTCAAAATTCATGGTTATTCGGAGAATGAAAAGGCCAAAGTTTCCATTTACAATCTGAACGACAGAGATTCCATTTGGTGGGATCATCTCATGCAAGTAAAGAGAACCAGTGAAAGAAGAATCAACTGGGAAAGATTCCAAAGATATTTCAAGGAGAAATACCTATCAGCTACGTATTATGATAGCAAGAGAAAAGAGTTCAATGAACTCAGATTGGGGCAGAATACCATGGAAGAGCATGTTCATAAGTTTCTGAAGTTGCTGAGGTGTGTAGACTACATCAAGGATGAAAGGGTGAAGATCCAATGCTTCCTTGGTAGTCTACCACAAAAATACAGAGATAGAATAGAATTCGTAAATCCACCAAGCTTGGATGAAGCCACTGGGATGGAAGAGCATTGTTATGAGCAGAGTAAAGGAAAGTCAGAGGTGCAACCAACATGGAAAGGAAAGCTCAAGGGAAAGTTTGAACCAAGGAAAAGTGGATTCAAACCACCATTCAGAAATCAGCCCAGAACCTTTCCACAGTGACAACAAGCAAGAAGCGGATTCAAACCAGCAGTAGCAACAAACAAAGCATCAAAAGGACCACTTCAGTGTTGGGGATGTGGATGGAACCACATGCTTTGAGATTTTCCTACTAGAGGAGAGAACCCCAAGAGATTGCACAACCTGGAAGAGGCAACTATAGTGGAATATATGGCAAGAGCAACACTTAGGATTTATGCAGCACTGGATAACCACCAAGCAGACCATCAATCAGCAGTGGTGGAGGTTGAAGGTAAGATTGATAAGCAATCTATTTCTGTTTTAATTGACCCAGGATCCACTCATAGTTATGTGTCTCCTAAGATAGTTGAAGGATGTTCTCTTGGTAAGATAAAGCATGGTAAGCCTTGGCTAGTCCAATTAGCCACAGGTACCAAGAGAAAGGTGAGTGAAGTAGTGCCAGAGTGCCCCATTGAGTTGAATGGACTCCTCACCTAAGCAAATTTAAATGTTCTACCATTAGGCTCCTATGATGCCCTAATAGGTATGGACTGGTTGGAAAGACATAGAGTCAAGGTTGACTATTATGAGAAGGTACTTGAATGTCTTGACGAGGAAGGAAGATCAAGGATGGTTAGAGGAATTCCAAAGCAAGTTTCAGTGAGACAGATTTTAGCTCTACAGTTGAGGAAGTTTAATAGAAAGGGTTTCCAGTTATATGCAGTCCACGTATCAGACTCATTAGAAGATAAGTGAACAAAGTTAGAAGACTTTCAACTGTTACAAGAGTTCCAGGATGTATTTCCCGATGAAGTGCCAGGCTTGCCACCCAAGAGAGATATTGATTTCTCCATTAACCTTGTTCCAGGGGAAGCACCCATCTCCAAATATCCTTACATAATGAGCACACCAGAGTTGATAGAGTTGAAGATGCAACTACAAGAACTAATGGACAAAGAATATATCAGACCGAGTGTATCACCTTGGGGTGCACTTGTGTTATTTGTTAAGAAGAAGGATGGGACTTTGAGATTGTGCATCGATTACAGTCAACTAAACAAGGTAACAATCAAGAACAAGTACCCATTACCAAGGATTGATGACTTGTTTGATCAGATGAAGGAAGCTAGGGTGTTTTCCAAGATTGACATGAGGTCTGGCTACCATCAAGTGAGGATAAAGGAAGAAGATATTCATAAGAAATCTTTCAGAACTAGATATGGCCATTATGAGTTCATTGTGGTACCATTTGGTCTTACAAATGCATCTGCTACATTCATGTGCCTCATGAATAGTGTCTTCAGCAAATACTTAGACAAGTTTGTGATTGTGTTCTTGGATGACATTCATGTCTATTCAAGGAATGAAGAAGAACATAATGAACATTTAAGGATGGTGTTACAAGTCCTTAGGGAACACCAGCTGTATGCCAAGCTAAGCAAGTGTGAATTCTATCAAGAGAAGATGCAGTACTTGGGTCATGTCATTTCAGAAGAAGGTATTGTAGTTGACCCAAAGAAGATTGAGGCCATAATGGATTGGCCTACTCCAAAGAGCGTTGTAGATATAAGGTATTTTATGGGTCTTGCTGGTTACTATAGAAGGTTCATTGAAGGCTTCTCCAAGATAGCTCACCCAATCACTTCACTGCAAAGGAAGAATATCAAATTTGCATGGTCTGAAAAATGTGAGAGAAGTTTCCAGCAGTTAAAGGAATTGCTTACCAGTGCACCTGTCTTGAAGATTGCAGATCCAAATAAAGATTTTGTAGTATGCACTGATGCTTGCATTGAAGGGCTCGGTGGAGTGCTAATGCAAGAGGGGTTTGTAATTTGTTATGAGTCAAGGAAGCTGAAGGAACACGAGAAGAACTATGCCACAGATGACCTAGAGCTAGCATCCAAAGTTCATGCACTCAAGAGGTGGAGACATTATCTCTTGGGAAGAAGATTTCAGCTCATAACTGATCATATGAGTTTAAAGTACTTGTTTGACCAACCGAATCTAAATTCTAGGAAAATGAGGTGGATGGAGTTTCTGTGTGAATTTGACTTGGAAATTAAACATGTAAAAGGTAAGGAGAACAAAGTTGCAGATGCACTTAGCAGTAGATTTCATATTGCGGCAGTGAGTAAGTGTGAATCGGATTTGAAGGCAAGAGTCCTTGAAGCTCAAGCAAGTGATGAAGTGTACCTTCAGATTAAAGAGAAATTGCAGCGAGGGAATGTGGATGAGTCATGCACAGGATATCAGATTGGAGAAGATAATATTATTATGTACCAAGATACCAGACTGTACATTCCAGATAGTGCAGATCTGAAGAATCTTGTGTTGGATGAGATACACCAAAAGCCATAAGTTGGCCACCCAGGATATCATAAGACTATAACAACAACAAGAAAGAAGTACTTTTGGCATGGAATGAAGAAGGACATAGCAGAGTATATTGTTAAGTGTCAAGAGTGTAAGCAGGTCAAGGCAGAACATCAACATCCAGCAAGATCGTTGCAGCCATTTCCCATTCCAGAATGGAAGTGGGAAGTGATCTCTATGGATTTTATAACAGGTTTTCCAATGACAGTGAAGAAACATGATTCAATCATGGTGGTGGTGGACAAGCTATCAAAGGTAGCTCATTTCATTCCAGTCAAGTCCGCTCACAAGGAAAATGGCATTGCAAATATATTCATGAGAGAGATATTTAGATTGCATGGATTTCCCAAGGCAATAATCTCATACCGTGATGCAAAGTTCACTTCCAATTTTTGGAAAGGATTGTTTCAGGTGTTGGGAACTAGGTTGAATTTCAGTACAACATATCATCCTCAAACAGATGGTCAAACTGAGAGAGTAAATCAGACTCTTGAAGATATGTTAAGGATGCACGTGATGGACAAACCATCCAGGTGGGAAGACTACTTACATTTGGTAGAATTTTCATACAACAATGGACATCAAGCATCATTGAAGATGAGTCCTTTTGAGGTATTGTATGGCAGAGGATGCATAAATCCAGTGAG
This sequence comes from Larix kaempferi, assembly GCA_027924585.1. Taxonomy (NCBI): domain Eukaryota; kingdom Viridiplantae; phylum Streptophyta; class Pinopsida; order Pinales; family Pinaceae; genus Larix; species Larix kaempferi. The sequence continues at coordinate 8,232,414 of BSBM01000742.1, forward strand.
TTGGGACAATCCAGTGAACATGGTAGTGCTTGGACCCGAAATGATTAAGGAGATGGAGCAGGAAGTTGTTAAAATCAGGAAAAATTTGAAGACAGCCAGGGACAGACATAAGAGTTATGCATATTTGAAGAGAGTGCACAAAGAATTTCAGATTGGGGATCATGTTTAATTGAGAGTGAGACCAAGGAAGAGTTCTGTGAAGTTGTGCCAAGTTGGAACCCAAATATTGTGGGCCATTTGAAGTCCGTGATAGGATAGGACTAGTTGCATATATGATTGCATTGTTTGCTAACATGAAAGCTCATAATGTTTTCCATGTCTCTTTGCTTAAGAAATATATACATGATCCTAATCACATAATTGATTGGCATGTGATACAGGTGGAACCCGAGGGAGAGTTCCAAGTGGAGCCTATGTGCATACTCGACAAGAATGTCACTTTGCTCCGGAACAGGGCCATCGAGTAGGTAAAGGTGCAATGGAAGCACCTTAGTCCCGATGAGGCCACATGGGAGCTGGAGGATACCATGAGAGAGGCATTCCCATTTTTTTTCAGTTTTGAGAACACCGAGGACGGTGTTGTTCTAAGGAGGAGGGAGTTGTAATACCCCTATTTTTCCTTAGTGTTTATTGGCTTCAATGTAAATATTGTGTATATGCAATGTGTGTTTACCCTAGTGTGGAGCTCAAGGCCAAGGCCCCGCTTGTGGATGTGTAAGGTTATTGCAGAGGAAATTATTTGACAGTTTGATTATTCATGGGTTCTTAAGACATGAAGAAATGTAAATGATGTAAGTATTAATCAATGCAATAAAATACCCAAGAAGCTGGCTAAGTAGGAAACCAATGAGAAGGGGCCATGTGTATCCACTTGGGAGAGGTAAGGGGGGTATGAGATTAGTACCCATGCTGCCACTTGTCCAACTGTGAACCCTTTTGACCTCCATGCTGACATTAATTCGGTTGCAGAGGGTGGTTGGGAACCCTGTTGCTGAATCCGATGGAGTATGGAGCATGCCTGCAATTTTGTATGGCAGGGCATGGCTCTAATTACTTGTCCTTGAAGACACTCAAGCGCCTGGGAACTGGAGAACCTGTTTTGGCTACCCATTGTGGGGAAGGGGGACGCACTCATTCATTCACGGGGGGTAAAAGAAAGGTAATTCATAGAACCATAGAGCCCAGCCATGAGGAGGAGGAACGATAGTCGCGATTTCCTGTGTGAGCGGAAGATCACAGAATCCATTGCCATAGAAACTACGTGTGTGAATCTAGCCTTCTAGGGATACCCATGAAAGAACCCTGAGATGAATTATAGATCTTAAACAACCTAGGGAAGCCGTGAGAACACAGGATTGGGTTGTAGAGAGAGTTAGACTGTGGGACAGAGCTCAGTACGCAACTATGAGAAGAACCAGCTTGGTTAAACTGTGGTAGAAGGTCAATTTAGGGTTGGGTTGCTTGATAAACCTAGTGAAGGCTGTAATCTCATAGAACTAACAACTGGACCTTTATATTCCCACCCTGAATAGCACTGGAAGGGAAGAGGCCTTGAGTGACTGTGTGACATAGAAAAGGGTCTTCCTTGTGTTGGGTGAGGTAGGTAATGTGGGTGCCATGTCCACTAAGTGTTGAGAGGTCCGTAGCTCTGTGGTTGAGCTCATTGACTTAGAAATACCTTCCTTGTTGTCCGTATATGCTTGAAAAACCCACTGTAGGTTGGATTAGCATGGGTAGATTCCCTGGAATTCTTGATAAACTTAACTACAGATTGGCTTAGCATTAGGATGGAACCTTGACTGTGAGAGAATCTAATAGCCTCCTTAGTGGATACAAAGCCCAGCTCGGGGGTGATCTCTAAGCTGAAATATTATAGGCTAGACAAAGATCTAAGGTTGGGTGGAATGTTGCTCTCACTTAGCCAGTTGCTTGGCAGCTTCAGAAAATTAAAGAAAAGTACTTCTTTGTTATGTTAAATGATGAAGTTCCACTGCTATGATACGGTTGCTTGTGTTCAAGTTATTGAATGTATGTTTATATGAATTTGATTGATAGGTATACCATGTGTAAGCCTGACCAAAAGGCTGAGTTCATGTTATATACATCATTCCATTGCATGAGTTTAATGTATTATAAGTCTTGCATGTGGTAGATGTAATGGTTAGGTCTAACTTCATGCACCTTACATGTTGTGATGTATTAATTAACCCTGTGAATGAGTTGTATGATTGCACCTGATCTTGGGAAAGGAAGGGGATACCTTGATGTGTCTCAAAACCTCTATGTGGGTCAGGTGAAGGGGAAGATCATGGCAGGTAGAAGGTTAAAGTCATTTAAGTAGGGTTATGGACAAAGCTTCAGTTGGAAATTTAACAAGGTAGGAGTGGTCATATGGGGTGGTGATTACACCAGTGGATAGAGCTCTCCAAGAGATTTCCAACGGTACCAAACCTGTTCCATTTGGACCTCGGACGAGGGAGTTATGCCCCTCAGAAGTTACTCTGGGAGCTTGCGGAAGCAGGGATCTGAGGAACTGGTCCTTCCGCATCTGCAATGTGGATTGCGGATTGCGGGAGGAAAATTCGTTCCGGAGATGGAATAGGGATTTTCGCATTTCCGCATCCGTAATGCGGAATGCGGAAAGAGGAATCGTTGGAAGGACCATTTTGAGGACTCTGCATTATGGATCCCGGAATTGCTGATTGTGGATCGCAATTTCGGAATGCGGATTGCAGAACACGGATTGCAGATCGCAATTGCGGAATGCGAATTACGGATCGTAATTGTGGATTGCGTACTGCAATGGTGGATTGCGAATCCAAGCCCATTGCGGTTGTGTGTGAAATTTGAAGTTTTGGAAGAATAAATAAATAAATGGAGGGTCTTCCATGCCTTAGAAGGTCATCTAGAGGTGTGGAGACGTGACAAACACCCTCACAACACTATACCCCCATCTGTTGTGAGTTTTAGTGGATGGAATTCTAAAGTATCATTTTCTAATTGTTAATTGGTAGAATTATGGAAAAAAACTCACTTGAATTTTTTTTCCTTTTCTAGTCTCTAGAAGGATGCACAAATCTTAGACATAACAAGACTTGAGTTGCCTCTTGCTCTAAGAGGAGGAAGATCATCTTTGGGGTTGTATCTGGTAGTGGTGAGGGTGGCATGGGTCAATGACCCATCCATTATGTATATTGGCTATGGTAGTATAGTTTTGGGCACAAGGTTCCATTTTGTGTCTAGGGAATGAAGTGTCATTCTTTTTTTTGGGCACACCATGCCATTATGTATATTGGGAACGATGTACCATTTTGTAAAATATGTACAAAGTGACCAGTTTTGAATATAGATACATGAGTTTGTTTGTTATTCCAGAGTCTTTGTTTATTTGATGTTTATGTATGATGTTATGATACTGCTTATCTGATTTAGATATGTGTTATGTGTGTTAACTCTATCACACATTAAAACTACAATAAGAATCCCAACAATTTTCAATCACTTACATACATTCAATGATTACTATTAAGACTTCCAAACCTCATTTCACATCAAAAAATTTCAAGTATTAGATCAATAATAAATTTTCCATTAAACCTAATTTTTTTTATATAGTTTTATTTTCCAAGTTACAACGTCCGAGGAAAACTCCTAGGTACTTCCTCTCGTTTTGAGGATGGTACCCACGGTAAACATTGAAGGTAAGTCTAAACATTTAATCAAATAGCCATATGCCAAAAAAAATATATGCTCTGGCAGTAAAGAAGTCAATCCAAATAGAAAATAGAAAAGGTCACTCTACTATAAGCGAAGAAAAAAACCACTTCCCTTTAACACACCATTATTCAACATTGATACTTGTATATATGTAAATGTAGAGTATCAATTTAAAGATCATTAATCAAGAATGAGCAATTTGTATTCTCCTAGAATTAATTTCAACGTCAATAGGAGCATCCCCACAATTCTAAGTCACTTTTACCCATCATAGTTGGCATGGTTTAAACAGAGTGTACAACCTAAATTGCAACCCAACTCTTCTAGCATGGATACTACAAGGATCAAATGCGAGTACAAGAGACTCAATCCATCTTTTGGACAACAACCAAGCAAAAAAATGAAGGTGTATGGCTCTAATTGAGTTTTGACTAGCTCGGGAAGGAGTAATCTACTAAATACAAGGGACTACGAATATGTAATTAGAAAGAACGATGCAATAACTATGATAGTACAATCATTATCTCGTTTGGATAATTGGATGGAATATTATGTCTCTTTGGTATTGGGATTAGCAACATTGATGGGAAAGGATTAAAAACCAAAAAATCATAGCATTGTAATATATGTGCATTACTTGTTTCCAAACAATGGTTCTTTAAATCAACATCAAAATCCATTGGTTTCCAACAACATCAAGTCACATGGACTAAGAATTAAAATTCCTATATAATTCAACATATTAGTGAATCAATTAAGGAACGTATAAATTTCAAAGTGCACAAAAAATAATACTCACAATACTTAATCACATTGAACATGGAATTTTCACCCTTGAAACCCAAACATGAAAGCTAGGTTCTAATGGTGGCACTGAGTTTTTATTTTTAACAATTGGAGGGTTACAATGCAGGTTCATGGCTCTCAAATCTAGATTTTTCTATACCTTTGAATTTTTCTCTAGCTCTTGGCTCTAGATTCTAGCTCTAGTTATGGATTTAGCTCCAATTGTAGTTTCTAGCTTCAATTTTTCTAGTAGTGTAGAAGTTCCCTCACCAATTCTTTATTGTGCACCATACTCATCAATATAAATAGGAGGATGAGTCTTCAATCATATTCCAGTCCAATATTCGATGTGTAAGTCTGTTTCATTTAGTCAAAGGAAGCCAAGTTGAATTCCAACCAACACTTGTTAAAAAATTTACCCTATAATGCATGTTAATTGGCAAAATCCTAGTTTTGAAAATCGTCAAGTAAAACAACTTATGATCCATGGACTCATATAATAAGGGTGTCCATAGGTGTAATACAATGTTAAGAGTCCAACATAATAGATGGTTTGTCGATTCCAGTCCTAGTTATAAATTTATGGTGAGTTACAACTTGCTTCCTAAAGCCATTCATGAACACTTAGAAATTTTCTTTCTGGGGCATGGAAACCAATATGAGAATCCAAATTGAGTGTCATAACTTTCTACATGTTTTTTAAGGAAAGGTCAACATGACCACGATGTCCACATGCTATATTGGTAGAGTTTTCAAAAAATTACCTTGTAATGTGAAAATTGCATTGCATGTTATTGAGAAAAACCCTAGTTCCATAAATTGTAAAATAAAACAACATCTGATCCATGGAATCATGGGGGAGGAGTTTCCTAGGTGTAATCCAATGTCATGATTGTAAGGGAATCAACGATTTTTCATTATGAGTCCCAATTATTAGTTTATGGTGAGTTTCAACTCACTTACTAAAGTCTTTCATGGACACTTGGCGAATTTCTACTATGTAGGACCCATGGTCCCATTTTATCTAATGTTTATTAATAAATACTAATTTTCTTGAGTTTACATGCTGTAACAGTTTCTATGGTGTTTTGTAGTTTTGTTTACATTCATGTCGGTAGAAATAAATATACTTTCTTACATGCATGTATTAACATATTGTTCACATTTACAGGTGGACTTACACAAGAATGCTATTTATGTGTTTTTATCTATTTCTAACCATTCGAATTATGTGCAGGTGTAACAACATATAATTTTAAAATCATAAATGGAAATAATAATTTGACAGAGGTAAAAATGATCAATATACTTGTAGGATAAGTACCTATTGACTAGCTAGTAGATCCCCTTTTAGTTGTTGCTTCCTTGTGTTTTTCCCTGCTTGCTGTATGTGTTATTCAACCTACTGTAGCACTACAGCCAAAACCTTCCCAAACCTCAAAACTAAACCAGCCCAAACAAGTATGCCACCCTGCCAACTGGCGAGGTCTCACCGACCACCCAGCTCCAAAGGTACCCCTTTGGACCCCTGATCCCAAAACGTGTACAAGCCAACCACAGTTTCTATCCCTCTGAAATCTCCAACAAGAACTCCCTTTCAGCTCTGCTCTGAAAAATTCTATCTCTGCTTTGAAAACTTTCCCAAAAATCTCCCAAGTAAAAAGATCGCTTCTTTCCCGTCTCCTCTCGACCTTATTCCCCTTCTTCCTCCTTCCACCGACTCCTCCTATCATAACTACCCCTATCCTCATCATTAATTTTATCCAACCCCCCCATTCCTCCTCAAGCCCCCAACATTTGACTCATAAACCAAAGATTGTATTATTTTATTATTTAATTTAAGTTTGGGTTGGTTCATCTTCCAACTTTAAGTGCTTCAGACTCAACCGACAACCTCTCGGCAATATTTTAGCATTCTTTCCTTTTTCCAAAATTTTAATTAATAATTAATAAAATGTTATATTACATAATTTAAAGTTTTACATCAACCATAAGTTTTTCACACTTACACGTTTTACCCCATTAATTACTAGTCATCTCTCGGTGACCTCATAATTAAATGTTTCATAATTAATTTATATTTTTTATTAAACAACTCCAAATGTATATTTCGACACCTGTTTATCAATTGCATAATATATCTATTTATAATTTACCCTATTTTCTAATTAACTTAGACATGATCATAATTAAATTAATATTAATAAATTAATTCTTAACCATATGTTTTAATTAATTAACCAACCTTGTAATTAATAATAACCTATCAAATTAATATTACTTTAATTAACATTACAATAGCCATTTAACATTTTAACCCTTAGTTTTGACTAATTAAATTCATTAATATTAAATCATGCATTACTAACCAAATGCATTAATTACTACCTAAGTTAACCATAACCTATTTATTAATCAACAATAATTAACATTAATCACAATAATTAGCATTAATCAACGATAATTAACATTAATCAACATTAGAACTTGATCATCATTCATTATCACCTAAGTCACTCGTTCAACCTATTCCATTATCTTAATCATAAATTACTAACTTAACATATAAATTTAATCTCCTGGTTAGATAAGTAGTAATAATGTAATTAATGCCTAAACATTATAGTTCAGTATTATTTCACGCAATTGACACATATGTAGACGAGTTATGTAAGCGTAGCTACGGCTTACATACCTCGTGTAGGTACACTAATAGTACTAAACCACACAACATTCTCAATCAATTAAGTTACCGTTTACTGACACATTCCTAACATAATTTGACTGTTGGATCATTCACTTAATTAAGTACAATTAGCTGATGAACAATAATACCAGTTACTAAGTTACGACACACGACTCTGCAAGGTCCTCAACGTATACAATTAATCAAGTCTTCCCTCCTAACATCATGGTACACCTATCTACCTACTTCGTCTATCTATTTCACAACTAACTTCCACGTCCTATCCTTCCTCTGCTAGACTACCCTGAAGTGTCAAGCCATGACCGACTCCAGTTAGAACCCGTAAGCGGAAGTGTCGACTATATCGACCAAGCTTCCCCAGCAGGAAACCACCAATCATCATCACACACATTGGGGAGTGCACAGTAGCACAACCCTCCCATGACTTTGGGTTTCGGGGATAAACGGTGGGTAAAGCCTCCATCTCCCTAACAGAACAAGGGACTATGTCTACAGTGACATAATAACTGTGTTGCACTTGTACTCAGTTTGTCATCGTATAACCAATATGGGCGGTTTAGTTTATTGAAACCCTACCCCACCCATACATCATAAGAAACAACATAATAATCATGCGAAAGTAAATAATGCATCACCTGCATACCATTTATCTTTCGGAGTCCATGTCCCCGAGGCTCTCCCACCTCATAAGATCCAGCTATCACTTAGCCATTTTAACCTGTAAGTCAGTCCTCGACATACAATCTCGAATATCGTGCACAAATCCTCAACATGTACACATCCATTTCATCATAACATAACAACAATAATCAATTCATTATTTTCACCATGCACGTGGTATAACATTCTTTCGTTCAACAATAACTTTAACGGTATCCACGTACCCATCATTCATTAACTTGCATATATGAGACATAACTAACACATACATATCTAACATGACTACATATCCTAATACTACATCACACACATACATATATATATCGGCAAAATAATAGAACCACATGTCCACAGTGTCGTCAAACCGACGGAGTCTCATAATCAAGCAAATACAACATATAATAATAGTTTAGGTAGTAATTTCCAAAATGGGGCGTTACATACACCCACCCTTCAGGAAACTTCGTCCCGAAGTTATGGTCAAAATAGTGTGGAACAGTCACAATGCATGATCTGTGCGTCCTCCCAGGTAGCTGAACCTAGGGTATAATTGCCCTATTGGGCCACCTCCTAATTACACATAATGCCATCTACAATATTTACTCATTTAAACTTATTGGAGGTGTTCTTATATTTTGCTTAACATTCGCATAGGTTGTTGGTTTGACTACTCGAGGTTCATTACTATACTTTAATCCACAGGATAATTAATATGCTTGTTAAAGTAAGTGGTAGATTCTATACTGTGATTCATAAGAATACCTTGACTTCTATATAAGTTTTTAATTTGATTCTAATTCATTGTCACGACTCTTTAATCAGATCTCATCTTTAGTTAATTTCACTTTGACTTATGCCATTTCTCTATATCAAGATTTATTATTAGTGATAAATTATGAAGTCATCATGCTCTTTATTTAAAGGTTGCTGGTTTAAATGACACACCCTTTGAGAATGCAGTTTAAATATTATGGAGAAATTTCCATATCATCATTAACAACTTTTACAAGTTCAACTAGGACTTATCTTCTATTGCATTTCCGTTTATCTTGTAATCCTTACATCATTGTCCTATGTTTGGTACTATTTCTCTAACTATCCCTTACCTTGACATACCCATTTCCTTCATTCACATATCTATGTTAATCCACTAATCCTATCTACTCTATTACTTTTAGTATCTAAGTTACATTTATTAGTTCTTTTTATTTATAATCCATTAATTACACAAGATGATGACTCTTACTTATTTGTGCACACTAACATTATAGTCCTTACTCATCATTACTTATACTGCATTAACAATACTCTCATCACCATATGCAAATGAGTTCATTTGTTCTTATCACACCATACCAAATACTATGGTTGTTTCTCATGTTGTTTAACCCATTTACTTATCTTAACGGTCATTTGTCATTGACACGCCTATAATTGATATGCTGCAATTGTGTTGTTGTTGTTTTTAAACATACATAAATTCATTCAACAAACAATATCACTTGCTGTGTGATACTTTTATTACTCATACATGAATAGGAGAAAGCTTGAAATTAACACATCATCAACAACACATGCTAATGTGCGGTACTTTAGGTGATCCAAACTAGGCACACTCAACAATGTCCTTCAAAATTACTATAAAACCATACTTAAAGCTAACAAATAGTTTAAAATCAAGTCAATTTCATTCCAAAACCCCAATTATCCATTAAGTAAATGACTACTTCTAAGTCATACATCACACACCATTTTCTTATTTTATTGATATATTTCAATAACCACATTCTTAACATCATGGAAAACCCTTTGTAATATTTAACCCTATTTTTTTTTGTTTTCAACTAGAAAAGGTAAAAGTTTTCTATTTATAATAATTAAACATTTTTAAACAATACATAATGAACTCCAAAAACTCTATTAGTAAATTATTAAATAACTTGTCTAATCTCCCCATTTCGAGTTAAATATTATAATCTATTATATAATGTATATACTATGTTGATTCTAACCTATATTAACATAATTAAATTACATGCACCTAAAATTACAATACTCGATTCTTCTTCTTCTTTTTATGGCTTGTTCAGTCAAGCAATAGTGTGATGTGGTAGTCTAAATACTACACCGTTCCTTCCTTAGCTCACATTTCTTTCACTATGCCTCTTCCTTCTATGATTCTATGAACGATATGATATATGAATGAACACGAAGGTAAGTTGTTTCATTTCAAGTTAGCAAACCCTTTCTTGCTACATACATTTCAAATTCATTAAAAACTTAATTGGTCATCATTTTTTTTTATATTTAAGAGATAATAATAATAAAAAAAACATTAGTGGTCTCCTTTTCAATTCTCTTTTGTCACTATATCGTTTTCATAAAAGTCAAACCAAGTCCTAATGTTTTCATAAAATTGAATTGTTTCCAGCTTAGACACATGTTTAGATTTCCAAATTGTATCCTTAGCACCTTTATGTTTACTATATTTCTTTTGGCCTTTACGTCATTATCATGAAGTCACATGAAAGCTTCATCTATTTTGTTCATAATTTGTATAAATACTTATATTATAGATTGTATAAATATCAGTAATATAAATTGATGTCAATACATTTTGGTTTCAATCGACCTTATTACTATGAATATTTACATTTCTCTCTAAGGATATATAGGATGCCATACAAGTTTATCCATTACAAATAACATTTCATTGAAACTTTATACACAGCCCAAATCAAATGGTATTTATTACGTATATAAAGCTTTATGAGATATAAATTTTCAATTTGGTTTACTTTTATTGTTGTTGTTAACTATGTAACATAAAGTTACATTAAAAACAAACACTAACCTTTGTTCACGTGCGATAATTCTTATTCATAGGTTTGACAATAACTCTAAAACTAGCATTTGCCTTTGGAGGGGCAAAAATGAACGTCGGATGACTATGGCCAGATGAACAGTTAGTCGACTCATTGACCATCACATTTATGAGGTTGCAGAATCCGTCTAAGTGTTGTATGTGTGCCGAACCGGAACCTGTCGGGATTGAAACATAAATTTCCTCCCGACAGGTTCATTGGAAACATTGGAAGCTTCTGTTATACTAAATAGAAGCTTCTGCTTCACACACTAGTCTGCCCATTAGCGCATCATGATATGGATTTGCCACCGTCGATCTACAACAAGATCTATCTCGGTTGCCGATTGTAAGGACAGTCTTCAAGATCATTTCTGGCTTTGACAACTTGCGACAGGTTCTGGGTTCGACAGGTTCACCTTCGACAAATCTCGATTCAACTTCGACAATTCAACAAACTCGACAGGTTCCTCTTCGACCAGTCGCGGCTTGACTTTGACAACTCAAACCCGATAGGTTCTGGGTTTTGGAGAAGGCGACATAATTGGGCGATGGTGTAATTAGTTGGCAGTGAACTTGTGCGTGGTGGGTTGGGTTCTTTGATCGACTGGTGGGAAATGGTCGATGGTTGGTCGGCTTTTCAAAAAAAGATCCGTCGATCAAATGATGTGTCGACCACCTCGACCATATATTTAAGAACCGGCTAATAAATATCAACTATATTGACCATATAACTTTTAATATGTTGATGAAAAAGGTATCGACCGTACTATAATCATTTAAATATGGAAAAGGTATCCTCGACCCAGATGTAAGTATCGACCACAATTTTTATATGTCGACCAACGTATCGACGAGATAAAATGTCGACTAGCATATCGACCAGCATGTCGACCACAATTTTTATTTTAGTCAATTTTTATATGTGGACTAAATACAAAGACTTGTAATTGTATAGACATAAGTTAAAATTGACTAAAATATATTACAAAATTAAGCAAACTATAAAATATTTTGATGGACCCGGATCAATCAAAAAGTCGGTTGCATTAGGCGATAGCCAAGTGAAGTCATTGAACGGGATTTAGGATCACAACTTCTCAACAATGATTAGTTAACCATTACATAAAGGGCTATATAATGTATATATCAGCAATTTGAAAAAATATTTCTGCAATAATATCAATGAAAAAATAATAATAATAGCTCCTAAATTGCACAAGAGACAAGCACTAGCCTTTATTACTTAGTTAACCATCACATTGGGTCAAGAGCCTATATATAGATGTTTACATTCAGTTATACAACTGTATTGTCGGAGCAACCGACCGACTTATACCAAGTGGTCGATGCGACTTGTTGACTTACATTGTAAACAGTTGGGCGGAGTGTCTAGTCAACAAGTCCACGTATGCTCTTCCAACATCTCCCCCACCTCAAAATATTTCTTCGTCCCAAAGAAAGGAGGAGATGTGCAAAATTACTGAACAAAACTTGTGTATTACTGTGCTTTAACTGATAAATTACTTGTTATGAGTTGTCTGGACTGGAACTTGTCGTTGCTTGTTGTTGTACATAGACCTCGACAATTGCTTCAGCTGAAACAAACATGTGGTGTTGGAAGGTCTCCCAATGGCGTAGCGTGTTTTGGATGTCGATAGTAAGTGTTGTAAGGATGGACAAGTCTGTTATCTGTTCTTGAGTAGTATTTCCCTCTAGATGAATTAGGTCAGGACCGAAGAGCTCTATTTTCTTGTTGGCAGCTGAGAGCAATTTTTTAAGATGTGGTCGGAATTGTTCTACTTTGTCAAGGTTATGACGGGACTGGCTCAACCATTGTTGTTCACTTTTTTCCAATTTCTCCAGTTTCCTGGTTTTGATTACCAGTTGTTCCTCAATAGTTTAGCCCGTGGTTTCATCAGCTACTTGGTGTTGTTGATGAAGATTGTCAATTAAGTCGCTTGTCTCCCGCATCTGTCTAAAGACGTTGCCATAATGTTTGTACCAATTGCGAAGAATGTTGTTTGTTGTCTCTGCTTCATCATTATATTGGATGAGCTGATTGTGTGCTGAGTTGAATGCTTCAAACTATTCCGACATTAGTGACGCTATTACTATGGCTTGTTCTTTTCGGTCCCTGGTGAGCTCTTCAGATAATGCCGACACTACAGATTGGAACAACTGAAATGCTTTATCAAGTGTGCCAGTATTGTTGGAGCTGACTGGAATTGGTATGACCTATTGCGCTAAGTCATGACACTTTGTCAGAAATACAGTTTGGTCTTCTTCTAGCTGGTGAACACGGTCTTCTGCTGCTAGTCGTCTATGTCGTTGTTCTCGTTTGATTGCATCAGTCAGTAAGTCGAGCTCTTCTTGTGGTGCCTTTTGTGGATGGTATGTCGAGATTAGCCCAAATTGGCTGAGATGTACAGATAAGCAAGCCAATTGAGATATGTAGTCTAGATGCTGCTGCTGTTGCTGAAGATCTTTCTATTGGCGTCGTTTGTCCTTAGGTTGATTTTTCTTGGATTTTACTTGAGACTTTGGAGCCGCTAATTGTTGTTCTGAGTCTTTTCGTGTCTCTACTGTTGCTGATGGTTGTTCTGTCTCTTCTTGTGCTTCTTCAGTAGCCTTTTATGTTTGTATTGAGATGCTTGATATGACTATTGTGTTTGTTGGGAGTACTTCTTCAGTTGTTGCTTGTTTTGCTTGCTCTACTGTCTCGACTACTGCTTCAGTTGTTTGTGCTGTAGGCTTGATTGCTGCTTCCAAGGATTTTTGAACTGGTGTTTCCTATTCTTGAAGTTGCATTACTTTTTATGTTGTGGTGGTCCCGTCGGTAGGGGTGTGGAATGGTACACTAGTACTGACTTCACCAGCGGCAACAGACGTGTTTTGTCGACTAGGGAAGGAGGGTTAGCAATTGGACTGCCATACGGTTCCCGACCGACTACAAGGGACAAGACTTCTGGTATCTGTGGTGCGACTGCATCTAAAACTTCAAGGTCGGGGGAATGTTTTGGTGATTCGACGACATGTCGATGAGGTGAATGGGCTTCCACTAACGGATTGACTGGAAAAGGAATGAACGAAGAAGTTTGTTGAGAAAAAATTGGATTGTTTGCTTCAGGATTGCGTTGGAGATGAGTATGGTACATGCCAATTGCTTCCGGTGTTAAGGTATCTGATGGATTCAAAAGTTCTGTTGGGGTGACACTAGAAGGGGCAGAATGTGTTGGTGAACTACTGTATGGGAATACAGGTCTTTTGGTTATGAGACTCCGCCAATCTGGGAAAAAAGCCGGGAGATGAGCTATGAATTGGGTAATTTCGCCATCATTTTGAAATGTTTGTCGAAGGGGGGAAGGAAGATTTTGTACAATATTCTAAACTTGAGATGGAGCTACAAGTGCAAGTGGGGTACTTACCACAGGTGTACAAAAAAAAGTATCCTCTGTGACAATTGTCGGGGATGGTGGAGGTGGGATACTGGTGAGGTTGACAACACCCTCGATCATAATCTTGAATTTCTTTTTGGGTCGAGGCTGTTCAACTTCCAAAAATTTCTTGAACTGCTCGTCGACTGGAATTTTGTTCTTAGCTGCAGCTTCCAAGATTTGCGTCGCACTCTCATATAATTCAGTTTCATCTTCCACTCTTGGCTCCTCGATGATCATTTTTCTTTTGCCCTTCCCTTGTATTTCTACATCCCTTGCTTGTCGAGATTCTGATAACTGGTCGGCCATCTGCTGGATGTTGTCACTTGTCAAGGTGTACTCAAGATTGTTGGACAGGGTCTCTTCATCCGATTGTTGAGCTTCATCTGGTGGATTTTGGTGTGGTGTGAGTGTAAGTGCTAAAGGTTGTGATACAGCCGTGGGCTCAACTTGAAATGTAAAATTGTGCATATATAAGCGGATTTCATATGCTTGTTCTTTCTCTGCATCCATTGAAGGTTCGACTATGGGAATGCCGACCTCACGTGCCTTATCAGGAATTATCAATTTTGTCTTGGATTGCCTGCTAATCTCATTGAAGATTTCATCAACAGAAGGGTAATAGTCGAGAGCTTGTGCGGCCTCGGCTAGTCCTTGAAAGTGCCAAACTGATGTATGGTCGAGTGCAAGTTCAATGTGGGCCGACGGAGGCAGACTTCGTCGAACATTCTGAGATACCCTCCATCTGGTAGACCGATTTTTTAAGTCTTGGAACCAGAGTTCTGGCCAAATCTTTACTATTGACTGCCCAAGTCTGTTGCCTCCTTTCGTAAAGCAACGAAAGTTCTGTATTAACACAGGTCCTTCTTGAGTAAAGTCTTTATTTCCTGTTGGTCTTATGTGGGTCATTAAAATCCAAATGATTAGAGATGGGTACCGAATGGCCGTTCCATCTTCTTGACACTTGAAACATATATTCTTGATCATTTCGGCTAGATAGTCATCCCAGTTGTATATTTTTTCATCTTTTTCCATATCCAAGACTGCCTCTAACATTTCAATTTTTAAGTCGGACCCTCAACCGTAGCTTGATAAAGTGGTCGACACGATTCGGGCATCTATTTTATAATTTTTGTATTTTATCTAAGTCACCAATAACCCCCGAGAATTCTTTCCAATTGGGTGCTCTGTAAACTGCTTGATCAATTTTGGTCTCTGTCAGAAAGGTACATATTCTCCTTTATTTGATAACCCTGTAATCCTGTGGATGATCTCACCATTTATTTCGACTGGAACGTCAAAATAGAATTTTCCATTATGATATCTGCTTACTACGAATTGAGCAATACTGTCTTTGAGTCCACCAAACTATTCCAACAGAGGTGCGTTGGTGTCTTGGAGAATAGTAGCAATCCGTAGTTTTTGGGCTTCGTCCCTCCAACGACCATTTGATTCCTTTCCCCACGTAAGAATATATTTCCAAGTTCTTTTCCAATGTGGCTCCTGTACTTTAGCGTTTCGAATCAGCTGTAAGTGGCTCTACAGCGGTGATTGGTCGTTCTGCAACTCACACACTTTAGCTGTGGCTAAACGGGTTGTAGTGTGACCTTTCTTGGGTGCCATTGTTTCTGTAGAACTCTCAGGTTCGCAAAGGGCTTCTGTTTGCTCTAAAGTCTGGTTCTGTAGTGCTTGGCAAAAGAGTATCCAAGAATCCTCGAGCACGGGATTTATGGAGGAAGCGTTTGGCGCATGTGAATGCGAAGTAGATGGATGCATTAAAGAATGATTTGACAAGGTATTTAATTCAGACTGAGAGCCTATTTGCGCCTCGTCACGTGGATGTCGGTTTTTCTCATCTATTGGTTGGGAATCTCGATTGTTTTTTACTGCTAGATATTCGTCGGGAGGTCGTGCTTCCTTTGTTTGAACATGTTGACTATGCTTAGTCGGGTGGGATTGAGGAATTCGACCAATTGCTTGCTTTCGACTAGTGATTACATTGGATGGGGTAAATGGCGTAAGGGCAAGTTCAGGAAAAGGGAAGTGGGCTCCTGTTACTGGCCCACTTGGAATTGCATGTGGATCTAGGTCCATGGTATGTGGACTAGTGAGTTCTGGGTCCATTGCATGTTGGACGTTATGTTGCATCTCTTTTGTGCTATGGTCTTGTTGAGTTATGTTTTCTTCAGCTTCTCTCTTACAACCGGCTTCTTCGGCTTCGTTGTGTAGCATTTTTGCTTCTTCTGTTTTTTTTTTTCCAGTTCCTGTCTCTGATGCTGGTTTTTTTTTTGTTGGGTTCGTTTTGTTGCCGTTCCGCTGCTACTTCCTGTTGCAGGCATAGTTCTTCTTGTAGTATTTTGGCCTCTTCTCTTTGCTTATGTATTTCTCCTTGCTTTTCTTTGGTTGTTGTTTGGGTAGAAGTGGATCCAATGTTGGGATTAAGTTTCTTGTGTAGCTCTGTCATATTGTGTACCCTTTTATATATTTCCTCTTCTTTGAGAAAGTGATTCGAGTACTTAAAAGTGATTTGACAAGAAGCACAATGTTTGGCCACCTTGCCTTTGTTGTCGTTTCTTACAAATAGTTTAGTTCCAAAGTGAAAAGGTTCCAAGTCTGCAATAAAGGCTTCCACTACCTTAATCTTAGGAAATTTGTATCCACCAATGTTGAATGGTACAGTTGGGTAAAAGGTTTTTTTTTTTTTTTTTAACTGATGGAGATAGTCACGAATTCCATTGATGAACTCTTGTCTTATCGCTTCTTTATGCACAATGTAATTTGTAGCATATTTGGGAAATAAAGAAGGAGGTTGGGTGCCCCGATACATTCTAATGTATGTGCCTTCTAATGAGAAGTAATAGTCTCCATATTCACCTATTACATCCAAGGCATTGTCTGACATACAATTTGGTTCTTTATTGAAGAGTAGCGAATAAAGGGGCATGATTAGTTCTTCGCATAGTAATTTGTAGTGCCCTGCATATCGGTGAGCCCAAGTTAGTTGATATGCTACATGAATGGGAGTCTCATTCTGATTCCAAGTACATCCCAAATTAGGGAAAGGGTGGCTGACTAATATACAATCAATGAGGTAGCCAGACATGAATAATTTTGATTTCCCTTGTGAAAGGCTAGTTTGAGCTGCATAAATGTTTGACGCCATACTGTCTGAAATAATATGTGCCCAATTGAATACTGTACCATGTGTGGCAACATGGTATATCAATGGAACCCAATTGAGTTTATAGTTTTTTCCATTTTAGACATATCTGATTTGAAAACATACAGTGTGAATAGTGAGGAATATTGATTGAAATGTTTACAAGGCACCTAGTATTCAAGGTAGAGTAATCGATGTTATTTGTTCAAATGGACAGACTTAAGCATATATAAGTTGTAAACTTCTATTTCCATCCTAATTACTTGTATTTCTTAAAATGGGTAGACATAAGCATACATATTTGGGGAACACAAGATATAGTACATTTTGTGCTTAAACAATACTAATGAAATGTTGAATCGATATAAGTTATACAAATATGAATGGAAAGAATACAATAAAAAGTAATCCCCTGAATGGAGCTCTTCTTTATGTCACATGATGGAAATTGAAAATTGCAACGGTTGAATGAGCAACCTATGTGAATGCAAACATTGTTTTTAATTTGAAAATGACCTTGTTGCAAATTTTAAGTTGCATGAAATCTTGATCCTAGACTTCATGTCACGTCCACGAAAATGAACCTCAACCAAAACATTTGATATCTACCAAATACTCGTAATTCCGTTGATGCACGACGAAAGATTACCTTGACCGATTTCAAAAGAACATATTACAAATATTGACGGAGCCGACCAAAACGAAGTGGCCATGAATTCGACCAAATACTTAAGAGGCGAGTGGTTGATTTCCTGGAAAGACTGCGTGACAAAATAATTCCAAATACAAAGAAAATGATGAATGATTTTTCCTTTGTCTGCAAAATTGACATCAATATCCATGATGGTGAGTAGCCCTTGGGTAATCCATCAGCATTTGGCATTTGAGCAGATAGTTGATGCGATAATTGAAGAATAGTCAACAAGAAAGTTTTGCCACCATTGAATTTTGTGGAGCGTGCATTGACCAGTGACCAATGATTGAGCGCGGACCAGGATGATATTGTTGCTTATGTCAACTATGGAAGTCGACCAACATTATAATCGACTAAGAGTGCTTCGTTTCAGATAAAAAAATGACCAACAAAAGAAGTCGAAGATTAAATTCATAGAAATTTATTGAAACTGTCGACCACCGACAAGGAAGACAACTAATCTGTTGTCGACTTGGATACAGTAATCATGTGTATTTAAGAGTTTTCTGAACAGAGACAATAACAACCGACAGTCTTGGTCAAACAGAGATCTGACTCCCATGCAGGCTGATGATGTCGAGATCTACGAGTTGACCGTTTCAAGCTTCATTATTTCGAGTGACCTTCTATATGGTCGACTGAAAACCTGACACTTTGTACAAAAAAATGACTACTTAAAATATTCTACCATTTAACTCTATTTGGACAATCTCGACCAACTTGTGGAATATGTCGACCAAAAAGTAATAAAGACATGACTGAATATTATAAGGGTCCAACCAAGATTTGGCATATCGACCACATTTTGACATACCCGATCATACATATCAACCTCGACCAAAAAAGCATGACAATTTGTATATGGCAAATTTCGACTAAAAAGTATTACAACTTGTAGATATTGAACTTTGACTAAAAACATCAATCGACCATTTTTAGCTCCTAAAATGCACAAGAGACAAGAGAGAGACAAGCACTAGCCTTTATTACTTAGTTAACCATTACATTGGGTCAAGAGCCTATATATAGATGTTTACATTCGGTTATACAACTGTATTGTAGGAGCAACCGACCGACTTATATCGAGTGGTCGATGCGACTTGTTGACTTACATTGCAAACAGTTGGGCAGAGTGTCTAGTCGACAAGTCGACGTATGCTCTTCCAACATCTCCCCCACCTCAAAATCTTTCTTCATCCCGAAGAAAGGAGGAGATGTGCAAAATTACTAAACAAAACTTGTGTATTACTTTGCTTTAACTGATAAATGTACATGTTATGAGTTGTCTGGACTGGAACTTGTTGTTGTTTGTTGTTGTACACAGATCTCGACAATTGCTTCAGGTGAAACATACATGTGGTGCTGGAAGGTCTCCCAATGGCGCACCGTGTTTTGGGTGTCGATAGTAAGTGTTGTAAGGCTGGACAAGTCCGCTATCTGTTCTTGAGTAGTCTTTCCCTCTAGACGAATTAGGTCGGGACCGAAGAGCTCTATTTTCTCGCAGTTGAGAGCAGTGTTTTAAGATGTGGTCGAAATTGCTCTACTTTGTCAAGGTTATGATGGGCCTGGCTCAACCACTGTTGTTCACTTTTTTCCAATTTCTCCAGTTTCCTGGTTTTGATTACCAGTAGTTCCTCAATAGTTCGTCCCGTGGTTTCATCAGCTACTCGGTGTTGTTGATGAAGATTGTCAATTAAGTCGCTTGTCTCCCGCATCTGTCTAAAGACGTTGCCATAATGTTTCTACCAATTGCGGAGAATGTTGTTTGTTGTCTCTGCTTCATCATTATATTGAATGAGCTGATTGTGTGATGAGTTGAATGCTTCAAACTATTTCGACATTAGTGACGCTGTTACTTTGGCTTTTTCTTGTCAGTACCTGGTGAGCTCTTCAGATAATGCCGACACTACAGATTGGAACAGCTGAAATGCTTTATCAAGTGTGCTAGTATTGTCGGAGCTGACTGGAATTGGTATGAACTGTTGCGTTAAGTCTTGATACTTTGTCAGAAATACAGTTTGGTCTTCTTCCAGGTGGTGAATGCGGTCTTGTACTGCTAGTCGTCTATGTCATTGTTCTCAGTTGATTGCATCAGTCAGTAAGTCGAGCTCTTCTTGTGGATGTTATGTTGAGATCGACCCAAATCGGCCGAGATGTACAGGTAAGCGACCCAATTGAGATATGTGGTCCAGATGATGCTGCAGTTGCTGAAGATATTTCTGATGGCGTCGTTTGTTCTTAGGTTGATTTTTCTTGGATTTTACTTGAGACTTTGGAGCCGCTAATTGTTGTTCTAAGTCTTTTCGCATCTCGACTGTTGCTGAAGGTTGTTTTGTCTCTTCTTGTGCTTCTTCAGTAGCCTTTTCTGTTTGTATTGAGATGCTTGATATGACTACTGTGTTTGTCAGGAGTACTTCTTCAGTTGTTGCTTGTTTTGCTTGCTCTACTGTCTCGACTGCTGCTTTAGTTGTTTGTGCTGTAGTCTTGATTGCTGCTTCCAAGGATTTTTGAACTGGTGTTTCATGTTCTTGAAGTTGCATTAGTTTTGATGTTGTGGTGGTCCCATCGGTAGGGGTGCGGAATGGTACACTAGTACCGACTTCACCAGTTGGCGACAGACGTGTTTCATTGACTGGGGGAGGAGGGTTAGCAATTGGACTGCCAGACGGTTCCTGACCGACTACAGGGGACAAGACTTCCGGTATCTGTGGTGCAACTGCATCTAAAACTTCAAGGTCGAGGGAATTTTTTGGTGAGTCGACGACATGTCAGCGAGGTGAATGGGATTCCACCGACAGATTGACTGGAAAAGGAATGAATGAAGAAGTTTGTTGAGCAAAAATTGGATTGTTTGCGTCAGGATTGCGCTGGAGATGAGTATGGTACATGCTAATTGCTTCCGGTGTTAAGGTATCCGATGGATTCAAAATTTCTGTTGGGGTGACACCAGAAGGGGCAGAATGTGTCGGTGAACTACTGTCTGGGAATACAGGTCTTTTGGTTATGAGACTCCGCAAATCTGGGAAAAAATCCCGAAGTTGAGTTATGAATTGGGTAATGTCGCCATCATTTTGAAATGTTTGTCGAAGGGGGGAAGGAAGAGTTTGTACAATATTCAAAACTTGAGATGGAGCTGCAAGTGCAAGTGGGGTACTTACCACAGGTGTACAAAAAAAAGTATCCTCCGTGACAATTGTCGGGGATGGTGGAGGTGGGATACTTGTGAGGTCGACAACACCCTCAATCATAAGCTTGAATTTTTTTTGGGTCGAGGCTGTTCAACTTCCAAAAATTTCTTGAATTGCTCGTTGACTGGAATTTTGTTCTTAGCTGCAGCTTCCAAGATTCGCGTCACGCTCTCATATAATTCAGTTTCATCTTCCACTCTCGGCTCCTTGATGATTATTTTTCTTTTTCCCTTCCCTTGTATTTCTACATCCCTTGCTTGTCGAGCTTCTGATAACTGGTTGGCCATCTACTGGATGTTGTTGCTTGTCAAGGTGTACTCAGGATTTCCGGATAGGGTCGCTTCATCCGATTGTTGAGCTTCATCTGGTGGATTTTGATGTGGTGTGAGCGTAAGTGCTAAAGGTTGTGATCCGGCCATGGGCTCAGCTTGAAATGTAAAATTGTGCATATATAGGTGGCTTCATACGCTTGTTCTTTGTCTGCATCCATTAAAGGTTCGACTATGGGAATGTCGACCTCGCGTGCCTTATAAGGAATTATCAATTTTGTCTTGGATTGCCTGCTAAGGTCATTGAAGATTTCATCGATGGAAGGGCAATAGTCGAGAGCTTGTGCGGCCTCGGCTAGTCCTTGCAAGTTCCAAACTAATGTATGGTCGAGTGCAAGTTCAATGTGGGCCAATGGAGGCAGACTTCGTCGAACATTCTGAGATACCCTCCATCTGGTAGACCGAATTTTTAAGTCTTGGAACCAGAGTTCTGGCCAAATCTTTACTATTGACGGCCCAAGTCTATTGCCTCCTTTCGTAAAACAACGAAAGTTCTGCATTAACACATGTCCTTCTTGAGTAAAGTCTTTATTTCCTGTTGGTCTTATGTGGGTCATTTCAATCCAAATGATTAGAGATGGGTACCGAATGGTCATTCCATATTCTTGACACTTGAAACATATATTCTTGATAATTTCGGCTAGATAGTCAACCCAGTTGTATATTTTTCCGTCTTTTTCCATCTCCAAGACTGCCTCTAACATTTCAATTTTTAAGTCGGACCCTCAACCGGAGCTTGATAAAGCGGTCGACACGATTCGGGCAACTATTTTATAATTTTCATATTTTATCTGAGTCACCAATAACCCCTGAGAATTCTTTCCAGTTGGGTGCTCTGTAAACTACTTGATCAATTCTGGTCTCTGTCAACTAGGTACATCTGCACCTTTGTTTGATAACCCTGTACTCATGTGGATGATCTCACAATTTATTTCGACTAGAACGTCAAAATAGAATTTTCCATTATGATATATGCTTACTACAAATTGAGCAATAATGTCTTTGAGTCCACCAAACTATTCCAACAGAGGTGCGTTGATGTATTGGAGAATAGTAGCAGTTCGTATTTTTTGGGTTTCGTCCCTCCAACGACCATTTGATTCCTTTCCCCAGGCAAGAATATATTTCCAAGTTCCTTTCCAATGTGGCTCCTGTACTTTAGCATTTCGAATCAGCTATAAGCGGCTTTGCAGCAATGATTGGTCATTCTGCAACTCACGCACTTTAGCTATGGCTGAACGGGTTGTAGTGTGACCTTTCTTGGGCACCATTGTTTCTGTAGAAATATCAGGTTTGCAAAGGCTTCTGTTTGCTCTAAAGTCTAGTTCTGTAGTGCTTGGAAAAAGAGTATCCAAGAATCCTCGAGCACGGTATTTATGGAGGAAGTGTTTGGCGCATGTGAATGCGAAGTAGATGGCTGCATTAAAGAATGATTTGACAAGGTATTTAATTCAGACTGAGAGCCTGTTTGCACCTTGTCGCATGGATGTCGGTTTTTCTCATCTATTGGTTGGGCATCTCAACTGTTTTTTGTTGCTAGATATTCGTCGAAAGGTCGTGCTTCCTTTGTCTAAACTTGTTGACTGTGCTTAGTCGAGCGGGATTGAGGAATTCAACCAACTGCTTGCTTTCGACTAGTGATTACATTGGATGGGGTAAATGGCGTAAGTGCAAGTTCAGGAAAAGGGAAGTGAGCTCCTGTTACTGGCCCACTTGGAATTGCAAGTGGATCTAGGTCCATGGTATGTGGACTAGTGAGTTATGGGTCCATTGCATGTTGGATGTTATGTTGCATCTGTTTTGTGCTATGGTCTTCCTGAGTTCTGTTTTCTTCAACTTCTCTCTTACAATGGGCTTCTTCGGCTTCGTTGTGTAGCATTTTTGCTTCTTCTGTTTTTTTTTCCAGTTCCCATCTCTGATGCTGGTTTTTTTTTTTTTTTGGGTTTGTTTTGTTTCTGTTCCGCTGCTGTAGGCGTAGTTCTTCTTGTAGTATTTTGGCCTCTTCTCTTTGCTTATGTATTTCTCCTTGCTTTTATTTAGTTGTTGTTTGGGTAGAAGTGGATCCAATGTTGGGATTTAGTTTCTTATACAACTTTGTCATATTGTGTACCCTTTTATATATTTCCTCTTCTTTGAGAAAGTGATTCGAGTACTTAAAATTGATTTGACAAGAAGCACAATGTTTGGCCACCTTGCCTTTGTTGTCGTTTCTTAAAAATAGTTTAGTTCCAAAGTGAAAAGGTTCCAAGTCTGCAATAAAGGCTTCCACTGCCTTAATCTTAGGAAATTTGTATCCACCAATGTTGAATGGTACATGTGGGTAAGAGGCTTTTTCTTTTTTTTTACTGATGGAGATAGTCACCAATTACATTGATGAACACTTGTCTTATCGCTTCTTTATGCACAATGTAATTTGTAGCATATTTGGGCAATAGAGAAGGAGGTTGGGTGCCCCCATACATTCTAATGTATGTGCCTTCTGATGAGAAGTAATAGTCTCCATATTCACCTATTACATCCAAGGCATTGTCTGACATACAATTTGGTTCTTTATTGAAGAGTAGCGAATAAAGGTGCATGATTAGTTCTTCGCATAGTAATTTGTAGTGCCCTGCATATCGGTGAGCCCAAGTTAGCTGATATGCTACATGATTGGGAGTCTCATTATGATTCCAAGTACATCCCAAATTAGGGAAAGGGTGGCTGACTAATATAAAATCAATGAGGTAGCCAGACATGAAGAATTTTGATTTCCCTTGTGAAAGGTCAGTTTGAGATACAAAAATGTTTGATGCCATATTGTCTGAAATAATATGTGCCCAATTGAAGACTATACCATGTGTGGCAACATGGTATAAGAATGGAACCCAATTGAGTTTATAGTTTTTGTCGTTTGGTAGACCAAAGACTCTGCTCAACAATAGCACTATGATTTGATAGGGTGTCCTTAAGTTTTGGATGTCATATTCCCCGCTAGATTTGGGTCTAAGTTGTTTGTCTGGTAGGAGCATTTTCCTTGCACATTCAACATTATCTATATTGGCACGTTTTACCCAATCGTCAGTTAGGAATACTTTGAATGTAGGCAGCTTGTATGCAGCGGTAAGGTGGGCTGGTTGGAAGTATGCGAGCCCTCCTCCAGTAGCGTTTGAAATGATCCTTGTGGTGGTATCTACATGGGACAAGATCCACGCAATCACCTCTGAGCAGTGAAACAATTTTGGCCGTGTAGCTACCTTATGAAGGCTGGACCTCTTGATGTTTTGATAAACCATGCTTTCCTCGTGAGTTGAATTAGGTATTTTTTCATCTTTGATAGCTATGTATAGCTCGCCCCATTTGAACTCAAGGGTGCTTCCTATGATGAGTTTGGTGTCTTCAAATAATGTTTCTATTTGTAGTTTTGGAGTTGTTTCTTCTTGAAGCTCGATCTGCTGGCCCTACCTTTTGGCGGTTTTTTTTATACATATCTGATTTGAAAACATACAGTGTGAATAGTGAGGAATCTTGATTGAAATGTTTACAAAGTACCTAGTATTCAAGGTAGAGTAATCGATGTTATTTGTTCAAATGGACAGACTTAAGCATATATAAGTTGTAAACTTCTGTTGCCATCCTAATTATTTGTATTTCTTAAAATGGGTAGACATAAACATACATATTTGGGGAACACAAGATATAGTACATTTTGTGCTTAAACAATACTAATGAAATGTTGAATCGATATAAGTTATACAACTATGAATGGAAAGTATACAATAAAAAGTAATCCCATGAATGGAGCTCTTCTTTATGTCACATAATGGAAACTAAAAATTGCAAGGGTTGAATGCGCAACCTATGTGAATGAAAACACTGTTTTTAATTTGAAAATGACCTTGTTACAAATTTTATGTTGCATGAAATCTTGATCCTAGACTTCATGTCACGTCGACAAAAATGAACATCGACTAAAAAATTTGATATCTACCAAATACTTGTAATTCCGTCGATGCACGATGAAAGATTACCTTGACCACTTTCAAAAGAACATATTACAAATATTGACGGAGCCGACCAAAACGGAGTGTCCATGAATTCGACCAGATAGTTAAGAGTGAATGGTTGATTTCCTGGAAAGACTGCGTGACAGAATAATGCCAAATACAAAGAAAATGATGAATGATTTATCCTTTGTTTGCAAAATTGACATCAATATCCACGACGGTGAGCAGTCCTTGGGTAATCCATCAATGTTTGGAATTTGAGCAGATAGTTGATGCGATAATTGAAGAATAGTCGACAAGAAAGTTTTTCCACCATTGAATTTCGTGGAGCGTGCATTGACCAGTGACCAATGATTGAGCGCGAACCAGGATGATATTGTTGCTTATGTCAACTATGGAAGTCGACCAACATTAGAATCGAATAAGAGTGCTTCGTTTTAGATAAAAAAAATGACCAGCAAAAGAAGTCGACGATTAAATTCATAGAATTTTATTGAAACTGTCGACCACCAATAAGGAAGACAACTAATCTGCTGTTGACTTAGATACAGTAATCATGTGTATTTAAGAGTTTTCTGAACAAAGACAATAACAACCGACAGTCTTGGTCAAACAAAGATCCGACTACCATGCAGGCTGATGATGTCGAGATGTACGAGTTGACCGTTTCAAGCTTCATTATTTCAAGAAAACTTCATTATTTCGAGTGACCTTCTATATGGTTGGCTGAAAACCCGACACTTTGTACAAAAAAATGACTACTTAAAATACTCGACCATTTAACTCTATTTGGACAATCTCGACCAACGTATGGAATATGTCGACCAAAAAGTAATAAAGACATGACTGAATATTATAAGGGTCCGACCAAGATTCCGCATATCGACCACATTTTGACATACCCGATCAGACATATCAACCTCGACCAAAAAAGCATGACAATTTGTATATGGTGAATTTTGACTAAAAAGTATTACAACTTGTAGATATCGAACTTCGATTAAAAACATCAACCGACCATTTTTAAAATTTTCAACCATATCAAGAATCAAAAAGCATATCGACTCAACTTCGAGCATATAAAATAAATACATGATATGCAATAACTGAAGGAATAGACTTCTCTCTTGTCAAAGGACGTTGAGCTTTTATTTTTATTTTTTAGAGTCAACCAATGTTTGAAGATTGTAGGAATTAAAATCTTCAACATGCAAATCAACAGATTTTTAATCAATGAACTGTACTGGTCGATGCACCAAGTCGAACTATACAATATGATCATGTTGGTCGGCTGAAACAAATGAACTGGTCTTCAACAGTCAATCATTATTTGTTGGGCTGGAGTATCGACCAT
Source organism: Larix kaempferi (assembly GCA_027924585.1). Lineage (NCBI taxonomy): Eukaryota > Viridiplantae > Streptophyta > Pinopsida > Pinales > Pinaceae > Larix > Larix kaempferi. The sequence goes on from BSBM01000742.1 coordinate 8,259,295, forward strand.
TTTGATTAGATTACTTCATCAAGAAGAAAATTCATCGTCGACCCTCGTGAGACTATGGAGACATTTTATGGGCAGACCCTCGACAGTAAAGATTACATATTCAAACAATGCATTGTACCATAGTGAAGTATATATATTGGAACATTTTATATTTATTGGAAAAAGAGTAAACTAACATGGGATGAAATGTTGTGATGTGCTTGCTTAGAAAAAAGTGATGACAACACATTGTAGTAAATAAGATAGAGTAGTACAAGAAAAGTGTTGATAGGAAGATTAAATTTCTTGTCTTCTTTATAGAGTAGTATTTTCTTGTCTTCTATAGGAAAATATTCAATGATGGTAGCAATAGGAATACAAGATTTGAAAAAAGTTCACTATTCATTTTGAAAAAAGGAGAATGTAGTAAAGTAATACGTATGCAAAGTAGAGGTGCAGGAGCAAGAATGTAGGTTTATGGAGCATTTGGATGCAAAGACTTTGAAGCAAGCAAGTTCTCTTCTTGTTGATCCAGGAGGATATTGGTGGCCACCCGCCTATTCCACTTGGACCCCCACCATTGTTTCTTCAGTTTTTCAGTTTCCTTAATTGTAGCACAATTTACTATTTTTGGCAGTTTTCGGGTCCTAAACTTTCGGAGCCGGTTTGAGGCCCTAAACGATGTTTTTTCAGCATTGAATTGTTGGGAAAATATTAGTATGTTCCAAACTTGACATTTTCCATTTTGGGATGTAGTCCTTGAATAGATATTTCCAACGATGTATCATGTGCGTTAAATGGAGGTAGTATGCCAAAGTTACGACCCCGGGAAATTGATGTACCAAGTTACCCAACGGAGCCCATATTCTAGCGTTTCACCTCCTAGGGTTAGGTTTTTGGATGTGTAGAGTTTACATTGTTTCTCAATAATATATAGGCCTTTGAGCCCCATTGTAACACAGAGTTCAGAGGCATGTAGCTGCCGCATCTCTTCTCAGAGATAAGCTATCAACACTCTAGCTAGTTTATTTCCATCCTGTATGTAAACAAGTTTCAGTTCTTTGATTAATGAAATGAAGTGTTATTTCCACTGCATCTTTGTTTTTATGGGTATTTGTGTATTTTGTTGCGTTCCTACATAAATCCGGATCAATTGTATTCTGCGTTTCACATAGGGACTATCTTTCATTCGAGAATACCTAGAAAAGGAAAAAGGTGGAGATATGCGAAGGTCTGACAAAGATTTAACTCTTGATATTGCAGTGAATGTAAGGCCTTGTCGGTTAATATTTCCAATATCTATTGTTGCATTTTGTAGGGTCATCCCTTGTGCTTTATGGATTGTTAAACCCCATGCCATTCAAAGTGGTACTTGCCTTCATGAACCCCTTGTTATAGGAGGGATGGGGACATAATTTGGATTGGAAGAATCCCATGGGGGGCCTTTGTAGTGGACAAAGTCAATGACAACATAAGATGGCAATGTAGGCGGTTGATCATTGGAGTTGTAGACAATTGCAATAAATTTCCCAAGTGAGTCGTTTACAAGGCCTGCTGAGACACACAAGTTGGATTTCAACATGACTTGTTGACCAATTGCTAGTAGAACCTTGAATGGAAGTTGTTCATCATCTATGTAGGTTTGCACATGTTGTTTCTTCTGCTCTGCAAAGCAATGTGCAATTGGCATGTTAAGGAGTTTTAGCATTTGTTTGTCGTGTAATGAGATAGAGTTATTAGTTGGGTACAAATGAGTGCATTGGTCAAATGTATGATTCTCTTCATGTGAAAGGGAGGAGGTTGTCCTTAACATGAGGAGGGTCCAATCTTCAAGAGTTGGTATTGCATTTCGAAGATTGAGCAGGAGTTGACGAAAGGAAACTTGAGAAGGTTTGTTGCCTTGTTGTTGAAAGATGGTTGAAAGAGTGACAAAAGTGTCAAAGGTACGCCAGAGAGCATTCCCTTGTGACACACCAACATACATGGGGATGTCCTTTACAGGCGGTAGCTGTCCAAAATCACCAAGGAAAAGGAAGGAGCAACCACCAAAGGGGGTTGTACTTTGGCAAGGGAACTCTTGATGTAAGTGGTCATCCATATGGGTTAACTTTTTGGGGCTAATGAAACTCATTTCGTCAATGATGATGTATCGGATATGGCAAAATTGTTCTTGGAAGGTTGAAAGGGATTGGCCTTCAAGAGGGTGCATATTAGTAATGGGTATGCGAAGTGCATAATGTATTGTCAGGCCATGTATGTGAAAGGCAGCAATACCAATGGGAGCAAGGAGGAGCAAGGGTGAAGGCATGTCGACAGAGGCATTGTTGAGTGCAGATGTAAGGAAAGAAATCAAGAAATACTTTCTTGTTCTTGCAGTGCCTTGGATGACCATTTTGAGTGGGGGAGGCCTTGTATCATTTGTGGAGTGTTTGATGATAAGGTAAAAGGCCATGCATTGTGTGGGACACAGAGAGGAAGGAGCACACGGAGATGAAAAGGTGTCTGGTTGTACTTGGGCGGACAATTGAGTCTGGTCAATGAATGATATGGCTATTGCATGCATGCGTGAAGGAAAATGGTTTTCGGTCCAATTGTGTTCTTTGTCAAAGTCACGATGGCCAAGCATGTCAAGCTCATCAATGTTGAGGTTGTTTCCAGGGCAGTGTTGAGATAGGAGTTCCTATTCATCCATGGCAGGGGCTAACGGACAATGGTTGGAAGTAGAAGAAGAGTCATCGGAGGGAGGTGTACTGGGGGATTTTGGAAAATTATCAACATGGAATACAGTGTATGTGTCTTTAATGCGAATCCAATTAGAAGTGATGGCTAATGCTATGGATCCAATGTCATCGCGGAGGGATCGAAAATCTTTGAATAGGAGGAGCTCATCCCAACAAAAGGAAACAAAGGAATCTACAGTAAAGGGTGGAATGGTAGTGAAGCGAGGATAAACTCGAACAATTTTGGGAGGGTAGTTTGGTTTCCATTGGGAGTGCTTTCTACGAGGTGAGTATGACCAAGAGCATGCAGCTTCAAGAAGGGTAAGTTGTTGGAGTGCAGGGGCTCATTGCATGTATGCAGAAATGAAGGTGGTTGTTGGTGGGGTGTCAAGAGAGTAATTGGAAATACGGTGGAAAACGCTTTGGCTAACATTCAAGGATAGAAAGGAACGACTGCAAAGACAAAGAGGGAGTTTTTGGATCATGTGACAAGTCTCTTGTGCGCCAATGTCTCGATCTGCAAGGGTCTCTGATAAGAAGCGTCTAATTGGTTGAAGGATGGGGGCATCATTTGGAGTTACATGTGCAAGACGAAAAAGAAGTGCATGGTAGCTTTCTGATTTGGGCTCTGCCTTTGCTGCATATTTTGAAATATATTTGAGGACAGCATGTCTAGAGAGAACAGTTTGGCAATCAACATTAGCTCGCCAAATTGAGAGCATGGTAGGGTTGTGAATATTTAGCAGGGCATCGTTCCTTGCAGGGTTGTATGTTTTCCAGCCATTGCCATCAATGAATAAGGAAGAGGTAGGTTGTAGATCAAAGGGGAAGTTGTAACGGCATTGAAGAGATGATCCTTTTTTGCGAAGGCAAGAAGATTCTGAACATTTTGTGTGCCTTTGGACACAATTAACAAGTTCTTCATAGTCATGCAAGTGATCAGTTGCAAGTATGGAATGTGAGCCAATGGTGCATGGATCAATTATACTAGAGGCTTGGAAGGATGAGATTTGAAAATGGTCGGCTCGAGGATTCCATGCTGTAACAAACTTGTCAAAGTATTGTTTCGCATATTCGACCTTGGTAGCATCTCCCCAGTCTAACGTGTCCATATTGGGTGCATTGTCTAGCCATAAGAAGCCATGTATATGTGCATATCCTCTATGCTGCCATTCATACCTGCATGGAGAAGATAATATTAGGAACAAACATTTGAGGTTTTGAATACAATGATCGTTGATGGGAATATGATTTGTTACCAACCTGCACCAGTAGTCTTTTGTAGAAAGGCCTTTTTGAAGATCCTCTTGCAGGAATATTTTCAATCTATTGTCCATGTATTGAGATGCAATGTGTGGATTTCCTATAAGGTTATGAATTCTCCATTGGTGTTGTTGATTTGAAGTGGTTGGAGCTTGTCCAAGCATCAAAGAATGAAAATATGGCCACTTCATGTCAGCTGCACTGAGAGTGAAGAAGAAGGTTGGTGTCCCTTGTTGACTGATCATGTCAGTTAGTTCACCCCTGCTTTTGTTCCAGTAGGAGTGTGTCCCGCGAAGAGTGGAACCAAAGCGTATGACTTGCTCAGTGATTTTAGCATCGGGAAAGTCTTGTAATTGCTGCACAAGTTCTGAGATGGTTGGCGACAATGTATCTTCAATGTTATGTTTTATAAAGACGGAAGCAGAAGAGTGGCTACGGTGGTGCAGCATGAGGTTATATATGTAATAACGAAAGCGAGGATGTTGGAAAAATCTATTGTCATGGTATCGAAGAAGGTGCAATGCATAACTGTCCATACCAACCTCTTGAATGTGTGGCTGTTTAAGCATTGTGACTCTAGTGGGAAACAAGGTTGGAAAGGCCATTGAGAGGAGGCCTATTGTGTTGTACTCATTGATAGGTGAAGCGTCTATTGGGGGCCCGTCAATGCAAGGTAGAGTTGGTACATCGCTTATGCTCAAGAAGCGTTTGATTTCATCAAGCTCAGTTCTAGAATTTATTTGTGAAGATATAAAGGAGGAGGATTGTTCTTCATGGGGTTCAAGGAAGATGGTAGATTGAATAGGCACATTTGAGCTACGGTGAACAAGTGGGGTTTCATCAGATGTGACATGACGAAGGAGGGATGAAATGTTGGTTGGTTCAAGAGGAAAAGAAGATAATGCAATTGAGTTAACTTGAACATCTTTGTAGTAGGGGTCATTTGAAAGTTTGTATTGGAGAGCAGCAAGAACACGTGTTCGACTAACAAAGAAGTCATAAGGCTTCTTCGTAGGACTGCATTTACGAACAATAAGAATGTCTATGTCTGAGAGCAAGTGAGGGAGGAAATTGGAAATGCTAGTAATGTTTTGCGGGATGCTAATAGTGTGGCCAGAATATGTATATTGTCCCCCACGAGCATGACTGGCTTGTAAAATTGGGTTAACACGAGAAATGAGCATTTCTTCAACTCGAGTAAGGACGGCTAGCACGGATGGTTGTATCCCAGGATCCATGTTGTTTGCAAAGGAATAGAGGTGGCCATTTTGTTTCGCAATGCATCGAGAACATGCATATGCACCAAAAAATTGTTTTGTTTTAATTCCAGGATAAGACTCCATGCATATAGAGCATACATTCATGGGAGATAGCTTGTCCAATCTTGTACGGAACTGTTGCAATTCACCATCTAGGTCGATGTTTGTTGGATGCGTTGGTGTGGATGTGGATGTGGATGGTGCTGAGGGTGTAAGGGGAGGTTGAGCAACGTGAAACGGAGAAGGGATATTAACAAGTTAGCGAGCAACTCTATATAGAAGGCGCCGACGCTTGTTTTTTTTTTTTTGAGCATATAGAACTCTTCTTCGTGCATTGATTTGATCATTGGCATCATTGGTTGACATGCCTACAAAAAAAATGTTTGGTGGTTATGAACTTTATGGTGCCTTTGGTGAAAGAGAAACATACTATATATTTAATCATTGGCAGAGTGTTTATGGATAATTTATTCGTAGTTGTTGCAAGAAAGAAATACATATGCTCTGGAACAATGTTTAAAAAGAAAAGAAGTAGAAAGTTGACAAAGCAATGTTAATACAAGGAGTAGCAAGAGATATGTGAAGGCCTGGCAAAAATTTAACTGTTGCGGTGCAATTTATCTGCCCAAGTTAGTAGGAAAGATATATTGGTAAACATAAGGAAATGAATATATACCAGGCAAGCACCCTTTCATCTGAAACTAGAAAATAAATCACATACATGATCAAATACTAACGTTAAAGATTGAACATACAAGTAATATGAGTAAATAAATGACAGTGCACTAACATAAACATACTATAGTGTCCAACAAAAAAGACCCAATAAGACAACAGAACCTTGTTTGTAAATATTAAACAGGAACAGGCTAATTATAACAAGAAAGATGCCATAGTGTACTGAGAGAAACAGACTCGAGTTTCCAAAAACAAATACTTAAAAAGGCAGTACAATTCTGGGAAATGAATATATTCCAGTCAAGCACCCTTTCATGTGAAACCAGAAAACAAATCACATACATGATCAAATACTAACGTTAACGATTGAACATACAAGTAATACGAGTAAATAAATGAGAGTGCACTGATAGAAACGGACTATAGTGTCCAACAAAAAAGACCCATGAAGATAACAAAACCTTGTTTGTAAATATTAGACAGGATCAGGCTAATTATAACAAGAAATATGACAGAGTGTATTGACAGAAACAGACTCTAATTTCCAACAAAAAACACTAAAAAAGGCAGTACAATTCTGTGTAAATTTTGTCTGAGAACCTTATTTTGAAATGTTAAACAGGAACAGTTAGATGCCTAAATTAAAGATTAATTTTCTGGAAGGCCTAACTTTTATAGGAGACAAAAACTCTTGCGGTGCAAATTATATGCCCAAGTTAGTCAGAAAGATATATTGGTAAACACAAGGAAATGAATATATACCAGTCAAGCACCCTTTCATCTGAAACTAGTAAATAAATGACATACATGATCAAATACTAACGTTAAAGATTGAACATACAAGTAATACGAGAAAATAAATGACAGTGCACTGACAAAAAAATACTATAGTGTCCAACAAAAAATACCCAAAAAAGGCAGCAGAATCTTGTTTGTAAATATTAAACAGGAACAGGGTAATTATAACAAGAATTGTGAGTTTGGTTTGAGAGGAGAACCTTGTTTTTGAATAGAAAACAAGAACCTTTGGCTCCTCAAGAGGGTCGTTGCTCCGTAAACGAGGAACAAATTGATGCCGATTCAAATGCTGAGAAAAAAAGTGAGATAATGTCACAATAATAGTAGCAAACAACAAAACAATCACAGAGCCTTTACCCATTGAATTTTATAAACAATTAAGCATAAAGGCGGTGCATCGGTGTCTTGGCACATTTAACCAGGAGGTCCAATCCGTCAAATCCAAATATATGTCGATAGGCAGAATTCGGTACTACTGAACCAAAGTTCATAGCTTCGTGATGGATTATACCCCAAAGAAATGAATGTTCACGTGGGTAATCTTATGGAAGGTTGTTCAATGTCCAATCCGTCATTGAATGCTCAAGTTTCTAATAAAAAAGGTAGATCTCGTAAGTTTTTGCCATGTAGAGCTGCACCGCCTACTTAGACTGCATCAACCCAAATGTTGGCGAGTTTGATTGTATTTGTGCGCCGAGAGGTATTGGTAGCGACCGTTTCGAAGTGGAGGTCGTGTCGAACCCAGAACCTGTTGGGTTTGAGTTTTCGAAGTTGAGTTGTGATTGGTCGAAGAGGAACCCGTCGAGTTTGTTGAATTGTCGAAGTTGAATCGATACTTGTCGAAGGTGAACCTGTCGAACCCAGAACCTGTCGCAAGTTGTTAGAGCTAGAAACGATCATGAAGTCTGTCCTTACGATCGGAAACCGAGATAGATCTTGTCGTAGACTGATGGTAGCAAATCCATATCGTGATGTGCTGATGGGACGACTGGTGTTTGAAGTAGAAGCTTCTGTTTAGTATGGCAGAAGCTTCCAATGTTTCCAATGAACCTGTCGGGAGGAAATTTATGTTTCAATCCCGACAGGTTCCAATTTGACAAGTTTCAACTCGACAAAACCCGATAGGTTCCGGTTCGGCACACATACAACACTTCGACGGATTCGACAACCTTCGACAGTTTCATGACATCGACCTTCTGTGTCAAATGTTGCTGGGATGTCCAAGTTAGAAGAGCTGCGCGACGTGAAGGTGAAAGATGTAAGTTTTAAACCTTAACAGTGTAGTAAAAACTCATATAGATTCTTAAGAATTAACAGAAAATACACAATGGCACACGCATAACACAGAGATTTTCACCTGGAAACCCTTAACCGGAAAAAAACCAGCAAAACTTAGAGTCGCACAACTCTTTTCATTATATGTTTACTCAACCATTTACAATACAATATATGGTATTTCGCAGCATCTAAAACCCTAATTCATTTACCCGAATTAGGTTACAACCCTAATCCCTTTACCGGGATTAGATAGAATACAATGGGCTAAAATCGCAAAAAAGCAAAAAGCAACCCACCATGTGAAGAGATATAACATACCCAACAAAAGAGCTGCGCGAACAACCACGACAGGTTGCTGGGTACAAGCGGTTGATATAGTAAGATCAGTCGATCAATGATTACAATCGGTCTATTAAGAGTCAATTCAATTGACGAAAGTAAGCAACAGAAGGTTGACCTAGTAAAAAAATTTTTCCATGGAAAAAGGTCGAGCCGATAAAAGAATAGCCCGTAGAAAAGTGTGGTTGGCTAATTCGTCAGCAACAGGGACCTCTCAAACGATTTTGAACGAGTTTCTTCTTTAATTTCCTTCTGTACCCGCTGGCAGTAATTGCTCAGAGGTCTGCATTTAAACTCATCAGTACGACATCTGAAGTGCAACACCGTATTGCCATCACCATACGCTATAATTGCGGGCTGGGAGCATCCACGTGGCAGGATTCCATTTGCTCTATAAGCGAGCAATCTAATGATGTGGAAGGTTACACTTCTCCGCAGTGAAATGCCTACGGCGTAATGAAACAATATTTTATGATTTGTTGCACATTAAATATTAGTTTCTATCAAGACAACAACTATCACTACATCACATTTATTTATTATTTATTTTTAAATAAGGAAAAATATTTAAATCTAAATTTACATATTTACCTTACTTTCATACCAATTTTTTATTTATTTTTATATTCAGTTATTATTACCAAGTAATAACATCAAACAAATAACTTTTAATTAATTAAATTTTATTAAAAAAAATTAATTTATAATATATTTAAACATTAACAATTTCAAATATATATTAAAATTTGTTGTTTTTTTTTTTTTAACTATTAAAATAATACTAATTTGCACAAGTTAATTTTAATTAAATTAAAACAAAATTTGCCCTAAGTTGCCCGGGGACACCCTGCAAGGAGGCCACGCGACTATCCTAGCTACCACCGCCATGCAATAATACAATAATAAAACTCCAATCTTCTACAAGAAGGGAAAACCCTAGCCGCGGTTCCTTTTTTATCCCCGGTTTCTGGCGGACTCAGCTCTGCAACTCCGCCATGCCAGTGGTTCAGGTATGGCTTACTCCTTACCCTCAATTCCATTCTAAGAGATTTTTTTTTTTTGCTTGGGGTTTTTAGTTTGTTTTGTTTTAGGTTCTCCTTCAAGGTTGCAGAGGGCAGCCAATGGCTCCTCTTCCCGTACAGTCCCGTGGATTCTCCTTCCGCACCGGCGGTGGATTCTCTCTCGCTCGCTCAAACTGGTGGCCTCTCCCTTCTCTTATTTTCATCGGGCCTGGCATGGGCATAGCCTACGCGTCCATGCTCTCTCTGCAGCCCACTCTAGGGGGCTCCTTCTACTCGTGGTGCCTTACCTTAGCGGCCAGAGTTCCGCACAAGGTCAAAGCATTAAGAAGAGCTGCCAATTATGGAAACATTGGTATACACGTTGTCTTTACTGACTTCCCAGCTACCTACCGGGCGGTTCGCTACATGCAACCTTCCCAAAAAAAATTCGTTCTAATAACACTCAGACCTCCCACCGAGTTTCACCCACCGAAAGCCCGCTGAAATCTTGATACCATGGAAATCCTTTCTAAAAACTAGCCCCACTAAAATCCTTGCAACTCTCATATTCCCAGATTCACAAAGCTAGAGTCTACTTAATATAAATGACCTATGGCATTGCCGATTTCCCTCTCATGTTCTGGGAAATGGCCTCAAAATACTAGAATAGAGAGGTAGGGCGACCATGATACCTACCCAATAGAGCCAGCATGTCACCATCAACTGTGCGATCATTCTCCCTCCCGAGTATAATGGTAAACAATGCTATTGTTTCTTGGATCCAAATCGGGAATTCTTTGGTGCGGTAAGGGGAAAGATACAGTCCATGTTTTGTTTTTTCAGTAGTTTTGCCATAACATTATTGCTTTTATTATCGGTCTATGACGAGTATACATCCTGGCATTCTTCCATGGAAATTACCATTGAGCCGAGTTAATTTTCAAACATAGTCGCTATATTATTGGCATTAATAAAAAACGACTGATACTTCCCATTCAAGGTCATGACAATGGAGGGTACGAGGTTCTAATTTATAGCACATAGATCTACAAATTAAGGGAATGGGTAGGTCTCGTAGACAATATGCTGTGCAAATTCAGAGGCCTAGAAGGGGGTCCTCTCTTTATTTTGAATGGAAGGGGGTCCTCTCTTTATTTTGAATGAAACGGTCATAGTAGTCCCTGATAAGCTTGCGAGGGGTAGGGGTCCGTAGGACGATAGCACAATCCTTCTACCAAAATTTTTAGATCTATGAAGTCGGGCTCAAACAAGAGAGTTATATTAAATAACTCGTGACTGCTACAAACGCCCACAAGCACAGGCATCACGTGCTCTTCCTAGATTTCCCTAGCACATACCTGAAACTCCCTTTAAATGCGACCAGTTACATTGATACAACATCTTGAACTACTTGTGAGATTCACTTTTGTAACCCTAGCACATAGTTGCAACTGCATATAAACGCAACATGTAACACTGAAACAACTCCCTCTACTACCTGTAAACATGGCCTATTACATTCTAAAGCAACGCGCTATACTCTGTTTAAAGATTCAAACATTAATTCTTTGTTTAAAATAAAAAAAATGTTATAATGTATGCACCCACAAACCAGCTATAATTATAAACTAAGAAATATTCGAGGGAAGTGCATCAGTGTATGGAATTTACAAAGAGAAGTCATTTGAAAACAAGGAAATTTGATACTTTTAGTAAACTGTAGTTATATAATTAAATTATTATCATATACCTCCAATTGATCGCCAATGTCAATAATAATTGCTTATTGAATGAGCTGAACATCGAACCATAGACTTCATCCTCTTGTAGCACCAGAATCATTCCACCAGCATCAATAATAATTGCTTATTGAATGGGTTGAACATCTAACCATAGACTTCATCATCTGGGCTCGGGCATGGCTAATAGTTAGAGTTTTTTAAGCCAAATAAAGGGCTATTGCAATGGCTATTCCCCCTTGTTAGTGCTTCTTTCAGATATCCTTTCTCAAGTCCCAGATTCCTGCACATTATTTCTAATACTCTTTCTGGCAATCCCTTCACCTCCTCTGCAAATTCATCCATTGTCTCCCTGCAATATCCACCACGGAACTGATTACTGCCTTTTGCCAAATATTATTATTCAAAATAATCAATGTCTTAGCAAATCTATTCATCCAAATGATAAACTTATAGGGAGTAGTAATATTAATGTACTTCAAATTGCAGGCAGAGGTTGCGCCATTGTACTGTTTGGTTTGAAACCTGCCTCTTGAGGTTAATAGTTTTTCCCTTCCCCTTCTTTAATTTTTGAAGGCATTTGCCATATGTAGTAGACTTGCTTTCCTAAACTGAAATTCTTCTGCCATACAGAATGTCATTCAAGAATCAACACTAGAATTCTTCTGCCATACATAATGCCATTCAAGAATCAATGCTGGTGATTACTTTATGCGGTCTCCTGCGAGTTGATTGACGGCCTCCACCTACTACATTTGTTTTTTTTTTTATGTTCGCCTGTCCGTCCATCCGCTTGTTTGCAACGTGCTGTCCCTCACTTTTCCCAAATCTCTGAGTTATGCGTGGGCATATTCCTTGTTAGGTGTCTAGCTGCATGCCCCTTCAAGATAGGCGTGGCGTCGTTCCCCTAATTCCCTGGTTGTTCTTGATAATATGCTGCTTCTTCAATTTGGCAGGTACTAGCTGCCATGTAGCCTTGTTTTTAGGTCATTCTCTTACATACTCAAGATTATGTCACTTTGTGACAATCTTAAACATTTGGGATTTTGTATACCACAGAATCATAGTATATATCTATTTAGAAAATAATTTGAATAATTCTTTATTTTTTGTTTTGTTTGTATACTATTGATTTCGTCATAGTATATATCTCCTTAGAAAAATAATTTGAATAATTCTTTTAAATTTTTTTGTTTGTATACTATTGATTTGGTCATAGTATATATATCTCTTTAGAAAAATAATTTGAATAATTCTTAATTTTTTTTGTACACTATTGATTTCGTGTTGTTCTTTTTTTTTTTCTCTTGCAGGTGTAATGCTTTTGCAACAAATTGTGGACAACAGCCTCCACTTTGGGCATCTTGATTTAATGTTTTCAACTATGTTTTCCCTCTTTTCCTTTTCTTTCAATCTTCCATTTTCTATTATTATGTTTCAATTGTAGTGAGCCCTTTGGTTCCAAATTTGGAACTATGGCTCTGATACCATGTGTAGGACCCATGGTCCCATTTTATCTAATGCTTATTAATAAATACTAACTTTCTTGAGTTTACATACTATAACGGTTTCTATGGTGTTTTGTAGTTTTGATTACATTCATGTCGGTAGAAATAAATATACTTTCTTACATTCATGTATTAACATATTGTTCACATTTATAGGTGGAATTACACAAGAATGCTATTTATGTGTTTTTATCTATTTCTAACCATTTGAATTATGTGCAGGTGTAACAACATATAATTTTAAATTCATAACTGGAAATAATAATTTGACAGAGGTAAAAATGATCAATATACCTGCAGGATAAGTACATGTTGACTAGCTAGTAGATCCCCTTTTAGTTGTTGCTTCCTTGTGTTTTGCCCTGCTTGCTGTATGTGTTGTTCAACCTATTGTAACATTGCAACCAAAACCTTCCCAAACCTCAAAACTCAACCAGCCCAAACAAGCATGCCACCCTGCCAACTGGCAAGTTCTCGTCGATCACCCAGCTCCAAAGGTACCCCTTTGGACCCCCCAGCCCAAATCGAGTACAAGCCAACCACAGCTTCTATCCCTATGAAATATCCAACAAGAACCCCCTTTCAACTTTGCTTTGAAAATTTCTATCTCTGCTTTGAAAACTTTCCCAATAATCTCCCAAGTAAAAAGATCCCTTCTTTCCCCTCTCTTCTTGACCTTATTCCCCTTCTTCCTCATTCCACCGACTTCTCCTATCATAACTACCCCTATCCTCATCATTAATTTTATCCAACCCCCCCATTCCTCCTCGAGCCCCCAACATTTGACTCATAAACCAAAGATTGTATTATTTTATTATTTAATTTAAGTTTGGGTTGGTTCATCTTCCAACTTAAAGTGCTTTACACTCAACCGACAACCTCTCGGAAATATTTTAGCATTCTTTCCTTTTTCCAAAATTTTAATTAATAATTAATAAAATGTTATATTATATAATTTAAAGTTTTACATCAACCATAACTGTTTCACACTTACACGTTTTACCCGATTAATTACTAGCCATCTCTCTGTGACCTCATAATTAAATGTTTCATAATTAATTTACAAGTTTTATTAAACAACTCCAAATGTATATTTCGACACCCGTTTATCAATTGCATAATATATATATTTATAATTTATCCTATTTTTTAATTAACTTATACATGATCATAATTAAATAAATAGTCATAAATTAATTCTTAACCATATGTTTTAATTAATTAACTAACCTTGTAATTAATATTAACCTATCGAATTAATATTACTTTAATTAACATTACAATAGCCATTTAACATTTTAACCCTTAGTCTTGACTAATTAAATTCATTAATATTAAATCATGCATTACTAACCAAATGCATTAATTACTACCTAAGTTAACCATAACCTGTTTATTAATCAACAATAATTAACATTAATCAACATTAGAACTTGATCATCATTCATTACCACCTAAGTCATTCATTCAACTTATTCCATTATCTTAATCATAAATTACTAACTCAACATATAAATTTAATCTCCTGGTTAGATAAGTAGTAATAATGTAATTAATGTCTAAACATTATAGTTCAGTATTATTTCATGCAATTGACACATATGTAGACGAGTTATGTAAGTGTAGCCACGACTTACATACCTCGTGTAGGTACACTATATGAATAAACCACACAACATTCTCAATCAATTAAGTTACTGTTTACTGACGCATTCCTAACATAATTTGACTGTTGGATCATTCACTTAATTAAGTACAATTAACCGACGAACAATAATACCAATTACTAAGTTACAACACACGACTCTGCAAGGTCCTCAACGTATACAATTAATCAAGTCTTCCCTCCTAACATCATGGTACACCTATCTACTTACTCCGTCTATCTAGTTCACAACTAACTTCCACATCCCATCCTTCCTCTGTTGGACTACCCTAAAGTGTCAAGCCATGATCGGCTCCAGTTATAACCCGTAAGCGGAAGTGTTGACTACATCGACCAAGCTTCCCCAGTAGGAAACCACTAGTCATCATCACACACCTTGGGGAGCGCGCCGTAGCACAGCCCTACCATGACTCTGGGTTTCGGGGATAAACGGTGGGTAAATCCTCCACCCCCTAATGGAACAAGGGACTGTGTCTACACCGACATAATAATTCTGTTGCACTTGTACTCAGTTTGTCATCGTATAACCACTCTGGGCAGTTGAGTTTCCTAAAACCTTACCCCACCCATACATCATAATAAACATCATAATAATCATGCGAAAGTAAATAATGCATCACCTGCATACCATTTATCTTTTGGAGTCCATGTCCCCGAGGCTCTCCCACCTCGTAGGATCCAACTATCACTTAAGCCATTTTAACCTATAAGTCAGTCCTCGACATACAATCTCGAATATCGTGCACAAATACTCAACATGTAGACATACATTTCATCAAAACATAACAACAATAATCAATTCATTATTTTCACCATGCACCTGGTATAACATTCTTTCGTTCAACAATAACTTTAACGGTATCCACGTACCCATCATTCATTAACTTGCATATATGAGACATAACTAACACATGATACATATCTAACATGACTACGTATCCTAATACTAACATCACACACACACATATATATATCGAAAAAATAATAGAACCACATGTCCACAATGTCGTCAAACCGACGAAGTCTCATAATCAAGCAAATACAACATATAATAATAGTTTAGGTAGTAATGTCAAAATGAGGCGTTACATACTAGGAGCATAAAAACCAATATGAGTAGAAAATTTGAGTACCATAACCTCCTATAATTTTTTTTGGTCAAGGTCCACATAACCATGATGTCTAGACGTTACATAGGCATGATTTTCAAAAAATTACCTAGTGATGCAAAAATTGCATTTCATGTTAATTAGTAAAACCCTTGTTTTAGAAATCATTGAATAAAAAATAATTAGGTCAGTGGAGTCATGGGAGAGGAGTTTCCCTAGGTGTAATACAATGTCACAAGTCCAACAGAATCAATGGTTTGTCAATCTAAGACTCTGCTAGCAATTTATGGTGATTTTAAACTCACTTCCTGAAGGCATTAAGGGACACTTGGAAAATTTATACCAGGGGCATAAAAAACAATCCGAGCAACATAATTGAGTGATAAAACCTCTTGCAAGTCAATTTGGGCAAGTTTGAAATAAATATGATGTCTACATGTTCCGTTGGCATAGTTTTCAAAACTTAATTAAGGCTGAAAATGGTTGGCATAAAGAAAGTAAGTTTTCCATCGATATTGAGCCAATAAAGTGAATTTTTCATCGATGTTGCACCGAGAAAGTGAATTTTTCATCAATGTTGTGACGAGAAAGTGATTTGTTTGCCAACATTGCATGAAAAGGTAAACACCCTCCAATTTTTAGAAACATAGTTAAAATTTTGTCGATGTGTCACTGCAATAATAAGGAAGAATCATCGGCACCTCAGCGTGAAGTTTTGTTTATGAAGGGAGCAATAGCATGCTACACAAAATGAACAACTCATCGAAAGGGCCACAAATTTTCCACTTATATTTCCTACATGTCAGCATGATGAAGATAAAGAAAGCACATACATAACTTGCTTAGAGGCAAAGCACCCTCTTTGCGTCGATATTTCAATAAGTTCATCAAAACAATGTAGTCCTATGGTAACCCTCGCTAATAAAAAGCATTGACGTAGTGGCACATAAAATAAAGGGGAGGCGCATTGCCGAAGTGTTTGACGACAAAATAGCATAGCGCTTATGAGTGCACAAAAAGAGCAAAAAAAACGCCAATACGATGTTGATAGCACAATCAAAATTTTGCCAATAGTGTGCCATCAAAGCAACACACTAGGGATTAACAAATCGTTGATGTGTCAGAGGAAAATCAGTGAAAGTCACCAATGGCATGTCATAAAAAGGAGAGAATGAATAGTATAAAATGGCCTTTCCCCTCCCATCAAACATCATTCATTTCATGCATTGTGGAGAGAAGGAAGCTAGCTAAGATCTAAAATATCCAGCAAGTGGAAGAATACACAATCTTGGCTTGGTCCATATTCGATCCTGGGTGAGTGGATTTACCTTTATTCATCACTTTTGAAGTGTAGATGATATTCCTCCACCCTAAATCACAATGGCTCGCCCCACTTATATGTTTACCACTCTAGGATTTTAGAAAGACTGAAGGGTATTTTGGCCTCCTACCCCAAGCTTAGACCTTGCTTCCAAGAGAGGGACACCCAAGGGTGGGGATCACCTAGGGAGAAATCCATGCGCTTTAATCATAGAGAAATTGATATAGTGTTTAAAAATATATCCTCCCTTTGTCGCGGCCTCATGCCCTAATTGATAGCTCTAATCCAAGCTTCCAATGGTACACACGAAGGGTAAATGGGGGCCCATACTAAGAATCCATCCACTCAAATGGTTACAACTCATATAATTGCAGTCACACTTAGGAATGATATTGGAACCTTAAGGATCAAGAAGGATACGATCATGATATTTGTAGTGGAAGTAGAATTAAAAGCACTCCAAGGTTTGGGTGTTTGTGTTTCAATAAAATCCCAACATCCCTTCTTTTCCTTCATGCCCTAGGTCGTTGGTTACTCTCTTTATGCTTTGAGTCAATAAAATGAAAATAAAGGCATGAATAAATAATTTTAGAGAAAAAATAAATTGAAACTAGTTCTTTTGAAATTCGTAATAGCCCATGGGATTTTTCATCACTACAACTCTGATATTTTAAGCTATTTTTGGATAACCTGATATTAAAAAAAAAACTATGACTAGAGGTGTTGGGGAAATTTTGAGGTTAGAGATTTGTTCTAGATTCATTCAAAAGTTTTGCTTGTGCTTCCTAGTCAATCTACATGGAATATAATTATGGCTTTGATCATTTGTTTTATGTCTCATCAGAGGACTAGGCTCTAGACCAAGGTTGTCCAAGATGTTTCATATGAGGAAGAGATGGTTGAGGAGAAGGGTGGACCAAGCCCCATGTTGCAATATGACGACACTAGGAGTGACACAAAAGTAGAACCGAAGTATATTTGGGGGAAAATATATCAACTCTTTAAGATGGAAGAGTACCTACTTGCCTATCTACCATAATATCAAGAGGCCATGCCTGCATAAGATGGCTTCCAGGTTGTTGGCCTCCCCCCAACTGAAACCCTTTCATTCTTCTAAAATGAATGCCCCTCCCCCAAATTAATTGTTCCAATAAGCTATCATTCCTTACGTGTTATGCTAGATATCTGATCATTTCCTACTACAGGGCTCTCATTTCATTATGTAGATGTTGATGCTAGTTTTCCATTGGTTAATATGGTTTTCACTTTACTGTGTGTGATTGGATAAAGTATAAATCAACCAATTATTCTGGGTTTTTCTTGCTATGTTTTGTAGACAATTCAGTGGTTGGAAATCATACAAAACAACTCTTCTGATCCATTGATGATTGGATGTTCTCATTGAAATTCTATCTACGATGAGCTTAGAACTTCATGACTGTAAGCATGAAGTTCACTTACCATTAAAGCAAAATGAACTTCTATATTTAAAGCACCTTTGGAAAGTATGATTGCAATTTAAAAAAAATTGATTTGATTAAAAGTGTTATTTAATTTGACAAGGTGTAATCTTGTTTTTGGATTAAGTTGTGATTAATATCAAGGTTTCCATTCTAATATAGGTAAATGAGCATTTTATTTTTAATTGAAGAATTAGGTCTCTATTTCATATTGTTACATATCCATTCTTATTCTCCCTAATCTATTTAAAAGAACACCTTGAATATGTTTTATCATCATAGGCCTTGTTATTATGATAAATATAACACTTACAATACTATCATGAGTCCTTATTTCTGCTTGCAATTTGGATTAAATGATTATTTTGAACTTAAGCATATCCTTTGCCTCCATCTTCATCATTGGATCATTTTCAAAATGGTAAACCTCATGGTTGAAAATTTGTATTTCACACATATGTGTATATCATTTTTTTCCCCCTTTATCAATGTTTAACTTTTTTAAGCCTATTGAATTCATGCCCTTTATGCTAGGCTCTATGACTTTAACATCTTTATAACATGGTTCGATCTATGTATTTTGAATATGATACTAGCATGATTATTTTTTTCATTCAAGCTACATGTTCTTGATGAGGGTTTTATGTTAATTTTTGGTGCTTCATAAATTTTGATGCCAAGTTTCGAGTTTCAATGAAATCTGTGGTTGTGAATCATTGATCAATAAGTAATTTTTCATCATAATGGAATAATACCCTGAGTTTGATCTTAAACCTGCCATGTTTACTCGTGGTCATTGGATGATATGGGTTTGGAATATTATGTTGATTGAGTTTTTGGAAAAGCATAATTTCTATGATCAATCATAATGATCCATGATCTTAAACCCTATCATGACTAGGCATACTCACTAGATGGTGCTAGCAGGATTCATTATTTGTTAGTATTTAGCTTGTACGCTTTGAGATCCAGTGAGTTCCTGTTTACATGTAGAAATATTTGTACTGTCTAATTACTTTGTCTCTGGTACAAAAAACTAAGACATTCATTCCAACTACCACGAGTTTGTTCGATGTTTCTTGAAACTTGTAGCATCCTCTCCCTGCTAATATAGAGCATTTTGATGCCCTTTCTCTGTCTTTTGAGGGTTTGGAATTCGTTATTACTGGTCTTGATCGCTTTCATGGTTGTTCACTTATCCTTTGTAATATCCCTGGTATGATCTCATAGGATATCAACTCAAATTCAAATTTAAAAATCAGAAAATTGCATAACATAAGATAGTCTTCAAAACTAGTTAAGATGAAGCTAGTCTTGGTCCGTGATTAACCCACCTAGAACTTGACTGATGGACACTTCTGGATCTGCCAAATATATTGGGGAGTGTGCAACAAAAAGGATTTCAGCATCAAGGCCATATTCTGAGTTCTAAGCACAATGTACTGGGGCCATTTATGTTTCGAGCATCAACTAGCCTGAAGTATACTCCAAGGTTTCCTGGGTACACCAACATAAGGCTACTAAACTCTTTCAATTACACTTGAAATCAACCAAACGTGGATAATAGGTCATAACCCACTAATATACTGTTGAACAAGTTTTACAGAGGTTTTGGGAGGTTTTGGCAGTGTTTGGAGTCAAGGAGAGAAAGAGAGCTAGGATGGACTGCTCAACTAGATTCTTTCCAGGCTCTTCCAAGCAGGAAGAGAGGGTCAATAAAACTCATTATGAGGCTTGTATTGGATTTATTAATGTATTAAGGACCTTCAATTACTTTCAGAACAAAAAATAGATAACCAGAGGTCATTTCATTAAAGTTACTAGAAAACTAGTCAAGATCTCATGCCCAACGAACTAGTCTTGAAATATACAAACACAATCAGCCTCTAAGGGTCTCTAATATCTGATTTTGGACTTGGTATGGATTCTACAAACCATTAAAAACCTACAACAACCTTTAGAAAGTAAAATGGTTTCACAAACCTCTGAATATTACAATTCCTGGAGAACTAGTCAATTAAAATTGCTCATTGAGCTAGTCTTGAGAGATCTAGATGAAAACAACCTCCAATGCTTTTGAATTTATCATTTGAAGCACAATATGAATTAATATGGAATAGAGGAACAATAATAACCAGGTTCAAGAGTTTTATACATCAACATATTAGCATTACAACCTTAGTTTTCGTAATGAACCTCAAATACAATAAATCTCATAGTACATGAATGTGGATGTCTTCTAAACAGAAAGGAGAGAAGGATCCTCCATTGGATATGATATGATGATATAAAAGCAACTGGATAGAAAAGCAAGGGCGCGTTCTTCACAACTAGAATCCCATGATCTAGTAAAATGGCCATAACTTGCTCATCCAGACACCTTTTTTGATGAGGAAAAAAGTGTTTCCTACTGGAAAAGATGCTACAGACATAATGGAACAGGTATCAATGTCTATAAATTCTCATAAAGGTATAAACCAGAATGCCCATTTCGTCCCTCAAACATTGTTCCTACTAAATGAAGGAGTTTAACTGCACAACGAGAACACCAACCAATGGGCCAGGCTTCAGGACTTGCAATAGACTTAGTGATGAATATTGGATGTCATCATCCTTTTAGTAGTAGCATGGGGCACATCTCCCATATAGGACTAGGGGCACATCTCCCAGGTCAAAGAGGAAAAATTGCACTCAATTTAAATCACAAATGATCAAATGATGTGAAACGGAGTTGTAATCCTTATTTTATATATTGAGGTTACTTGTTGAGCAAGTAAGATAGACTAAGTCTGCCTCATGGAGTGGATAAGGTTACTTTGCTTTCTTCTTTAGCTTTTGCCTTGCTTTTTGCTTTAGCTTTTGCCTTGCTTTCTACTTTTGCCTTTTCTTTCTACTTTTGTTTTTCCTGATTTTTCTTTTCTATCATGCGTTTTCCTACTTTTCTACCTTATCCCACTTTCCTGATTTGTCCTGTTTTTTTTGCTTTTATGCTTTGTCCTGCTTTTCAACTTTATCCTGCTTTTATTCTTTTGTCCTACTTTCTTGCCTTGTCTTGCTTTTATGTTTTGTCCCGCTTTTTTTCTTTATTCCGCTTTCTTCTCCTTTTCCTACTTTCCTTGCTTTGACTTCTTTATATTTTCTTGTCTTGCAAGTTACCTCTTAGTCAACCTTATCCTCTAAGGCACACTTGTGGAGCATTATCCACTTTATTCCAAAATAAAAATATCTAATTAATGAAAATTACTTCTACTAAGTGCATTTCAAACTTAGGATAAAAATAAAATTAAACCTCCTAACTAATTAATGCCTTAAATTCAGAATTAACCCTAAGTGCATGAAATTTTCTCCTCAACCCAAGGGATTGGTTGGGATAGGAACTCCTTCCACTAATCATCAATGAGGGGACATGGTAGTTATCCCTTCCCAAGATTGCTTGTCCTCAAGCAATAATCAAATCCAACCCAACTAAGCATCATGACCCATCATGCTTCTGTTGCACCACTCTGATTATAAACTGCTCATGAACTCTCCCAACATATTGTTCTATTACCATCCAACCTTGCACTTAGTGTGGAGACCAATCAAAACTGATACCAGGATCCCAATTGATCCTCAAGAATACAAGGTGCAATATATATTATCCTATGCAATGCATAAGAATTACATGGAAGTCATCATAATACCCTGCAAGAAAAACACAAGTCCATCCAAAAATATGCTTCCCATGCAGGAAACCATCACCATCTACTAGAAAGATGAACCCATGGTTAAGAGAAGAGGCTTTCTTGCTCAATCCAACCAACCAAAATGTGCTCCCAATGAGCTGCCAATGATCAACAATGCTTGGGTCCCACTGCTTGCGCACCCTCCTAGTGAACAATATCATCAAGAACCAATCTAGCAAGTATGGGATGCTAGGGTCCCAACACTTGCGCACCCCAACAATACATAGTGTGAACATATATAAATCCGAATGTGGGATGCCCATGTCCCAATGCTTGTGCATTTCTATCATGCACAAGGTCTCCCAAAACAATACCTCAAAGTAGGAGGTGTACAATATCCTCCAAATTATTTCAACCAAGTGTAGAATGCCAGGATCCCATAACTGGTGCATCCCATCAATGAGAAAAGTAACACAAAATTTTACATCAAGGTGGGGGATACCAGGATCCCACTCTCTAATAAGAATCCTCCCAAACATTATAAGTACAAAAGATAGATCATCAAAGTACATATCAACATCATACAAATGTACATCAAGAAGGTGCCTCATCAAAGGAGAATGAAAGTGCTTGTCCATCCAAGCAAGTAGACCACCATTTTCCAAGTGCACACCAGCATCAAGTGACCAATCAAATATGCTCCAATGACATAGGTGAGGATCCCATGTCCTATAATGCTACTCCAAAATAATGTAAGAAGATTCAAAATAATTAGCCACGTGTTCTTTTATCCAAGAAGTGAATGATGAACCTCTACCAAAATTTGAACGAAGTAAGGACCAAAGAAAACAAGGAGACTTCAAGTGGCTCAAAGAAATCTCATCAATACATCCATGAATATGTATATCATCAAGAAATAACAAAGGATGTTGCTTCCAATAGGCATGTGCTCCAACCATATATCTCTTCACCCAAGTATTGGATGAAGTTCCTCCAACATCAAATTAACTAAGCAAGGAGCAAGGAAAATGATGAGTCTTCAAGTGACTCAAGTGAACATCATAGGTGCATCCATGTATGTGAGAGTCATCAAATGAGAGAAATGGATACTTATGCTGCAAAAGAGAATGTGGTGTACTCATCATAGAATCATCATGTAGTGTAGGGGTATCACACTCCTCATTTGGCACCAATAAAAATAAACCTCTCACCCATACTTCATTAGGATGAATGCTGCAAAATGTGGAAGTGTGAGATGTAGGAGAATGAACCAACTCACCCAAATGATTATAAAGTGCGAAAGTTTCATCATGTGAAGGCTCCATAGGGGTAGGATCATGCACCTCCATCAAAAGTGCGAAACTTTCTTCATAGGTTGGTTCCAAGGTAGTGGAATCATGCACTTCTTGAAAAAGTGTGTAACCATCATCAAGAGGAAACTCAAGTTACTCTTCCACCATAACAAGTGCTTGGCTATCATCAAACTCATCTTCAAACACATCAAGCACATGCAAATTTCCATGTTTCTCATGATCCATCATGTCATGAGAATCCTCCAAGCAATCTACCATATGACAATCTGAAACATAGGAGGAAGAACAAGTATCTTGCAACCTCTCAAGAAGTTGCTCATTTTGAATTTTGAGCTTATGAATATCCTCATTATTCTTCAAGTATGCATCATGTAACCAATCATTAATTTCAACCAAATTGTTTCTATAAAAAATCAAAGACTTGAAATTACCTTTGATGTTGCACATTGCTCTTTGAATCTTCTCCGTGTCTTCAAGGAAGGATGGCTCCTTCAATGAAGAAACTCTCCAACAAGAATTTGATACCAATGCTTGAGTGCCATGGAATATGATAAGGGCCTCATAGATATTCCTTTCACTCATATTCAAAGACCCTTCAATGAAGGATGGTTCATGAAAGAGAATCTCCTCTTCTTCTTTTTTCTTGGGATCAACTTCACATGGAAGCTCAAGTGGTGACTGGGAAGCTGATCTTGGTTCATTTTTTGCTGCTACAATTTATTATTCTTTGTTCTCAATGGATTTGGGACTTGCAACAACCTCATCAAGGATGATATCTATGTCACCAATATAGAGATGAGAGCATCCATCAGTAAATGCTCCTCCAAAGCTTGGGCACTCATCAATAAGTACCTCATCATGACACCCATCAGTAAGTGTCTCTGGATGATCCTCTTCAATGATTGAGGATGGATTTTAGATGCTCATCCTTGTCCTCCTTGTGCAAGCTAGCACAACATGCTTTCTCATGTGTATGCACAACTTCCTATGCACAGGTGCTTCTACTTTCTTTCTAGTCTCTCCAACTTCGAATGAAGCTTCACATTTGGCCCCCGTTTCTTCTCCTTTTCTTTGATTAGTACTTTGTTTGTGCTCCTTCAAGTAAGATGATGCATCTTTCTCCTCGGTTGTCTTAGAATCAATATTCTTGGAGACTTTGTTTGAAAAGAATCTGAAAAGACTCTTCATGCTAGAAACAATGGCATCCAACGAGGCTTCACTTTAGATTCCTCTTTCTTCTTCTTTGCTTGGAGTAGTAGAACAACTTGATTTGCTGCTCTTCAATTTTTCCTCATTTGCATTCTTAGGCCAAAATCCATATGTGTAATAATATATTCTTTGAAAGAAAGAGCTTTACGTAATATCTTCCCTTAAAGCAAGATACTCCTGATAGCAGCGAGGCATGTTTTCACATGCTTCTATCATCTTTGCTAAATATTTCTTAGGAGTGGCCATTGGTGGTTCATCCCTTTGGTGTTAATTGTCCATTTGGTCACTAAAGTAACCATCCTCATTTCGTGGTAATCCTCCATCTATGTAGATGATTTCTTCTTCCTCATCCCCGTCAGAATCTTCGTCACTGAACATGGCCATGGCTGCAAATTCTTCAAATTGAGAGCTGACGTTCCACAAATGTGGAGGAAAGTGCTCTGATATCACTGTAATATCCATGATATGATCTCATAGGATATCAACTCAAATTCAACTTTAAAAATCAGAAAATTGCATAACAAAAACTAGTTAAGATGAAACTAGTCTTGGTCAGTGATTAACCCACCTAGAGCTTGATTGATGGAAAATTTTGGATCTGTGAAATGTATAGGGGAGTGTGCAACAAAAAGGAAAGCAGAATCAATACCATATTCTGAGTTCTAAGCACAATGTATTGGGTCCATTTATGTTTCGAGCATCAACCAGGCTGAAGTCTACTCCAAGGCTACCTGGGCACACCAACATATGCCTACTAAACTCTTTCACTTACACTTGACATAGAAAAAGGTTGATAACAGGTCAGAACCACCTAATATAACGTTGGACAAGTTTTATAGAGGTTTTGGGAGTGTTTGGATTCAAGGAGAGAAAAAGAGCTAGGATGGATTGCTCAACTAAATTGTTTCCAGGATCTTCCAAGCAGGAAAAGAGGGTCATGAAAATTCAGTTTGAGGATTGGATTGAATTAATTAATGTCTTAAGGACCTGTAATGACTTTCAGAACAAAAAATATATAACCAGAGGTCATTTCATTAAAGTTACTAGAAAACTAGTCAAGATCTGATGCCCAACGAGCTAGTCTTGAAATATACAAACACACTCAGCCTCTAAGGGTCTTGAATATTTGATTTTGGACTTGGTATGGATTATCCATACCATTAAAAACATAAAACAACATTCATAAAGTAAAATGGTTTCATAGAGCTCTGAATATTACAATTCCTGGAGAACTAGTTAATTAAAATTGCTCAATGAGCTAGTCTTGAGAGATCTAGATGAAAACAACCTCCAATGCTTTTGAATTTATCATTTGAATCAAAATATGACTTAATATGGAATAAAGGAACAATAATAACCAGGTTCAAGAGTTTTATTCATCAAAATATTATCATTACAACCTCATTTTTCTCAATGAACCTCAAATACAATAAATCTCACAGTACATGAATGTGAATGTCTTCTAAACAGAAAGGAGAGAAGGATCCTCCACTGGATCTGCTATGATGATGAATATGGAGTAGATGGATGATCCTAAAAGTCACACTAAGTTGAGAGGATGCTCCTGGGGGCGCACTCAAACAACTTGATAGAAAAGCAAGGGCGCATTCTTCACAGTTGGAATCCCCTAATATAGTAAAATGGCCATAACTTGCTCATCCGAACACCTTTTTTAATGAGGAAAAAGGTGTTTCCTACTGGAAACGATGCTACAGATGGAATGGAATAGGTATTAATGTCCATAAATTACCTTAAAGGTCGAAACCATAACCTCCATTTCGGCCCTCCAACACTGTTCCTACTGAATGAAGGAGTTGTACTGCACAACGAGAACACCAACCAGTGGATCGGGCTTCAGGACCTGCAATAAACTCAGTGATGAATAATGTATGTCATCATCCTTTCAGTAGAAGCATGGGGCACATCTCCCAGCTAGGACTAGGGGCACATCTCCCAGGTCAAAGAGGCAAAACTGCACTCAATTCAAATCACAAATGATCAAAAGATGTGAAATGGAGTTGTAATCCTTATTTTATATAGTGAGGTGACTTGTTGAGCAATTAAGATAGGCTAAGGCACCCTCATGGAGTGGATAAGGTTTCTTTTCTTTTTGCTTTAGCTTTTGCCTTGATTTCTGCTTTGCTTTTTCTTTTCCTGCTTTTGATTTTCTATCATGCTTTTTCCTGCTTTTCTACCTTATCCTACTTTTTTTTTTCCCTGCGTTTTCTTGCTTTACTGCTTTATCCTGCTTTTCTGCTTTGTGCTGCTTTTGTCCTACTTCTTTGCTTTATTATGCTTTCTTCTCCTTTTCCTACTTTCCTTGCTTTGACTGCTTTATCTTTTCTTGTCTTGCAAGTTACCTCTTAGTCAACCTTATCCTCTAAGGAACACTTGTGGAGCATTATCCACTTTATTCCAAAATAAAAATATCTAATTAAAGAAAATTACTTCTACCAAGTGCATTTCAAACTTAAGATAAAAATAAAAATAATCTTCCTAACTAATTAATGCCTTAACTTCAGAATTAACCCCAAGTGCATGAAATTTCCTCCTCAACGCAAGGGACTGGTTGGGCTAGGAAATCCTTCCACTAATCATCAATGAGGGGACATTACAATCCTTGTTACTGGCCTTGATCGCTTTCATGGTTGTTCATCTATCCTTCACCATTTATTCCCATGTTTCGAATCTCACTGTTAACCATTATAGTTATAGATATTATGCTTGCTATGTGAATGATACATAGGGAAGACCCTGATGGCATAGAAACAATTGAGTCATATGAACAAGTTCTTCAACGTTTCTCGAGTGTAGGATGGATGAAGTTTATCCACAAATTTCATGGCCACCATAGGCATATTATTGTTGCTTTCATGCATACATTCAATGATAAGACTGCTCATATTGGGGATTTGGACTTCCATGTAGATGAAAGTTTGATAGTACAGGATACTGAGCTTCCTCTAAATGGAGAAAAATGGTTTAAACATTAAGCATTGAAGGATGTCCCTTGGAAAAACCTTTCGGTCAGATTGAAGCAGGTTACTGACTTCAAGAAAGGTATCTCATTTAAATTGTTCAAATATGGATGGAAGGAGGTGTTGCTTATCATTTACAAGTATATTACATGTGAAGGAAGATAGAATTTAGTTTTTCAATATCATGTTCGCCTCTTCATGGCTCTTTTGGGACATGATCTTAACTTGACATATGTTCTGCTCATAAGTCTCAAAACAATGTCTTCTCATTTTCAAAAAGACAATAAAAACTTAAAACGAAGCCTGTGTCATCATGGATTAATTCATATTTTGGTCGAATTTAGATTGGCTCAGTTGGGAGAATCATGGCATAGTTTTTTGTCAAGAAACAAGATGTTGGAAGTTGTTGATGAACCAAAAGGCATCTCTGATGATGTTTGTCAAAAAATCCCTCAGTATTGTAATCCTAGCCTAGAAGAAGACCCTCATGTCCATAGGTTGTTAGGCGAAGATTTTCAGAGTGGTGACTCTATAACAATTTATCAAGATCATTCCCTTTCAATTGATGAGAATGATAGAGGAATTTTGTTGAATCTTGATCTCTGGTCCAAACAAATAATGTTGTTGAAAACGCTTGTGAACAACCAACCAAACTAGTTGAATGTGGTATTCATAGGTCAGATGAGGAAACACACTGTCAAAATCTAAATAAAACTAAACTGATGGTTTATCTAGGGAAAAGAATTTTAATGGGGCTTCTCCATAACCTCGTTCAAATGATAATTCTGGAAGTGATTTTTCCCATTTTTTCCATTAAGTTGTTGGTCAGTCTTTGGAGGAAATGCGGGTACCTCAAGTGCTTCATGAACTCCATGGTTCAAAGGGATCTTCTCATGTAAAACCCATTGTAGATATGAATCTTCTTAGTTCAAGGGTTACTCATAGCTTGGCTAAGAAATTAAAAGCTTATTCTAGTGATTTCAGGCAAGAACAAAATGCAAATTGTTTTGATAATGTGTCCAAAGAGAAGACATCTGTAGACATTAATAAGGAAAACCATAATTCAATTCTCGAGAAGGGAGTAAAAGGTTTGGATAAATGTCATACTACCAATTTTGCAAGCAAACACCAAGCCCGAGTTATATCTCATATGGAAAGGAACATGACCAAGAAACATGATTCATAGGTTCTTATCCCAGTAATTGATTTGGTCAATCTTGACCAATCTAAGTTGGATGATCAAATTCATATGTCTACGCCTCAATTTGAGTCAGAGAACATAAAAAATGCATGGTATGACTTTGTCTATAAATTACCTCCTTTCCTTAAGGAGCAATCTCATTTACCTGGAATTGGGTTGGGGTAATTCTATAGAATCTCAATACGTCCTTTAATTAGAACCCCAAGTTTGATGAATTACATGATGGATCCTACTCTCCCCATTATAAGTCCCTTCTTGACCATTACATGGCCAAAGTTATTTCAATCGGAGGGAACAAATCGAATATCTGCAAGAGAAAGCCTCGGAATTAAAACAACAAAAGAGGGTATTAAATGAACAACATCAGAACGAGGTTAGTGAGCTAAAGAAAAGGTTAAAGGATTCAAAGAATAACACTATTATTAACAATTTAGGGGTTAATATTTTTGTGACTCTAGATTCTTACAAAATCTCCAGTTTAAAGTAGTGGATTTTCAGCAATATAGATGACTACATCCTATTCATATGTTTTTTGTTTGTGTGTATTTATGGATCAATTTTGAGATATAGTTTTAACCCAGGTAATTAATCTATATTTTGGTTCATTCCTTTTTATTTGTTCATTCCATTTATTTTCATTTGATTAGTTTTTATGGAGTAGCTACATAATCTCTGATTCTGTAGCTACTCCAATTATTAGCACATTTTGATTTATCTTAATTTGTTTTATTTGCAGGTATAAAGGATCATGGTCTATGATATGGATCAGATGTGATTCGCAATATGAATTTGGTATATATAATTGGAAACGATGGGATGTTTACACATTACCTATAGGTCACCAGGATCATAGTGCGTAATATGGGATTTGGTATGATTTGTTGATCCATACTTAGCTCATACAACTCGCAACCTTGATTATTGGAGCTCAACGTGGATCATGTGTAAGCTGTAGTGTGGCTCCAACTCATCCATTTAATTTAGAAGTTTTATCTTTTAGTGGCTTGCATGATCCTATGAGCTAATTCAATGCTCCATTATTGTATGTTAAGTTAGGATAAACAAATTCAACTGATATCTTAAAATTTTGTTGTAGATCCTCATTATCTGCCCTAGTTTTGATTTTAGTTGGGAATTAAATCTATTATATATAGAGCAACAACACTCTATTTAAGGGGTCTATTTTTTTTTGGAATGGTGAAACCTTCTATTACAGTAAGTGACTTATTATATTTTGTTGAGATAGCTATGATTTTATATGTGGAAGTTTTTTTCAATATATATATTTATAATCATATTTTATATTAATAGTCATTAAATTGTTTCCCACGGGGGTAGAGAAATTGGTAATAAGTAATTGAGATGAGAAGTTGTAAATGGAAGGTTACAAGTTCAAATCCCCGTGGGTACTTACTTACAAAAAAAATAGTCATTGAATTGTTTGGACTTAGAAATTCATGTCTTGACTTTGTTCAAATCTGTTTCCAAGTTATACTGCTGCTATATCATTGGATTGTAAAACAAATATTAGTAGTATTGTTGATTTATTCACGATTCTAAGATTTGTTAATCTTGTTGTGTATCACATTAAAAAAAAACTTTGTTGGTTGATATAGCATGATTGTGATCCATTTTCTTATCAGCAGAGTTATTTTGCTTGAATGATATATGGTTTATTTTAACAGGTTGAGATGCATTTTCTCCAACTAAAATGATAAGGTGTTTATCAGAAATACAGACTAGGTTGACATGGTAATTGGTTAATTCTTTACATTAAAAGGAATCCTGAATTGTTGTTTGACTTTGTTTGGATAACTTTTCAGTCAATTTCTCTTTATAAAGTCTCATTGTCACTTATGTATCAGTTTATATATATCAATTTCTCTTTATAAAGTCTCATTGTCACTTATGTATCAGTTTATATATATCAACTGATAGAGGATTTTAATCCTAAAAGTAGAAGTTAATTGATTACTACACTTAGTTTATTCATCTTTTCCAAGCTCATAGTTTATTTACTAAGTGTTTGGGTAGGTTTAATTTAATTAATAGGTTTTGATTTTCATTTTAGTTGTGAATTATTTAAATTGATAATTTAAATCAATTTCCTGTTCAAATTATCAAAAGGATATAACTAATGTTGTCAACCTGTGTTAGTTATTTTGTTTGCTTACATATCTAAAATTGTTTATTGTTAGGAATTTTCTTTAGATTGATAGATTTCTCTGCTATTCTTAAAAAATTATTTATTTTATCTTGTTTATCAAAACTAAATATGTTAGTTGAGTTTGTTTGTTTCAGAACTTTTCCATCTATCTAGGGATAAACCATTGTGATTTGGGATCCCTAAAATAGTTGTACATTTGTATTAAGATTTGTTTCTTTGTCATTTTATTTCATTTATTTTTCTGTATATAATATTTTATTTTTAGTTTGTAATTATTGTATATGTTTTTAGGTCTTAGTTTATGGATTCTTAAGTTAACAATAGTTTAGCTTTCTTAGGTCAGAGTTTCTTATTGGATAACGGAGCCATTAAACTCATAAGAGTTAGCCATCCCAAATGAATTGGAGTTGATTAAATACTCTCGGATCGGGCTAATCTCTTTTTTCGTTGACGACAATATACAACATTTGCGTCAACATAGGTCCAAAGTATTTCTTTGTGCTGAGGTGATAGGATGGTTACTTCTATATGTATATGTCAGCAAAAGAACTATCAAGAAGGCCACTGGCGAAGTCATCACCTCCTTCCAACCATTCACTTTGAACAACTACTAAAAGTTTCCATCTCTTGATCAAAACCTGGCATATGAGTGGATTAGAGAACCCAAAATTGATTACATGTATTTTCTAAGGAAGGCATGGATCAAAGGAAATAAATTTTGGACTAGAGAAGATGACATCTATCAAACTGAGTGGTTGAAACTACCCTATAGAATCGTCGCAACAGTTTTGCGCAGATTGTATGGTGAGCAGGATGCCTCACATTTCTGAATATGGTGGTTACCCTTTTTTATCATACCACCTTACTAGTCACAAAGTTCAACTAGGATGTCAGTCTTTTGTCGAACTTAGAGGATGTGATCGTAAACTCACAGGTTAACTTGGATAAACAACAATTCAAGTTCCATATGTCTTCTGATTTGCTGGATATAGTTTGTGCTACAAACAATTTCCCCACTATGGGATGGAAATGGACACCTGCAAATCCCTTTGTGCATGTATATTTCCAACCATTATGGGAACATAAATACACTAGCCATTACAAGCAAATTTGTGAGGAGTTTATCATGTCGTTATATGTGCTCATATACAAGAAAATGACTAAATGCGTGTCTGACAAAGCTATTGAAGAAGTAAAGAAGCTGGGAGATTGGTTTCTCACAAAGGGAGACACATATTTGCACATCTATGGAGGATCACAAGGCCCCTACATACTACCCAAGTATGCCATAGAACATATGGTTTTAAAGGAAATCATGAGTAAAACCTTCATTAATGGAATTGGGGCCACCTTAGTTAATTCCAGGAAAGATTCATGGCCACCTTTTCCCATTGTCATAGGAGGTTACAAGATGGATCACATCAAGGAAGCCAAAGAGTTGGTCAAGGACTTAAGTTTATCTCATTTTGGTGAATAAAAGTATAGATGGAATGACAATAAGAAGAAAGTGTTGAATAATTGTTCATCATTAAATTATACATGGCATTGCACTAATGAATTCTTTGTGGAAGACGAAGTCTTTAGATGAGCCAAAAACCTCGAAGAAGTGGCCAAAATAATGAAAAAGGGATTTTTTTTTTTGCAAAAAAGACTAACATAGGAAAAGGACATAAAGGAAGGGAAGTAGAGGGATCAACCCAGAAAGAAGCGCAAAAGAAACTAGAGGAAGATCACAAGAAGTTAGTAGTGACTCAAAAAATGATTGAAGAAGAACAAAAAAGGAAAGTTGATGAATATAGTAAAGAAGAAGCCCAACATAGGGAATTGGAAGACAAATCCAAAGAGGAAACTCATAGAAAGAAGGAAACAAGAAGAAAGGGAGCAACAAGAAAAATAAAAGTTAGCATCAATATAGAGGAAAGCTGAGGAACAAAAGAAATAGGAAGAGGCTCAAAAGAGGACAGAAACATAAGAGTAAGAGCAACAAGAGAAAGAGTAGAATCTCATAAAAAGGATGAGGAGGAGCAAATATTATAGGAAAATTCCCAAGACAGTGGTGCACAAGATATGGATGTGGAAATAATGACAACAGATTCAAATGTCCCACTCACTAGTGGAAATTTCTTGATGAAAGAATTAGGGATAGGATTGTACACACCCATCAAGGAATATTTTGTAGCCAAGCTAAGCTTCTTTGTCTTTGATAAGCAAAAGAGACATAATTTTAAAAGAACCCATAAGATATTAAGTTGCATGCACAACCAAAAATGGAGATATCTCTTGAAACACCAATAATTAAGGGCACGTACCAAGCTCCTTCCCTCATGACCTAGGCAAATGTATCCATTTCCTTGGCTATTGATTTTAACATACAACAATTGAATAATCATCTAGGAAAGGCATGAGACAAAGTTATCCTTTTGGAAGACCAGATCCTAGAAGCTAGAAGGGAGAGAGTGGAATTGTAACATGAATAAAATGGATTGTTCGCAGAAAAGGAAACTTTGACAATTCTAGCAAAAGAGTTGCAAAATGACAAAGAGTCATTGATTTCCCAAGTAGAAATATTAGAAGCTAAGAAGGAAATGATAGCAACCCAAGTGCAAAGTTTACAGAGTGGGGACACATTAGTGGCGGAAGCAAAAGGCTCTAAAGGTGAAAAACACAGTTTAACAGAGTTTCAGGCATGTGCCACTTCATTGTAGCAGAAGTTCTTCCATATGTAGGAACATGTTACTGAGAAAATTTAGGAATTATAGAAC
The DNA here is from genome assembly GCA_027924585.1 of Larix kaempferi. NCBI lineage: Eukaryota > Viridiplantae > Streptophyta > Pinopsida > Pinales > Pinaceae > Larix > Larix kaempferi. The sequence continues at coordinate 8,292,708 of BSBM01000742.1, forward strand.
ATTACAACAATACTAAAAGTTGTAATTGAAGGGGCCAAAAAGTAGGATAGTGACATTGACGTGATTATGGTAAATCTAGACAACATAGTCACTTGGAAACGACGAGCGATTAAGAAACCCTTGAATTTGAATAAGAGAACCCTCCAAGAAACTCAAATCGATTATGCCACCATCACCAATTGCAGGAACATTGGGATAACTTTACAAAAGGAGGCCGCTACATTGTTAGGAAAATGTGAAAAGGTACATTTGGTGATCACTAAAGTAATGGAAAGATGGCAACTCTCACCCCTAGGCACCATCAATGACCCCACATCAAAATAACAGAGGGTAGTTGAATTAAGAAAGATAAAGGATGACAAGGATGCAATTATTAAAGGAATTCTATAGATTACCTCCCAAGATTTAGAGAGCCACAACAGAATTCCCACGCATGAGTTACATTTGATGACCATTGCAATACATCTTGTACTAAAGGGATGCTTATATTAAATGAGGAAACAATGACACATGAAGTTTCTTTCAGGCTCCTTATACCACCATAGCTTAACATTATCACATACGATTTTGAGGCGTGGGATTCATTTATGAGGTCAAGAGGGAGTACTCCTCTTTAACATAATGTAATTCTTTTATTTCTTTTTTGGAGAAAAGTAAAACTCAAAAGTGACAAATCTCTAGGGACCTCAAAAGACATAATTGACAAAGAGGGATTTGAAGAGTCACTTAGGTGTTATTTTGTAAAGGCTACAAAGCAAAGTGATGGAGGAGGAATAGGGACTTTTGGATTATGGATTTTTGTTGTCCATTTTCATAAGAACTATTTCTTGTAATGATTGTTTCTTGTTTTGCACAGGAGTTTTGTTGTCATGCAGATGAATGTTTATGAACTATTTCATACCTTATATCATGTGGATATGCAGTGATATTGTTCTATATTTCTGATGGATTGTTTCTACAGTTTTCTGCTTTTGCTGCTTATATGATATTTATGTGTTATATTTACTTTCTACGAGTTGTGAATTCAAAATGATGTGAATACTAAGATTGTTTTTATATTTATATGTTGTTCTGTTATTTTTATCTATTTATGAAATACATCTATTTGAATTTGGAATATATATTCCAATGTTATTTCACGACTTGTTCCTTTTAAATCTTGCTCCTAGCTAGGATAGTTCAATATAGCTATAGGACTGCATTTTAGAGTAGCTCATATTGCATTTAATTCTTTAAATAAAAACTATAAATGATGGACCAAGCTGTAACCCGTGAAACCCTAAAACCATTGAATGGTAAATGGGCAAGAATCTAGACAGGTTCCCTCCAAATAGTTTAAGGTCTAATTGGGACTTTCTACCAAGGATAACTCCTTCTATCGACGCTAGGACATTTTCGGGCGTCAACACACATCTATATGTAAATTCAAGCAACTAGTTTATTCCAAAGCAACATTCATATATTTTAATATAAAAAAAACTTATATGTAAATGTAATGTTTTCAAGGATAACGAAGTCATGGAAAAATGTAGGAAATTGGTCAACAAGTGCAGAGGAAGAACAAAGTGATTATGATGATAGAAAAGGGAATGGGAAAGATAGGACATTTACCGAGCTCATAAAATGTACACCCCTTTATTGGTTGCAAATGATTAAAAGTTTCCTTTAGGGCTTAAGGCCCAAATTTCTTCACTTGAGCATGTTTAGGGCCCTAATACCCATACTTAATGTTCAAAACCTCCTAATGGCACCAATATCCCCACTTAAATGCCAACAATTCCTTTTTGGATGATTCGATGCATTATTCTTCCCTATATACTTAGAAGCTTCCTATAGGACCTAAGGTCTAGGTTAGCTCCCATGACCATTTCCAGAGCCCTGAGACCCATATCTAGTGCTCAAAATCTTCTAATGGTTCCTATATCACCACTTGAAGGTCACCGATTGATTTGATGGGTCATTTGTAGCACTTTAAGGCATCATTCATGAACCTTGACCCCTAGAACCTACCTTTAGAGCCTAAATCGTAATTTCTATCTAATAACCATGGCTAACATTGAAACACCCATACCTAGTGCTTAAAAACTTGTAATGGTGTCCATATCCCCACTTATAGGTGAAGGATACCCTTAGGAGATCATGTGTGGTTGTTCAAGGTGAAGTTTTTGGCCTTAGATGCCTAGAAGATATTTTTAGGTCCTAAGGCCTAGGCTTCCTCTTATAATGATGTATAACCCCCCATGACATATCCCTAGTGATACAAACCTTCTAATGTAGCCCATATCCCCTTACAAAATCCAAATATTCCAAAATAAGTCTAATGTGGTAGTTCAAGATCTTATTCATCGACCTATAGCATTAGAATCTACCTTTAGGGGTAAGGTTCATGTTTCCTCCACTAAACTTGGTTAAGGATATAAGACTCATACCTAGTAGTGAAAACATCCTAATGGTCACCATATCTAGACTTGGATTCAAGTGATAATCACAAGAGGTTACGTGTGGTGGTTCTATTCCTCGAGACCCATACCTACTAATAAAAACCTCAGAATTCCATCGATATCCCTGCTCAAAGGGTAATGATACCATTGGGAGGTCATGTATGATGGTTCAAGGTGTATTATTGGCCCTTGATGCATAAATATTCCTTTAGATCTTAAGGCCCATATTTTATTACCTAATCATGTTTAAAATCTCAAGACCAATTCCCAATATTCCAACTTGAAGGTAAATGATATACCTAGTAGATCATACATGATGCTTCAAGATGTCATTTTGGGCTATAGATTCCTAAAATATTCATTTAAGGCCCAATCCCAAGGTTTCATCCCCTAACCATGTCTAGGGAATCGAGACCCATGCTTAGTGGTCAAAACAACCTTATGTCAATTTAATCCCCACTCGTAGGCCAATGATGCCCTCTGTTGTGGTTCAAGTTATATTTATTTACCCTATCTTCCTAGAGGCTTACTTTAGGGTCAAACATTGGGATTTCCTCCCTCAACCATGTATAGGTCCCCAAGATCCATACCTAGTGACAAAAACCACCCAGTTCCCCCCATATCCCTATTATAAGGCTAAGGATCCCATCAAGAGGTCATGTGTTGTGATTTGATGCATCATTCTTATCCCTAGATGTCTATAAACTTACCTAAGGTATGGGTTTCCTCTTCCCACCATGTTCAAGGATCCTAGACCCATCACAAGTGGTCAAAACACATAATGGATGGGTCTTGAGGCCTTAACCATAGTTGTGGTAGGGAAACAACATCTCAAAGCTATTGATATTTATAGGGGGAGGTAAGCATTATACTCAAGCACTAATCAAAGTTTCTTAGGATCAAGAACCATTGGTGAACCCTCCAACCTCCACTATGGCCTCTATTGGTTAACATTTGCCTCCAAGGGTGTTATGCATGCCATCAATAGGTTATTTTTGCACCAAAAATGTGTCTAGAGGTCTATTGAAACATGGTAAAGGAAGGAAAACAAGCACATCAGGGATATTGCTGAATCTTCTCAAACTCAAGAGTTTTGAATGATTCCTCATACCATCACATGGGTCCTTTGTAGAAGTTCTACGCAATCCTTTGAGTGGGATGAAAGTGTTGTGGATAGATTTTGTCCATTGGAAATAGGTTTGGACCATGACACATGGTTACTGGGGTAAACAAGGGATTTAAGCACTAACTGAACCTTCTCGAGCTGAGGTTCCATGAACAAACCCTAGTCACAACAAGAAGAGCCCTTGATAGGGGGTCTTTACTCAAGGAGATGGATATGTGTGCCATTAAGATGTTTCACACACCCTGGATAGGTATCAATGCCTTAACCATAGTCGTGGTAGGGAAACAACATCCTAAGTCCCTTGAAAATGGTTGGGGTATGGAAGCATTATCCTCAATCCCTAAACATATTTTCTCAGGTTCAAGCGACAGTAACGAACCCTCAAACCTCCACATATGACCTCTATTGGTTAAGAATATCCTTCAAGGGTGCATTATGTGCCATAAATATGCTAATTGTGCACTAGGAATGTTTTTAGAGGTCTATCCAATCTCCGTAAGAGGATATTGATTAGCCTTGTTACCTAAAATCAACTTCTGGATCTCAATCACCATGAACAATGCCTACAAACCATATCACAAAACCTCTCTTGGGGAGCTTTGGCATCAAGGTTGGATATAGATGCCATTAAGAGCTTGTGTACACTGATGATGGGTTGCATGGAATTGAATGGAAAGCAAGCACCTCAAAGATATTTTTGAAGCTTCTCGAACTCAAGAGCCTTGAATGAGTCATCATACCATCACAATAGTCATTTGTAGGGGTTCTATGGAAGCCTTCTAATATGATATAATTGTCGTGTGTTGGTTTTCTCCATTGGAAATAGGTTTGGACCATGCCACATTGTCAATGGGGTCATAAAACCTGGATTTAAGCCCTAATTGAACCTTCTTGAGCTCAAGTTCCATGAGAAAATAGTAGACACAACAACATGAGCTCTCAATGGGGGCCTTTTCCCTAGGGACTATATATGGGTGCAATTCAGATGTTTCACACACTATCAATGGGTCTCAAGGCCTTGAACATAGTTGTGGTTGGGAAAAAAAATCCTAAGGATCTTGACATTGATTGGGGGAGGAAAGCATTATCCTCAATATTTAAGCAAAGTTTCTCAAACACAAGTGTCATCGACAAGCCCTCAAACCTCCACATATGACCTCTGTTGCTTAACAATATCCTCCAAGGGTGTTATGGATGCCATCAATACGTTAGTTGTGCACCAATAATGTGTCTATAGGTCTATCCAATGTTATAAGAGAACAATAACGGGCCTTGTTCCTAAACATCGCTTCTCAAGCTCAATCACCATGAACAACACCTAGAAAACACAACAAAAACCCTCTCTTCAAGGTCTTTGGCGTCAAGGTTGGGTATAAATTCCATTAAGAGATTTTGAACATTGAGGATGGGTCACAAGGCCTTAAACATGGAAGAGGAAATAAAACAAGCACCCCAAGGATATTATTGAATTGTGTCAAACTCAAGGCCTTGAATGAGTGCTCACACCATCACATCAGTCCTTTGTAGGAGTTCTATGTAGGATTTTGAGTGGGATACAAGTGTTGTGGGTAGGCCTTGTCCATTGGAAAAAGGTTTGGAACTTACCACATGGTCAATGGGGTAAAAGAAGGGATTTAATCCATAATTGAACCTTCTTAAGCTTAAATTCCACGAACAAATCCTAGAAACAACAACATGAGCCCTTGATAGGGGGTATTTTCCCAAGGATATGGATATGGCTTCCATTAAGATGTTATACACCCTAGATGGATCTCAAGGCCTTAACCATAGTACCGGTAGGGAAACAACATCCTATTTTCCTTGACATTGGTTGGGAGAGGGAAGCATTATCCATAATCCCTAAACATGTTTTCTCAGGTTCGAGCGACAACGATGAACCCTTAAACCTCCATATACGAATTCTATTGGTTAACAATCTCCTCCAAGGGTGCTTTGTGTGCCATTAATATGCTATTTGTGCATTAGGAATGTGTTTATAGGTCTATCCAATGTCATAAGAGGGTAATTATGGGCCTTTCTCCCTAAATACCACTTCTCGATCTTAATCACCATGAACAACACCAACAAACCATAACACAAACCCTATCTTGGGGGTCTTTGGCATCAAGGTTGGATATAGATGCCATTAAGATATTTTGCACCCTAAGGATGGGTCACATCTCCTTCAACATGGTCAAGGATGGAAAAAAAGCGCCTCAATTTTGCTGAATCTTCTCGAACTCAAGAGCCTTGAATGAGGCCTCATACCATCATATCAATGATTTATAGGGTTTCTATGCAGGTATTTTAGTGTGATATAGGTGTAATATGTAGGTTTTATCCGTTGGAAATAGGTTTAGACCGTGTCATTGGTCAATGGGGTAAACAAGGGATTTAATCCCTAATTTAACCTTCTTAAGATCAATTTCCATGAGCAAAGCCTAGACACAACAACATGAGTCCTCAATAGGGGTTCTTTTACTTGGGAACTATATATGGGTGCCATTAAGATCTATAAAACATTGTGGATGGGTCTTAAGGCCTTAAACATAGTTGTGGTAGGGAAACAAAATTATAAGGCCCTTTACATTGATTGGGGAAGGAAATAATTATTCTCAATCCCTAAACAAACATTATTAGGCTCAAGCACCATCAATGAGCCCTCAAACCTCCACATATGACCTATGTTGGTTAACAATCACCTCCAAGGGTGTTATGAGTGTCTTGATACATTAGTTGTACACCATGAATGTGTATAGTTTTACACCATGAATGTGTATAGTTGTACACCATGAATGTGTATATAGATCTATCCAATAATGGGCCTTGTTCCCTAAGCATCACTTCTCCATCTCAAGCACCTTGATCATCACCTATAAACCAAACCAAAAAACCTCTCTTAGGGGTCTTTGGAATTAAGGTTGGATATAGATTCCATTACAATATTATTTCACACATATGATGGGTCATAGGGACTTGAACATGGTTGAGGATGGAAAAAATGCACCTTAGGGATATTGTTGAATCTTCTCAAATTTAGTAACTACAATGTACACAAACCACAGTCTAGGCACACTAACTCCAAAACTGACTACTTGGACACATAGAGGATGGATTTGACACACCACTGAACTAGTTTGTATTCCAAACACTAACAAACCTTCCCAAAATAACCATGAATGCTTGGTTTCGACCCATAAACATGTGAATGACTCAATACAGGTGGAATCAAGGTTCTTACTTTGACAGTTGCACATTTGGGAGTGCATCACACCTAGGTAGACTCCTTTGGCTAAACCAAATGCTTCAAAGCAATGGTCCCAGGAATTATGTTGTAAATCCACTACTTCTGGTGCAATACTAGCAGTAACTAAACAACTGATAGTTTGGTTTAAAGGTCCCCAACCTGATATGGCTCTATTAGAGGCTTGACAGAAAAAGGTTTGACTAGAAAGAAAATGACTAGGTGCAAGATTCCAAACTTGGACTACTTAAGGAGATAATATCCAAACAAATTCAAATGGTATAGAAAGCTCCCTAATTTCTATTATGCGAGTGTGGATGGAATAAAATACCTCATAATTATCTAATTGGACCTTCATATCATATTTTATAAGCATTTTTAACAATTAAATTCACCAAAATAGAAAACTAGTCAAATTTTCTCTACTATAGCGCACTTGTGAATTCAGTCCAATTCAAATGATTTCCAAAGGTTATAAATTCTGAAAAATATGATATATGAGTCCAAATACATGCTAATGAGAAACATCAAGCTTCAATCAGATAATTGGAGGTGCATTTAACTGTCAATGAGATCCAAACTTACAATATATAAAAGATTCACCAAAAATTGTAACTTAGAAGTAGTAGTAGTGTGATTGAGAGTAAGGAATGAGTATTTTATTATTGGATCAGATCAATAAGCATAATAAAAGCATATTAAAACCCTTTGATACACATGAACAACATATATAGTTCATAAGGGGCGTAATTTCTCAATCCTCCCTCTTCACTGACCAAAATATACCACTCTTGAGACATCGCTGCTACTGGGCTCTTCAAATCAATCTTGAGATTCGAACACACCAGACTGTACCTAATTTCAAACCTACAATTGAACTCTAATGGAAGCATTAAAATCCATGAAAAGGACTGGATATCCTCTTCCTCAAACTCCAACAGAAGGATCTCTTTGAAATGTTCAGCTGGATCAATGAATGCAAAGGGGCACATCACCCAATGCTGGCAAGGGGCACACAACCCAAGCCTCTGAGATGAACTGAGATCTCAAGATGGATACACAAAATTACAAAATATGTGAATAGGAGTGATCATCCTCCTTTTATTAACCTCTACTAGCTTCTTATCCTTCCTTCTATAGCTTGCCTTCTTGGAATTTTGAACTATAGGTGACTTGGATGCTTCTTTGGTAAGTTGAACTAGCATAGGACCCACTTGCCTGCATTAATTCACCCTCACTAGCTAAAATTAGCCTTTGTATCTTTCTTGAATCCTTTTGCTTGCTTTCCTACTTTTACTAATCTTTCTATAGCCTTATGTTCCAAAATCATGAAACTTTTGTCCTCTTTGTTTTTCTGCTGCTTTTCCTGCTTTTGGTTGCTGTTTATGCTTCTGGAAGCTTTCTTTCCAGATTTCCTGAGGAGGAAAAATCACATGATTTATCCTTATCCTATGTGCCCCCTTGAGCCACCTAGGCCATTGAAAACTCATAAAAATTTATTAGAAATATTAATTATAACAAAATTGTGATCCACCATAATTTATTAATTACATAAAGTAACTTTGACCAAAATTCAACTCCCTTATTAATTAATTTAATTTCTCCACTAGGACCCATAGGAATTGAATGGGTTGGTGGTGAACCATAGTGATACTAGAATGGGGACATTACAATCCTCTCCTCCCAAAATTTTCTTGTCCTCAAGCAAGTGAAGACCATGGATGATGAAGCACTTGTACATTTTTCCACAAACTTCTGGAAGCATGCTTCAAAAACCATTTGAATATCATCTCCATCATAGATGATCCTTTTGACAAACTTGTATTGGTCATCCTGTCCATAAAGTCATGAATGAACCTGCTTTTGAAACACTCTATAATTAGTTGCAATACATAGATTGAATTTGACTGCGCTACACCATTTCACATGCTTCAATCCACCTAATCAGTCGCATTCAACCCATTTTTGCTACGGTACATTGAGATCCTCATGTGTCAATATTGGCCTTGAACCATTATGGTCAATTTCAATCTCAAGCTTGCTTTCCCTTTATCAATTTATGCATTTATCCAATGCATGCATGATGACTAACACCTCCATGTTTGTGATTGAATAATGACTATGATGGGGTTGCAACCTCATGGGTGTCTATTCAGCCTCAAAATCATTCCTAAGCTTACTTGGGAAGCATCACCTTTATGCAAAAACGGTGGAGCGAAACCTGGTGGGGAAAACATGGAATAATCATGCATCATTTTCTTCATCCTTTTGAAAACTCTGTTGGAGTTCTCATCCCAAAAGGATACTCCTTTCCTTACTTGGTCAACTGCATGTGTTTTGAACCAAAAGGAATCTCTACATGGTGCACCATTCTCACACTTATTTACATCTATGGAATTGATCCAAACAAGGGTGGACCGAATCCTCTTCATGTAGGCACGAACTTTACCAAGTTCAACCATAGAATCAAGATGTGATCCCTCAATCCTTCCAAATTCATGTCTAGAAAAATGGATATGCAATGACTACTTTGCCCAAGTATTTGACATAGCTCCCAAACCAAAACAATGCTTTTCCAACATCCCACAATGAACCAGAATGCCATTAAAAGGAACAAATACAAGCTTAGCAAATTGCTTGTTGTATGCTTTTCTCATGTAAGATGGTGAAGTCATAGGTGCACTATCCAAACTAATGCGCATGCATGTGAATCCCAAATAGTCACATTGGACACAAGGAGATGTATTATGCAAAACTTCTTCATCCATACGAATCTGATGATGAGGATTAAGGTGGAGATCAATTTTGGGAAGGACTTGACCCTCTGCAATTCACTACTCTCAAGAGGTGTCTCTGTGCCACATACTGCTACATAAGATTCCCAACTGGAATAGTTGAGACCAAGAATGATTCTAGTGCCCCAAATGAATATGAGAAGTGGGAAGTGTCTCCTAATCCCACCTCTACATTTCCTAGTGTCAACACAAAGAGCCTTCTATAGACTCCCAAACCACCAAGTAGGATAATAGTAATCCCATACATCATATGGTTTCCTATGTAGCAAACTAAACCACTGCTCCATATGGATAGACTTCTGGAAATGAAGGTTAGCTCTCCCTCCTTGATCCCACTGAATATGATGCATTCTCCCAAACTATAATGCCATTAGGAACAAATTGTCACTCCAAGGAATGCCAGGATCCCATGGTTTATGCAGGATTCTACCGAACATATTGATCATCTAGAACAATGTGTCATTCCAAATGATGTCAGGATCCCATAACCAAATTGGAATCCCATCACCTCCCAATATCACCATCTCTATAATGCATATATACACCCAATAAATGGATGAATAAACACTTTTGTTTTCTGATCCAAATGGGATGTGATCATCCACCTCCTCTAAATCAAAATCTACCTCCCATAAAGGAAGCTCATAAGGTTTCTCCTTCAAGGAATGCATGTCAAATAATATCCTAATGATGCAAGCAAGACTAGTGCATCCTTGAACCTCCATATTGGTGATGTACTTGTCTACCCAATCCTTGGATAAACAAATACCATTGCTTGCAGACTCAAATGGTATGTCCTCAGCTACCATTCTCATAGATAAGTCCTCCTCTCCATCCTTCAAAACACGTTCTTGGCCAATGTCTTCAATATCATCTCCCTTCAAAAACACCTGCAAATTAGAATTTTCCTCCCGTTTATCCTCCACATGAATTTATTCCATAAAACCCAAAGTGTCTCTTTCCATGTGCACATAATCATTTTCCATTTAGGATGGAGGATGTGGCATGCTCATCTCTCTATGAAGTTGATCAATCTACAACCTTGATGCTTGAAGGGCCTCTTGAGTGCTCCTCAAAGAATCATATGTAGACTTCAACTCATGAGTGAGCTTGTCAATCTCCTCTTCATTTTCTAGTGAGGCACTATGATACATCTTCACAATCTCAAGAAGATGATCTCTATCGAAAATTAGCCGCAAAAATGCACCTCTTATGTTTTTCATTGCTTTTCGAATCTTCTCCAAGTCTTCAATGGAATATTTCTCCTCCATTATCCAACAACAATGTGACACCAATGCATTAATGCCATGCAAAGTGCTTAGGGAATTCCTACTCTCTCTTTCGCTCATATTTAATGGCCATGCAAGGAAGTGTGGCTCTTGAGGACAAACATCCTGTTCTTCTTCTTCTGATTGATCAACCTCACAATGAAGCTCAAGTGGTGATGTATGAGAGGTTGATTCCTGCCCTTCTTCTAGATCTGATCCATAAGATGGCTCTGTATCATTGAGTTCAATTGAACTCCTCTCATATACAATCCCCCTTGTAGTGATATGGAAATCACCAACAAGGAAGCTGGAAGTGAATTCACCTCCCACACTACCAACAACCCGATGATGGGATGCTGGGTCTTCAGTTGTGCATGGCGCCTCTTCATTTGATTGAAGCAAATCTATGTGCATGACTTCTGCTTTATCTTCGGGTGCTTCTACTTTGTTTCCATCCTCTTCCAGGAAACTTGAGGCTTCTCCATCTTGAGTGGTACTAAGATCACAACTTTTGGAGATTCTACTTGAAGAAAAACCAAATAATCTCATGATGTTTCAATATGCAAATGGATTTGACAAAGCTTCACCTTTGGTTCCTTCTTCTTCTTATTTACTCTGAGAGGTGGAACAACTTGGTTCCTCTATGGATGGTTTGTTGTTCTCAAAAGGATCCTCATCAACATCCTGAGGCCAAAATCCATGCTTTCAAGTGAAATAATCTTTGAAGGGAATAGCTGCACAAATCTTCTCGCCTGAAGCTATATACTCTTGATAGCAATGAGTCATGTTAGCACTTGCTTCCAACCTTCTTCCTAATTCCTCCTCAATGAAATCCATTGGTGGATCATGCCTTCTGTCATTTCTATATATTGATTCACAGAAGAATTCATCCTCTTCCAGTGACATATACAAACCTCCATCTATGTAGATCACCTCATTTCCTTCATACTGCTCACAATCAACACCTTCAACAACTGGAACTAGCCTCATCTTGCAAAATTTTATTCAGATGACTAATGGTCACAATGCATAGGTGCAGAGGACCATGCTATGATACCACTGTAATGTACCCAAACCCCAATCTAGGCACACTAACTCAAAACAGACTACTTGGACACACAGAGGATGGATTTGACACACCATTGAACTATTTTGTATTCCAAACACTGCCAAACCTTCTCAAAACAGCCAAGAAAGCTTGGTTTCGACCCAGAGACATGTGAATGACTCAATATAGGTGGAATCAAGGTTCTTACTTCGACAATTTCACATTCAGGAGTGCATCACATCTCGGTAGACTCCTTTGGCTAAACCAAAGGGTTCAAGGAAATGGCCCCAAGAATTGTGTGGTAAATCCATTGCTTTTGGTGCAGTAATGGAATTAAATAAATCACCGATAGACTGTTTTGAAATTCCCCAACCTGATATGTCTCTATTAGACTTGAAAGAAAAAGGTTTGACTGAAAATAAAATGACTAGGTGCAAGATTCCAAACTTGGACTAATGAAGGAGATAATATCCAAACAAAATCAAATGATACTGGAAGCTCCCTAATTTATGTTATGTGAGTGTGTATGGACTCAAATACATCAAAATTAGCTAACTAGACCTTCATATCATATTTTAGAAGCACCGTTGACAATTAAAGTCACCAAAATAGAAAACTAGTAAAATTTTCCCTACCATAGCACACTTGTGATTTCGATCAAATTCAAATGAATTATGAATTCTGAAAAAATGTGATATATGAGGCCAAATACATGCTAACGAATAGAATCGATCTTCAATCAGATAATCAGAGGTGCATTTAACTGTCAATGAGAGCCAAACTTATAGTATATCAAAGATTCACCAAAAATTGTAACTTAGAAGCAATAATAGTTGGATTGAGAGTAAGGAAGGAATATTTTACTATTGGATTGGATCAATAAACATAATAACAACATATTACAACCCTCTAATACACATGAACAATAGTTATAGTTCATAGGGGGCACAATTTCTCAATCCTCCCTCTTCAGTAGCCAAAATACACCACTCCTGAGACACTGCTGCTACTGGGCTCTTCAAATCAATCTTGAGATTTGACCACACTAGAGTGTAGCTAATTTCAGACCTGCAATTAAAATCTAATGGAAGCATTAAATTCCATGAAAAGGACTGGATATCCTCTTCCTCAAACTCCAACATAAGGATCTCTTAATCTTTTAGTTGGATCAATGAACGCAAAGGGGAACATCACCCAATGCTGGGAAGGGACACACCACCCAAGCCTATGAGATGCACAGATCTCTCAATATGAATACTCAAAATGAAAAAATATGTGAATATGAGTGGTCTCCTCCTTTATTAACCTCTTCTATCTTTTTCTCCTTCCTTCTAGAGCTTTCCTTCTTGGAATTTTGAACTATAGGTGGCTTGGATGCTTCTTTGGTAAGTTGAACTAGCATAAGACCCACTTGCCTCCATGAAATCACCCTCATTGGATAAAATTAGCCTCTGTAGCTTTCCTGAAGCCTTTTTCTTGCTTTCCTACTTTTACTAATCTTTCTAGACCCTTATCTTCCAAAATCAGGAAACATTTGTCCTATTTGCTTTTCTGCTAGTTTTCATGCTTTTCCTACTTTTGACTGTTATTTATGCTTTTGGATGCTTTCTTTCTAGATTTTTTGAGGAGTAAAAATCACATGCTTTATCCTTATCCTATGCGCCCTCTTGATCCACCTAGACCATTGACAACTCATAAAAAATTTATTAGAAATATTAATTATAACAAAATAGTGGTCCACCATAATTTATTTAATTACATAAAGTAACTTTGGCCAAAATTCAACTCCCTTAATAATTAATTTAATTTCTCCATTAGGACCCATAGGAATTGAATGGGTTAGTGGCAAACCATAGTGCTACCAAAATGGGGACATTGTAGTAGCCTTGAATGAGTCCTTGTACCATCACTTCGGTTCTTTGTAGGGGTTCTATGCAATCCTTTAAGTGGCATGCAATTTTCATTGGTAGGTTTTGTCCAATAGAAATAGGTTTGGATTGTTCCACATGGTTAATGGGGTAATATTTAAGCCTTAATTGAACCTTCTCAATCTCAAGTTCCATGAACAAACCCTAGACACAACAACCCGGGCCCTCGATAGGGGGTCTTTTCCTTGGGAGCTGCATATGGGTTCCATTAGTATTTTTCATGCATAGTGGATGGGTCTCGAGGCCTTAACCATAAGGGTAGGGAAACAACATCCTAAGGCCCTTGACATTGGTTGGGGACGGGAAGTATTATCCTCAAGTCCTAAACATATTTTCTCGGGCTCAAGTGCCATCAATGAGCCTCAAACCTCCACATATGACCTCTTTTGGTTAACAATCACCTCCAAGGGTGTTATGCATGCCATCAATATGTTATTTGTGCACAAAGAATGTGTCTAAAGGTCTATCCAATGTCATAGGAAGACAATAATGGGACTTGTGCCCTAAATGCCACTTTTTGATCTCAATCACCATGAACAACACCATCAAACCACAACACAAACCCTCTCTTGGGGGTCTTTGGTATCAAGGTTGGATATAGATGCCATTAAGAGTTTTTTCATATCGATCACGGGTGACTAGGCGTTGAACATGGTATATGAAGGAAAACAAGGATATTATTGAATCTTCTTGGACTTAAGAGCCTTAAATGAGTTCTCGTATCATCACATTGGTCCTTTGTATGGATTTCATGCAGGATTTCAAGTGGGATACATGTGTTGTTAGGACATGAAACCAATATCCACATCTCCAATATTCTTGTTGTAGAGTTCTTAACTAGGTTCACACAATGTTCATGTGTCGAGTGCATGGGGGTGTTAGAGGGGGGTTTCCAGGAACCCCCTCTTGAGGTGCAAAGGCAAGGACCCTTAGGAAAAAATTTCTAGACCCTTCTAGTGTATTTTGGTTCCTTATGGAACTCTCATATGTATTGTATGAAAGGGGAATAACCCTTCGACATTGTAACCCAAAAAAAGAGAGATAGAAGAAAGCATTGCAAGTTTATTGCCAAGTAATAATAAAATATTGAAGCTGTCACTGCCTTGTGGTTTTACTTGCGTACATCAGGGGTTCCACATAAATCTCATGTTCTATTGCTATTGTTGTTTTCTTATGTTTTTATATATATTTTTATAACATGTGTCATGTGTAGGTTTTTCCCACTGGAAATAGGTTTGGACCATGCCACATGGTCAATGGGGTAAACAAGGGATTTAAGATCTAAATGAACCTTCTTGAGATCAAGTTCCATGAACAAACCCTAGACATAACAACACAAGCCCTAGATATGGGGTCTTTTCCCTAAGAGCTAGATATGGGTGCCATAAAGAGGTTTCACACACCCTGGATGGGTATTGAGATCTTAGCCATAGTCATGGTAGGGAAACAAAATCCTAAGTCCCTTAACATTGGTTGGTGGAGAGATACAACATCCTCAAGACTCCCTAAATAGATCCCCCTAGGATCTAGCACCAATAACATGTCCTAAGACCACCACACGAGAGTTTGGATGGTTTGTGGGGCCTTCACCGTCATCAACGATTGAAAATTAGTGTTTTAGGATCTTATTGAATTTTTTTGAATAATAATATGCAAAAGGATATGGAGTAAAATGTGTAAAAGGAACATGCATACCTGCTTTTGTAAATTAAAGAAAAATGGCAGGATTTCCTCTTTTCATTTACGTGTTGGATGAGTTGTCTAATTTGGTTTTAGCTTCGGAGTGGAAAACCTATTGGTTTAGGATGCATAGACAAAAACAAATCCATTTTCCTAACTCCTTGTTCTCAGGTCCCTTTTTGATCGCGCTTTTAAAAATTAACCACATATTCATGTCTTACAAAACTACACACACTAATAGAGCTTTTATGCTTTTTTTAGAAAAAATATTGTTGTCTATTTTTTATTGATTTTTATTTACACATATATCATATTTCTAAAATACATTAGTCACTTATTTATGGTGTAACTTTTTATTTCCTTGCATTTAAAAAATATAAAATTAACATTAAAAATATGGAAAAATAGTACCACATAAGAACAAACTGTTATGTACAAGTGTACAAATGAATTACAATAAATTCCATCATTTTGATATTAAACCCTACCTTTAACGTGAACATGTGCATTATGTTTTAGAGAAAAAACAATATAGCAATGTTAGAAGGAAATGTTTTTTTGGGTTATACCTGTTTTCCATAATTAAAAGTTATATATTCTTGAAGCTTATTCGATTTCCTCCATTTTATATTTTTATAGCATATTATAATAGGTTGTGCATGTACCTCTAAAATTCCTCCTAGTCAACGTATTGTTATTGTTCCAGATTTCCATTGCAGCTAACTTATCATGAGAGGGAAGCATTATCTTGGACCAGCCATGAGGCCAAATTAGAATCAAAGGAGGAAAGAGATGGACTTTCCAATGAATTAGAAAATAAAAAATTTGGAGATCAAGAATTTGCCATCTAACCCAAAGAAGAAAAAGCATGGTTTAAAAAAACACAAAATCTTAGTTCTAAATATGGTACTCGCATGAATGGGGTCTAGACTACAACAAGTAGGAAAGAGAGAGTGATTGGCACTAAATGCCTAATTTGTGGTGAAATAATTAATTTGATGGAGAAACTAGGGAACACTTTGATATTATCACTAAATATCATGATTTGAGGTTAAATATGTCATCATATATAAAGGGAATATGCATTCATGAAACCATGGAGACGGCCAAATTAGTGGCAAATTCTATTTTATTTCTGAATAGTACCTCGCTTGTAAAGTTGGCCACATTGGGAGTTTCAAACATGAATACATATGTCATTTGTAAAGCAGTTGGAATCCTGTGTTTAATAGGTTAAAATCGACGTTTAGGGCTAGGTAGCATAGCCCATCATCAAGAGAATATTGAAGAATATTCTCCTAATGATGGGCTATGCTACCTAGCCCGAAACATGGATTTTAACCTATTAAACACGAGATTCCAATTGCTCTACAAATGTCTACCCATGAAAATATTAATCAAACATATGTCATGTTCACAAATAATGCTATGAATAAGAAAATTTAACTCCTATTTGCTAAAAAAAAATGTAATATAAGCCATGAAGAAATCAAGGTATTCAAAGACAAATTGTTACTTCTTGAAATATTGGGACTCGAATCTTTGTGGGACTCTAAAGGAAGAGTGACATTTGAGAAAATATTTTAGGGAAAGCTTATGAAGCATGAGAATAGTTTGGGAATGGAAAGGGAATTGAAGAAAACAATGAGTGCAAAGGGTGTCACTAACTTCATAAAAATTAACATTAAATAATTGATTGTCAGAATGAATACTTGTAAAGCCTTAGTACTAGTATTTTTCACTCTTAAGAATTCAATAAAGTAGGAAGAAATACTTTATTGACTAGTGAAAAGATATCATGAGGTTAATAAACAAAATTGGAATGGTAACAACTAAAGGCCCATCAATGTGCATGAAGAAATAATAAACATAAAGGTCATTATGTGTTCCATTGAATTAAATGTGTGCACTGATACTTAAGTGAGCTAAACAATTTCTTAGAGTTAAATAATGGAAGGTTCACTAATCTTATTATCATTTTGAAAAAATCTGAACATATATTAAACACTTTGCTCTGTCATATGTTCCTTATGTTTAAATTTTGAGGCACGTATTGTTGTATGCTTAAAGTTTGTAAGTTTTTTTATAAAAAAAATGCTTGTTATTTATGATGTAATGCTTTATGTTTAAGAATCATAACTACTGGATTCATTTTGTAATACCACAATGCATATGTTTAATGCCCATATAAAAAATGATTGATATTGTGCTTCTTCCCTTTCAAATATTATTAGATTTTGTCTTCCCTGAATTATTTCCTTTCTACCCATTCTCAAATTAATATGTCTTCATACCTGGATAAAGATTCCCACTAGAAATGAACATTTTATTGTGATTTATTTGGATTTATAAGTAGTTCCATATATAAATATTTTGGATTTTATGGTGATTTATTTGGAGTTATAAGTAGTTCCATATATAAATATTTTGGATTTTATGGTGATTTATTTGGAGTTATAAGTAGTTCTATATATAAATATTTTGGATTGAATGCAAGTTCTATTAAATTATATACATTATACATCAAACTTCCTTTTAGAGATAGTGCCTCCCTCAAACTATGAATCTCAAATATTAAGATGTCATTGACCTATCAGAATCAAAGGAAGGAGTTTTGTGATTTTAAGGATAATGGTTATGAAAGTAGCATTTAAAAAGCTATGAGTGTTTTATAGCCTTATAAATCCATCCACATCCAAAAGTTTATCTTTTCCATTCAAAGACACTTCTAGAAAACTGTATAGGCTCCTTATATTCTTCACTTGAATTAGAAAAGCATGAGAAAGAGTCAGTGCTCCTCATTCTCGCTTGAGTTACAAAAGTGTGAGAAATGGCTAGTGCTTCTTCTCTCCATCGCTCAAGTGAAAAAAGTGTGAAAAAGGGCCAATGCTTGTTATCCTCCTCCCTAAAATTACTAAAGTGTCTAAAAATGTCACTACTTCTTGTACTTCCTCAAATTATTAAAGTGTGAGGAAAGGAAGGTGCTCCTTCTTCACAATACTTGAATTATAAAATTGTGAGAAAGGATCGATAATCCTTCTCCTCCTTCATCAAATTACTAAAGTGCGAGATAGAGATAGTGATCCTTCTCCTTATCACTCAAATGGCACGAGAGTTATAAATTGGTTGGAGATCCTTATAATCCTCCCTCAAATTGCTAAAGTGTAATAACATCAAAGTGCTCCTTCTTCTCTTCACTTGAATTCCAAATGTGTCAAAAAAGGGTTGATGCTCTTTCTCATAATCCCTCATATTACTATAGTGTAAGAATATGAAGGTGCCCATAAATGAGCTGTGCGTTCTGCTGAGCCTGAGCGCTAGGGTTCTCGTGCTGAGAGAGTGCAGGTATGGCGGCGCCTGGGGGAGGGGAGGGCGTCCCCCCCCCTTCGAGTTCGGAGGAGGAGGCCTTCTGAAGGCTCTTCTCTTGCAGAGGGAAGAAACCCACTGACCCGGTGATCCCGAAATTCATAAAAAAGCTGGAGGAAATTCCTGAAATCGCCCTTCCTGAAGAAAAACCAATGAAAATTGCCCTGGCTCTGCCAAGCGGAGTTTAGTGGGACAATTCATGGGCCTTTGGCCATCCACCAAGACCACAGATGACTGGATACAGAGGAACTGGAAGCCCAACCTAAAAAATGGAGTAACTTGCTACCCAGTTGGAAGAGGGTTCTTTGTCTTCGAATTCATAGCTGAAGAAGACCGGGGCTTGATTTTTAGAAACGACCCCTACTTCATGGGAATGCAGGACCTCTACTTGAACAAATGGACGCCGGACTTTGACCCCACGATTGATCTTCCCAAAGAGGTACTGGTGTGGGTCAGGCTCCCCAATCTCCCGATGCATTGCTGGGACTTCGAATCATTGCAGAGAATAGGGAACGAAATTGGCCGCTTCATTGACAAAGCAGATAACAAAGGACAATACACATGCGCCAGAATCTGTGTTGAAGTGGATCTTGAAGCCGGCCTCCCGGAGGCAGTAAAGTTAATAGTTGGATCTTGGACCCATTACCAGAAACTGGACTATGAGCACCTGCCATTCAAGTGCATAAACTGTCAAGAGCACGACCATTTTCAAAGGTACTGTCCCAAGCTAGCCGAGGAGAAAGAAGATGCGGAAGGCTGGCAGAAAGTCAAGAAAGGGAAAACCTCTAATAGCACCAAAAGCAAGGAGAAAGTGATCCAGGAACCAACAAAGGGAGGCAACTCAAAACCCAGCACTCAAGGAAGCCCCAATGAAGCCCAAATTCCTACCAATGCTCCAGAAAAGGAAGAAGTTAGGGAAACTCAAGGCCCAACCAGATCAACCTCCCACCCTGCCATTCCCAGCCCATCAAAAGAACCAATAAGCTTGGGATCAGAAACAGGAGCTGAATTATCTGAGGAAGGAGATACTGAAGTAAGCAGCCCGTCAGGCACCCCGAATCAATCAAAGCGGGGACGGAAATTTGAGAAGAAAAGAAGGGAAGAACAGTCCTATAAGGATGTGCTCCAAGGCTCACAGCATACCATACCATAAATGATGAACACCAGATCCGGATTGAAAATCGGGAAAACCCCGAATGGGGGACATCCCCCTCATCCAGGCAAATAATGCAGTACGTCTCCTGGAATTGCAGAGGACTAGGCAACACCATAAAAGAAGAAGCCATAAGAGATTTAGTAAGAACAATGATGCCGGAAGTCCTCCTAATCCAGGAGATGAAGTTGGGGGAGGAGGCTCTTCTCCAAGCTAGTAATGCGTTCTGGAAGAAAGGCCCGGGAAGGGCTGTGAATGCAAGAGGAGCATCGGGAGGCCTGGCAACGTTCTGGGACTCATCAAAGCTCGATCTTGTAGAAGAAGGAAGAACCACTCACTGGTTATTCACAAAGCTTCTCCACAAAGATTTCGGCCACCTGGTAAGTATTTTTAATTTGTATGTTCCTGTCTTGCATGCAGAGAAAAAAGAGTGCTGGGACTCTCTAAAACTTTTTCTTAACCAGCATAACCCTGAAAACTTAATAGTTTCCGGGGATCTAAATGTTACTCTAGCCTTGGCCGAGAAAAGAGGGGGTTCGATTGTCCGAGACCCTTCAAGAGAATGGGTAGAAGACTTGATGCTGGACTGGGATCTTGAAGATATCATCCCAGACAGTGGGAAATTTACTTGGTCCAACAAAAGATTTGGGCCCGGACATATTGCTGCTCGACTTGACCGCTTCCTTATCCACTCCTCCTTCCTTACTCTCGGGCTCATGGCGAACTCCAAGATCCTCCCGCACTATACTTCTGACCATAAGCCTATCTCGCTCTCCCTCTTCCCCGTGCAAAAGTTAGGTCCCATTCCCTTTCGGTTCAACCCAATCTGGGTAAATCTGGAAGGCTTCCATAATATTGTGTCCAACTCCTGGAAAGTGCCTGCTTATGGCTCCCCCTTCTTTGTTTGGGAGAGTAAACTCAGAAGGCTAAAAGCTGATCTGAAAGAATGGGCCAAAGGCCTAAGATCACCTACGGATGAAAGGAAAAGAGCTCAGAAGGCTCTGGAACGGCATCAACTTGTACTGGAAGAGTCCCCGGTCACCCCTACCTTGCTTAACCGGGAGGCGGAACTTCAAAAAAATTCTCATAGAGCTTGCAGAAATGAGGAAATTTATTGGAGAACCAAGTCAAGAACACTTTGGCTCCAAGTTGGAGACAAAAACACAACTTTTTTTCATAAGCAAGCGCAGGCCAGGAAAATCTACAACTCCATCAATGAAATACAAACGCAAGACCATGCTCTAACAGACTTCAATGAAATCAAGGAGGCTGCCCACAATTTTTTCAAAAACCTCTATTCTGCTTCGGCTTCGGATCCGGTAGACCCAAAGTCCTACCCTCTTTCAGAGATTCCAAACTTAATCAATGATGATGACAACCAGCTGCTGAATAGCCCTGTAAGTATTCGGGAAATTAAGAAAGCCTTTCTTAAGATGGATCCGGACAAAGCTCCTGGGCCGGATGGTTTCACAGCCCGTTTCTATATCTCATGCTGGGACATCATCAAATCAGATTTGTACAGAATGGTAAAGAAATCCCAGAACTATTCCAAGCTGGGGGGCAGCACCAACTCCTCATTCTTGGCCCTTATTCCAAAAGAAAAAGGTGCCGGGAACTTCAGCAGATTTAGGCCTATATCCCTCTATAACACGGGGTATAAAATCATTACCAAAATTATGGCTAACAGACTGAAAAAACTCCTGCCAAAATTGATCCCGAAAAATCAAGGAGGGTTTGTGAAAGGAAGACAAATTCTGGACAATATTATACTTGTACAAGAAGCCATCCACACCAGCTATAAAAAAAAGGAAAAGGGCATGGTTGTTAAGCTGGATCTGGCTTGTGCCTTTGACAGAGTCAGGCATGACTTCCTTTTTGCAGCCGTGAGCAACTTTGGATTTAATCAGAAATTTATTGACTGGGTTAAAGCTTGCATTTCAGCCCCTTGGATCGCTCCGTTGGTCAATGGACGACCCACCAGCTTCTTCAGGGCCTCAAGAGGACTGAGGCAAGGTTGCCCCCTTTCCCCAGTGCTCTTTGTTCTCCAAGTTGCTGTTCTAAGCTTCCAACTGAACAGAAAACTCCAGAACAGATCTCTCTCAGGCATCAGAATTGTCCCAAAGGTTAAGGATGTCAATCACGCCCAGTTCGCGGATGATACCCTGTTATTGGGTGCTGCCAATCTCATTACAGCCAGTAAATTCAAAGAAGAACTGGACTTCTACAAGAACAACTCCGGAAGTGAAATAAATTATCATAAAAGCAAGATTTACCGGTGGAATTGCACTCCCAGGGAAATGTTGGAGATATCCCGGATTCTTGAAATGGATGGGCTCTCAGCTTGGGACACCTTTACTTATTTGGGCATTCCAATTTTTAGAGCCTCACCCAAAGTTACTCATTGGTTTCCCATGCTGGACAAGCTAAAGAACAAAATCCATGTGTGGGGAGCAAAATGGCTCAATAAAGCTGGAAAAGTAATCCTTATGAACTCTGTCCTGACCAGCCTTCCTATCTACCAATGCTATGTTCTATTAGCTCCCAAATCCATAACAAACAATATTAATGAGCTGCTCCATCGATTTCTCTGGGAGGGTGGCAGAAACAATGAAAAGAAGATGCATTTGGTGAGCTGGGACAAGGTCACGAAGTCAAAAATGGAAGAGGGTCTTCAAATCCGGGATGTGTCCATCCAAAACCTTGCTATGGGTGGCAAAATTCTCTGGAATATGATCACCGGGAAGAGAACATGGAGCAAACAAATTCTCAAGAGAAAATACTTCACCGGAGATAAGGAAAGATGCTTGGAAAGAGCCACCAAAGTGCAGAAAGGATCTCTGATCTTCTCGCTGTGCAAAAAGGCTATCCCACACTTCATCTCAAAGCTCACCTAGATCCCGGGAAATGGTGCAAAAATCCACATTTGGGATGACTCTATCCTCGGAGACCTGCCACTTAATGGAGTCAGCGATCTGGGGAATATTAAAGATTGGCTCACAGCCAATAATCGCAGTACACTGTGGGATATTTCATCCTGGAAGAATGATGACAATGAAGTTTGGGCAAGCTGGAACTTGGGCAATTACCCAATCGAGCTTCAGGAGGAAGCGCTGAATCTGCTGGATCATCTGTAGGGAAAATCGCCTTTAAGTGCCAGAGCAAAAGATAAGCGTGGATGGGGCTCTCGATCTGGAGCTTATACTGCTGTTGCTAGCTACGTTGCAATTCTAGAAATCCCTTGGGTGCCTCCAAATCCTGGACCGTGGAAAGGCCTCTGGAATTATCAGTGAATCCCAAAAATCGACATTTTCATCTGGACCATGCTCCATAAAGGAATCCTGACCACCGACAACCTCAGGAGAAAGGGATGGGCGCTGCCATCACGATGCCCACTCTGCTGCTGCGCTGAGGAGAATGCTGAGCACCTCTTTATCTACTGCGACTTCACCAAGGAAGTCTGGAAAAACATGCTGTGGCCAATCGCTGTTAGCTTACCAGATTCTATCAACGAACTCATCAGCTGCTGGTCTTCCCTCTCTCCTTTCAACTTGAGCAAAAAAACCTCCTCAAGACCACGTGGATGTGGATTCCAAAATTTGTCTGCTGGAAAGTGTGGCTGGAGAGGAACAACAGAGTTTTTAAAGAGACTAGCAGACTCCCTATTCAAGTGGCTGTAAAAGCTAAGATCATGCTTGCTGAAGCTCTAAATGCTAAGACAGAGTTAAGCAACACGGCCACCATCTCTGCTGAAGAAGATCGCTGGATGAAGGAGTTCCATCTGAATCCTCAAAGCCACGAAATCAACAAATCTCCACAAAAGGCGAATTGGGAAATTAGACTTGAAGAACAGGAATTCATTAAGTGGAGATCAGCTCTCGACGAATGGTGTCTCTTCTTTGACGGGGCCTCGAAAGGGAATCCTAGTCAAGCTGGGGGAGGAGGCATCATCCTTGAACCTTTCGGCAATTGCCACCTGTCCTATGCCTGGGGACTTGGTCTCGCCTCCAATAACCAAGCTGAGTATTTGGCATTGTGGCAGGGTCTAAGTCAAGCGAGGAAGCTGAATATTCAAAGGCTGTTTGTCTTCGATGATTCCAAATTGATTATTAAAGCTCTTCGCTCCAAGAAAATGCCAAAAGATATCAATCTCGCCCATATTTACAGGAAAATTCTCCTTCTTCTATCTCATTTCAGATCTGTCAAAGTCTATCATATTCTGAGGCATTTAAATGGTCTGGCGGATGCTGAAGCCAACCGGGGAGCTCGGCTGAATAAAAGCCAGCTGATAATTAATGAAGAAATCTCTATAGACATGATCCCTTAAGACAATTTAGATGAGGTTAAACACAGCTTTTGCCTCCGGCAGCAAGTTGAAGAGGAAGCCCAGGAAAGATCACTGGAACAAGCATTGTAAGAGCCAGGCAGCCTTTTTGCCAAATTATCAATAAAATTCTATCCGTTTGCGTAAAAAAAAGAAAAAAAGAATATGAAGGTGCTCCTTCTCATCCCTTAAACTACTAAAATGTTGGAAAGTGTGAGGATTCATTTTCTTCCTACCTCAAATTACTAATGACATGTGAGAAAGGGTCAATGCTCCTTTTATTCCTCGCGCATATTACAAAAGTGTGAGAAAAGGTTGGTTCTCCTTCTACTCCCTTAAATTACTAAAGTGTGACAAAAAGAAGGTTATCCTTCTCCTCCCACCTCTAATTAAAATAGTGCGCGAAAGAGCATGTACTCCTTATCCTACTCCCTTGAATTGTTAAGATGTGAGAAAGGGTTGATGCCCCTTCTCCTCCTTGTTTGAATTAAAAAATCTTGAGAAAGGGTTAATGCTCCTTCTTTGCCTCCCTTAAATTATTAAAGTGTGGGAAAATAAATTTGCAAAGAGTTTTGACAAACCCGTGTGAGAAAAGAAATAACAAATATAATCTAAAACAAAAGAATTAACAATGGCTCTCACACACATTACATAGAAATTTTCCCTGGAAACCAAAAACTATGAAAACCAACATTCCTAGGAGTTTCTCTACACTCTATCTCATTGTATTATATTTCCTCTTTACAATATAATATTATAGCATCCAAAACCCTATTGATTAACCTAGATTAGATTACAACCCCAATTCCATAATTAGAATTAGTTTACAGTGGGTCGAAAAAACATTAGCTAAAAACCACTCAAAATGGACCAACAATAGACCAAAAAATTTCTTTCGAGGATGTTGGCCCCTTGCGCCCCCTAGTTGGGGGGAGTAATAAACCCCCTCATATCCCCTTTGATTTGGAAACCTACAAAGAGTAAAACACATGTCCAACATTTGATTCTTCACCTCTTCACTTGAACTACAAAAGTATAAGGGTTGATGCTTCTTCTCCTCACTAATATAACAAAAATGCAAGAAATGGATGAAGTTCCTTCACCTCTTCCCTCAAATTACAAAAATGTGAAAAAATAGTGGTGCTCCTTCTACTCCTCATTTGAAATACAAGTGTGATATTGAGTTTGTAATATATCTCCTCATCTCTCAAATTACTAAGTTGTGGTAAAAGGCCAATGCTCCTACTCCTCCTCGCTAGAATTAGGTAATGGGATTGTAATATGTATCCTCCTCTCTCAAATTACTAAGTTGTGATAAAGAGCCATTGTTCCTACTCCTCCTCACTAGAATTAGAAACGTATGAGAAAGATCTAGTTTTCCTTCTCCCCCTCACTCGAATGATAGTGAGAAAGGGTTGATGCTCCTTCTCTTCCTCCCTCCTTCTCTTCCTCCCTCTAATTCCTAAAGTCTAAAAAAATGAAGGTGCTCATTCCCCTCCTTGCTTGAATTACATTTAAGTCTAAGAAGGGGTTGACAATCCTTCTCCTCTTCAATGACATTATAAAAATGTGAGAAAAGGCTAGTGCCACTTTATCGAACCTTCCTCAAATTACTTAAGTGTAAGAAAAACAAGGTGTTCCTTCTCTTCATCCCTCAAAACTGTGAAGTAACATTGATGCTTCTTCCTTGTACTCTTTCCTTGTAGGATTCAATACCCACTTCCTTAACTAAATTAAATATTAATATAATGTTATGTAATGACATTCTATTCACCCTTTTCAAAATGGGGTGAAAATACAAATTTATGAAATCTTACATGTTCGAAATTCGACAAAATATTTATTATTTGTTGTACAAAGATGATAAATTTAGGCATAAAAGTATAATTTAATTTAAAAACATCATGGAAGAAATAATATTAGTATTTAAAAAAAACATGATGCAAAATTTTGAAATGATACATATATATAATCTATATAAATTTGAACATAAAATTATAATTTAATTAAAAAAAGTCATTGGTGAAAGAACTAACATGATGGTTAAAAAAAAAAATATAATACAAAGTTTTAAAATGATATAAATACATAATTTATATAAGAATCTTATAATTATTACAATCTTATAATAATGGTTACATAATAAAGCAAATTTTTTTATACATTATTTACATTTATTTTAATATATTGAAAATAGTTAATATTCTTATAACTTAAATAAACTTATATGAAGATTCCAAATTAACCTTAAACAAGAAAAAGCTGCCGGTTGCAGCAAATTCCCTGCCATAGGGATAGTCAAGGAAGTCTACGTTCGATATGAAATCTTGATCTTAATTTTATCTGGAATTTAGATCAAATGCGCCATCAAATGCTTTGGCCACAACATCAATTGAAATCAACTTAAAATGACAAGGCTAGAGGACTTTGATGACCTGGACAACTTTTATTTGGAGGACTCAGATAGTGGCAATTATAGGACAAATGAGTGTGAGTTTAAATCAAACAAATTATGCAAGTGGCTGTGCTACCTGGGGTGGAAGACTAGGCCCTTGTAAGTATTTAGTCGTTGTATATTTTAACCTAGATAGTAGAGATAGAGAATGTGAACATTTCCTCTACTCTCCTCTGCTCTCATTGATTCACATTTTTCATTTAGGTGTGCCAGTGTCTAGTGTCTGTATGCAATCACTAGAGAACCATCATTATGCTTAATATTTGTTGCAAGGCCATTTCACATGAAGGAAAATTAATAATTGTGGACGCAATGTTAGATACTAGCAAAGATTATGATCCAATAGTATATTGCCAACTTATGGATATTGTTATGCCAAATTGTTTCGTGTAGGAAGAGAAAGGAAAAAAAATTGGAATGAGATTTTACAATTTGGTTGGCTTCTCTATATCTAAATAGTGGATGGGAAGGGAAGTCTAACTAAAATCATTGAAGCACTCAAGCACTAAGTGGAAGATCAATTAATATTTTAGTTTGTTTCTTTATGGTAGGAAGTCACAAAGTTTAGGAAGATCAATTTCTACTTTAATATCTATTTTTATAGTAGGAACTATTAGATTATGGTGATCTTTTATGAATTATTGTTGCAAGACAAACTCTAGCATTTAGTTTAAATTTAAATGGTATTTTCCCTTCAAAATATCTTTTAATATTCTAAATGGCAGTGCGGTGGTTTACAATTAGTCTAGATAATTCTTGCGGGATACATCTTCAATGACTGCGAATTTGGATCACAATTTTTACTTATATAGAAAACTTCGTTGAATGGCCTCACCATCATATATGTATACTTGCTTTTAAGATAGATAAATACATATAAAAGTAGACTTAGTTTCTGAAATCCTAAGCATGTTATGTTGAAACAATATCACCAATATTCTCATTTGATTATCATGGAAACTCTTAGGATTATCAAGTTTATGGCGAAATTATTATTATTACATATGATAATTTGTAATAATTAACAACAAGAGACACATGCGGCAATGTTCGTGACATGGCAGGTAGATCGAGGTTGCACATGCAGAAGGTGGAGATTTGCTATAGCGCCACAATTCTTGTTGTGGTGCCTTGATTCTTGTCCCAAGTTTTGCTAGGTTGGGGCCAAGCATTGGGACAAGGCAATGTTTCTATTGTGGTAAATTTTCCTTATGCAATATTACATACCTTTAATGATATAAAACTAATAACATCTAATACGCTCAATGGAGCTAATTAGAAAACAATTTCATAATAGCCAACTATCTTACATGTTATTTGTCCACACAATATGGCAGGCATGGAGGCTCACCAATTGTTTTAAATAAATCTGACATTGAACTGGCACAGTGTAGACTAGAAATTTCAAAATCAACTTCAATATATTGGCTGAAAATAGGTTATTCAATCAGCAAAATGTATCCTCAAAAGCATATGGGATTCATTTTCTCCTACTTAATTGGGTCATTATGTTTGCCTTTGATTTCAGCCTCAATATACATTGCGACATGGATCGCGGACTAAATATTAAAAAAAAGGTTAAGATCTCTAAGACAATTCTATGTTTTCGATTAGCAAAGAAATGATCTCATTAAATAAATTCCAGTCAATTGAGTTGTGAATAAATAATACAAATTTGTATTTCATCTCAAGGTTGTTGAAGAGAACTAATGATTTCTTAGAACAATCTCAATATACACAATGACTATCGACAATGGTAATACTATGCTTCTAACTTTGAGGATAGATCGGATTTTAATGCCAAACATCATGTTGTAAATTTGTAAAAAAGATGGCAAGGCACCTGTTTCTTTGACACCCGCCACATTCAAAAATATGTTGAGGTTCCCTACACTAACCAAGGTTTTCAAGATGAAGAACGTTGATACATTCATGAGTGCAAATGGCGAAAGGTTCCTATTTTAAGGAATTGGTTGACACGTCCAAGTACCGAGCATGTCATGCCCTACCAAATTGACACTACAAACATTATAGAGCCATATTAGAAGGTTGCATGGCTTTTTGCTAGGATTGTTGGTTAGGAGAGTATAGTGAAGGTTTCCACATATGTTTTATATGTTGCGCTATATAGTAAATGGCTAGTTTTCAAAAAACCTGCAGATCCTTCATGTCTCCATATTTGGTATATGTAATTCTCTTTTGTAACTAGTTCAAGAATTTGGCCCCAAAAGGGGATGTTCGTGTAGACTTGGAACCTATTCCATTATGCTACCCTATGTTTTGTAAGAACAATGCCCATTTTAATTTTATGATTGAGTTCAACATTTTTTTGTTGGAAATTTAAAGAGATGTTGAATGGCCATTCCCTAAAAAGATTAACAAAGGAATCCCATTAGCTTATCCAAGGAAGGGTGCCTTCATTTATGAAGAGTGAAACACATACATTTGAATTTACAATGTGAAGGGGAAACCATACATGTTTCCCAAATTCATGTGTGATAGATTCTTTCTAAGTGGGTTATGTAGATAGTGGTCCTCAGTTTTCAAAAATAAACAATTCATTACTAGAATGTTTAGATTTGCAGGTAACAGGATCAGAAGTATGATTTGCATGATAGAGTTGGGTCAAGGTTTACAATCGATTGATTTAAAGGGTGTTTAGGCTATCAAGGGTTACAACCCTAAAGGGATATTTAAATATTTTATCATTGCACAGAAGTATAAATCATGCTTTCCTTCTTCTAGATGGCAAGCTGAGGGTGGTGGATATAATGAAGGGCTTGAGCTCAAGAAAGGACATCTTGATACTTATAGCCATGAACTATTGACTCATAGTGATCTACACACCTTGATTAGTTCTACTACTATCCCTAGAGGCAAAGCAACTTATAGAATCTTTGTCGATGAAGTTAGGCATCATCGACCAATTGTGAAGCAAAGAGGTTAGTCATTGGCTAGTTCTAGAGGGGGTTCTATATCCTATTATGGGAGAAACACCATTTCCACTTCTAGATAACCTCCTATTGTTATTTCTGCCAAGGGAAATGTTGGAGGAACTGTTGGTTCTAATGATGGTGGGGATGATCTAAACTCGCCACAAGGAAAGATTGAAAAAGAGTAGAATGTCCCCAAGGGGGAAAGGTGACCTAAGAGTGAGCCTACAACTCAATTGGAGGTGGTTTAAATCACTAATGATCTCATGGATATTAAAGACCAGGATGATACAATATTGGCCTATGCCATAGTGCAATTGGGGAATGATACTTTGATTGGAGGGACATGTTCCAAGATGCATATTTTAGCATCTCGAAATATGCATGTGTTCTTTATATAGGAAAAATATTGATATATTTTTCTAGCAATTAAGTGTTTAGCTATTCACGTAACTTGTAAATAAAAAAATGTCATTTTCAAATGAGCAAATTAAAAAAAAACTCTGTATACTAAACTCTTATCTTACCTTGAGATTTTCTAAACTCATTGCAATATCTAAAACTTAACTTAAAAAAAATCAATGTTAGTATGGGTCTTTGCTATGTCAACAAAATGTTAATTTACATACTACATATTTAATGTTGCAATGAATTTTCTTTGATCGTCAAAGATTTACATAATAATCAAGTAATATTATCTAATTGTCCCATGTCTCAATTTCATAATAACTTTGCGCAAACATAATAAAATCAAATAACACGACATGAGAACTACTTGACATCGTTCAATGTAAATATATTTAAAATTCATAATCTAATATTACAAGTCTTTTATAAGCCCAATTGTGAACTCAAATTTTGACATCAAACTTCATCAAGCTATGATGTGTATGAGACGCTCAGTTCATCTTACACTATGCTCCATTACTGGGTGCACACTACATCCTCACATGTTGGTTAAAACACAACAGTACATTTTGAATATTGATCTATCTAAACCTACATTAGGAATTAGTGAATTGTTGAATACACCGAAATGAACCAATGTATATATGTATTGGGGAATCTCTTCATATCTGCCTTGAACCATTATACACATGTACTTGAACCAAGTATATTGTTTATGTAATGGTGTACGGATCATTAAATAGATGGGCATCCACGTTGAATGAATTTACAATTTGAATCGATCCTCAACTATGGAGAATTATACTTTATAAAAGACCCATTCTGTTTTGTCTTAACCTGTGACGCTTTAATTCCATTCTTGAATGCCACCCATTCTTGTTTGTTGATGAAAGCATGGAATCCGGACGAAGCCTCCTGTGCTTCTAGAAACATCAGACCAAAAAAGTTGCTAATTCATTTCTTCTCCTTTTATCCAATTCATATACCTGCAACAATGTTTGAAAACGAAAAGACTCAGTTTTTTAAACAATCTCACTTTACGATTGTAGAAGAAAATTTTAACTATGCATTTTTTACAATGAATATGATTTGCAATTTTGGTTATGAATACATTTTGGGCAGGTGTTTTCTCTTGGATCTAAGAAAACAAAAATAAGTCAAATCATACTTACCATTAACGATAAGTAGCAATGGATCTAAGAAAACAGAAATAAGTCAAATCATACTTCCCATTAACGATAAGTAGGAATATGCTATCACTCTTTACTCTATGTCTAATAAATTAGGTTTATGATTCAATAGCTTTAGTTCTTGAATGATTCATTTGACAATGACACCATATTTTTCTTTTTTTCTTTTTCTTGATGTAATGTTAAAAAATAATAAATTCAAAGCTTATCTGCATTAGATTATAACATTAGCAAACTAATAATTAGATATATATAACATTTGAAACACACCTAGAAACTATCCAAACAAATGAATACAAGTGTAAACATCGAATTTATCAGGTTTATATTCAATTTTAGCACATCATTACGTTGCATGTAATGTGGCAGTACGTTAGTTGATTACATTTGGTAGACATTCAATTTTAGCACAACATTACGTCCATAATGAACTATTTGCAATAACAGATATTGGGATCCACATCCAACGTGCATAACTCAGCTTGCACTTTGCAAAAATAAATCCATAACATTAACCCAAAGATACAGAGCTATAACGAATCAAATTTCAAGACAAAGCAATGAAGCTTTGATCGGCATCCTTATGATATTTACATTGTGCATCCTTATAATATATCCTTTTTCATAATAATATAATAATATAGAAAATATGTAGCTTATGTTAATGAACAACTTTGAAAACAGGCTTTCAAAATTTCAGTTAAAATGATGTCAGGAAATTACCATGCATGTCTGGAGAAAGACAAGAGGCATTCGAAAGTCCCCAAAAATGTGGTCACCAAACCTCAACCTTCCACAAAACCCCACTTCTAAAAAAAAAACCGAGATGAAAATTTGTTTCAGAGATGATCCATCCTGAACGAAAGGACAAGAAACCCTCCCTGGCTGATCAAGTTCGTAATTTCAGCATAGACTCCGATTGAGTCTACGAAACTTGTACTACCAAACACATGGATCCCTATAGTCTTCCCTTCCTCCTCATTTGTCTTAAAGTAAGTTCCTTGCTCTGGTCCACATGGCCCGAGTTTCCTTTGATTTGTATGAAAAGTTAGGGATTTTATTATAATCCAACTATCATGAATACCATGAAATCCACTGATTTTCAGACGTATTCCTCTGGGAAGTTCAAATAATACTGCAAGAAGACCACCCAGTCAAAAAAATATAGGGGTCAGTGCAAGCTAATGAGGGTCACTTTTGGCGCGTTAGATGCAATAGAAAACTGAAAAAGCAGGCATCCCTCAATTTACTTGGATTTTTTGAGTTACTTACGCAGAATATCTTGCATTGAGTAAAAAAGATGAAATGTAGGAAATTGAATCATGTTTTCGAATATATAACTTTTATGTATTGAAAATTTGCATAGCTATGTCAAGTTTCATTTTTTCTAATAGACACTTTTTATTTTTTAGGCAAATGATAAGGTATATGTTTTTGTGGGTAGAGCCTTTGAGGGCCTAAATGATGGAATCAAGCTACAAAAATCGGCATGCATGTAGAGAACACATAGCACTTGTGCACCATTATTTTTCAAAAATTAAATTAGTATTTTTATAATTTTTTTATAATTGTCTGAGTGATCAAACCTCGAAAATAGTACCTCTTTTGTGGGTAGAGCCTTTGAAGGTCTTAATGCAAAAATCTTGAAATGGGTTTTTCATAGAACGTGGAGGTTAGTGTCCTCTTGTGCACCATACAATTTTTTTTGAAATGATTGAGAATTGAAAAAGTCATGGAAGAAACACTAACAGTGTGTTTCACGAGTTAAGGAGGTAGGATAGAAAAGAAATTGAAAGAAATAGGAAAAATTAATATTTCAAAATAAAAGTTACATATTTGGAATCTACAGAAAAAATGCTATTTGTGTCTAAGATTTCGTCAAAAATGACTATGTGTAGCATATTGTAACGAGTGGCTAAGCACAGGCTTCTCCAGAAACTGGAAGAAATACCCAATTAGCTTTGGTTTTTCATTAACATAGCACAGGTTTGGAATTACCGAAGCAAACTCCAAAGCATACACATAGGATTATTGTTGACATGTGAGCATGTGACTCGGCCTGGTTTAGGCTCTACAAAACACGAGCGCGTTCTGTTTCAATTCAAAAATATTGCCGCGGTTTTAGATGTACATAACGCGCTCGCATTATATAACTACATAACGCGTATGTGTTATATAACTACATAACACGTACACGTTATATAGTTAAAAAACGCGCTTGCGTTATGCAAATCATAAAATACATGTTTAATACTTGAGAAAGAGGGGGTGTGGAAGACTCAAGGGAATTTTTGTTTAATATTTGAGAAGGGTGGGGAAGGGTCAAGGGAATCTATGGTTAATATTTAATAGGGGTGGGAAAGTGTCAAGGGCTTAGAAGGATGTTGGAAGCTTGAGTGGGGAGAGATGAAGGGAATGAGAACATGATGGGCTACAGGGGGTGAAGGGAACTGGAGCTTGAGAGCACTATTAGGAGTAGAATAGGTTCTGAAGAGGTATAGGGTTAGAAGTTGAAAGTGAGACTTGAGTGACAAGGGGGAATGAATGGAGGCAAGGGGGATGTGAGAGAGAAATAAAGAATAAAACGGGGGGGGGGGGGGGGGGAGACATAGAGCGAGGGAGGGAGAGGGACAATGGGGAGGAATGGACTTGGAGGGAGTGAGAGATAGATGAGGATAGAACGAAATAAAGAGATAGGAAGGGAGGGACAGAAAGTGTTGGTGGGAGACATGCAGGGAGTGGTGGTGAGAGAGAGAGAGAGAGAGAGAAGATGAGAGGAGGGGGAAGGGACATAAAGTGTGTGTGAGAGAGGGAGTGATGGGTAGATTGGTATAGGTTGAGGGAAAGATAACATGAGGGAGGGATAGAAGGTGAGAGAGAGACAGGCGATGAGAGAGGGAGGGAGAGAAGGTAGAGTGAGGGATGGAGGGAGAAAGGTGGAGATAGATATGGATGGAGGGGGGATGGGTTTGAGAATGGAAAGGGACATAATGTGTGTGTGTTTGAGAGAGAGAGAGAGAGAGAGAGAGAGAGAGAGAGAGAGAGAGAGATTGATGGTTGGGGAGAGAGAGACTTGAGGGAATTGTGAGCATCATATTTTCCATCAGCATCATATTCTTCATCATCATCATCTTCATGACCATCATCGTCATCGTCAATATATTCATCATCATCACCATCATCATCATCATCATATTCCTCATCAAATCAACCTCTCCATCATCATCATCATCATCTTCTGAACATCATCATGATCATCATCTAAACATCACCATCACCATCATCATCAACATCTTCATCATCATCACCATCACCATCACCATCAAAATCTTCATCGTCATCACCATCACCATCACCATCACCTTCACCATCACCATCACCATCATCATTGTCATCTCTAGGTTCCCCATCAACATCAACATCTCCATCATCATCATCTTCTTCATCATCATCATCTTCATCACCATCAACATCATCATCAACATCTTCATCATCTTCACCATCATCATCATCATCTTCCTTGAATTAGATCAACATCTCCATCATGTCACCATCATCATCATCATCATCTAAACATCACCATCACCATCACCATCACCATCATCATCAACATCTTCATCATCATTACCATCACCATCATCATCAACATCTTCATCGTCATCACCATCATCATCATCATCATCATCATCATCGGCATTTGTAGGTTCCTCATCAACATCTCCATCATCATCATCTTCTCCATCATCATCATCTTCATCACCATCATCATCAGCATCAACATCTTCATCATCATCACCATAATCATCATCTTCATCGTCATCAGATCAACATCTCCATCATCATCATCTTCTTCATCATCTTCACCATCATCATCATCATCATCATCTTCATCGCCATCTCCATCATCTTCAACATCTCCATCATCATCACCATCACCATCATCATCATCTTCATGACCATAAACATCTTCATCATCATTGTCATCTCCCCCTTCCTCATCAACATCTCCATCATCATCATCATCATCATCATCATCATCACCATCTGAACATCACCATCACCATCATCGTCAACATCTTCATCATCATCACCATCAACATCATCATCACCATCAGCATCATCATCAAAATCTTCATCGTCATCACCATCACCATCACCATCACCATCACCATCACCATCACCATCACCATCTTCATCATCATTGTCATCTCTAGGTTCCCCATCAACACAACATCTCCATCATCATCATCTTATTCATCATCATCATCTTCATCACCATCATCATCATCATCAACATCTTCATCATCATCACCATCATCATCATCATCTTCCTCATCAGATCAACATCTCCATCATGTCACCATCATCTTCTTCATCATCATCATCCGAACATCACCATCACCATCATCATCAACATCTTCATCATCATTACCAGCACCATCATCATCAACATCTTCATCGTCATCACCATCATCATTGGCATTTGTAGGTTCCTCATCAACATCTCCATCATCATCATCTTCATCACCATCATCATCATCATCATTGGCATCTGCAGGTTCCTCATCAACATATCCATCATCGTCATCTTATCCATCATCATCACCATCATCACCATCATGATCTTCTGAACATCATCATGATCATCATCTAAACATCACCATCACCATCATCGTCAACATCTTCATCATCATCACCATCAACATCATCATCAAAATCTTCATCGTCATCACCATCACCATCACCATCACCATCACCATCTTCATCATCATTGTCATCTCTAGGTTCCCCATCAACACAAACATCTCCATCATCATCATCTTCTTCATCATCATCATCTTCATCACCATCATCATCATCATCAACATCTTCATCATCATCACCATCATCATCATCATCTTCCTCATCAGACCGACATCTCCATCATGTCACCATCATCTTCATCATCATCATCATCATCATCCGAACATCACCATCACCATCATCATCAACATATTCATCATCATCACCATCATCTTCATCAACATCATCATCTTTATCATCTTCATTTGCATCATGATCATCTTCATTGTCATCACCCTCCTCCTCATCATCATCTTTATCATCTTCATCTGCATCATGATCATCTTCATTGTCATCACCCTCCTCCTCATCATCATCTTGTGCACTTATGCACTTAGGGATTAATGTTTAGAAGAGGGTCTAAAGGCCTTTATGGGGGAGGGGCTCTAGGAACAAGGTAAGACAGAGAGGGCAGGGGGGAGGGATAAAGGCGTAGAGGGTTAGTGATTAAGGGAGAAAAAGGGAGAGAGTGCTATAGGGAGGGATAATGACGAAGATAAAGAGAAGGTGGAGAGATGGAGAGTGGGGTGGTAGGGACATGGCTGGAGTAAGGGAGAGAAAGAAACATGTAGGGAGGGATGTAGGGAGGGATGTAGGGAGAATGAGGGACGGATATTTAGAAAGAGATAGGGGGTATCTAGGGATTATTGGGAGAGAGCTAGGGGGTATCTAGGGATTATTGGGAAAGAGCTAGGGGGTATTAAACCATACAAAACATTTGTCCCCACACTAAAAACATTTGTTTTGTATGTAATGTAACCATATAAATTATTAGTTTCTTTTGATTTTGTTCGTTTCCCTAGCCGTGCACCTAACCTATTTATTGTGCTTGACAATATCGCATACGCATTTTTGCACTACATATCGCGCACACGTTTTTGCTTTATATAACGCATGCGCATTTTGTAAATCCATAAACAGTGGACTGTCCCTGTCCAAGAGCAACTTCACTCTGTCCGAGCCAAAACAACACTCCCGCGATTTTTCGAACAACATGAGCCCGCCATTGGAAATTCTCACACTCTACACCAACTCCATCATTATTTTTTTTATGCAGGTGCAGCATTGAGGACATCTTTCATGGTTGCTCAGTGTGGTGTTGGGTTATATAGCCATATTTGAAGAAGATAATCAGCAAGCTTGAAGAATCTCCAATTGAATAACACCAAAGATAAGGCCTTTGAAAGATTCATTTTGCCTATATTTGAGGAGCACACAAGATACAATATCAAGCTTCAAGACCATTTCATGGTGATGGTGGATATACACAAGTGTACAAGAGAATCAAAGAGCCCAAACAATTTATGATTTAACTTCCATTTGCTTATTATTGAAGAGCTTGTAATTGAGGAGCAACAAAAACAAACTATATTGAATTGATCATTGTGGTGATGGGGAATGCACGTAACCGAGTAAACAAATCAACAAGGAAGAAGAGACCTCAAGAATTCATTGAAGAAGAGAAAGAAAATAAAAGAATATACATGATGAATCAGAGGCTTTCTTTGGAAACTAATCCAAATCCAATTGTAGAGGATACCACGGTTCATCCTATTAATCCCCGACAAGAGGGACCTTCAATTTCCACAATAGTTGTTGAACAAGCACCCCATGGAAGTAATCAAGAAGCAAAACGTAGGTGCTCATTAGGGGATGTTTCAATTCCCACTTCAAGTCAAAGTGATAAGTTACCATCTCAAGATGAAGCTCACGAAGAAACACAAAATTTGCTATCCGGATGTGGTTATACAAGCGATGAAGTCAGAGAGGCGTTGGAAATTTTGCCTACTGTTGAAGAAGAGAATGTTATCCACACCATCGATGAGGATGTTGGACTTCCACAAGGGGATGTTGGACTTCCACAGATCATTGATGAGGATGTTGGACTTCCACCATCCAACTACCAGGAAGAGAATGAAGGACACCAAGCTACTACTGAAATGCCAGAGCGTCTTGGTGATGCGCTACATGGTACAATTCCAACCCCCTTACCTCCATTAGCGAGAACACGTCGAAGAACTCCGAAGCGTATACAAGTTGATGAAAGTCTCATCAATTCCATTGAAGGTATGCTATCTAAACGTAGTATTGCTTATCAAACTCAACAGATACTTGATAAATATTTTGTTTCTAAATGTGATGGAGATAAATGTAGATTATTTTTATCATTGTTAAAATCTAGGAGCATGAATGTTGTTAGGAAAAAGTTAGGGATAAAGATGATAAAGAATTCTGAACCAAGTTCTCATATAGTTAAAATCCTAGTAGATGCATTTGGTAAAATTGGCAAGAACACACGTTCAAAGGACCGCAATGCTGCTCGTCGTGTGTTGTCACAAGCAATTTCAAATAAGAACACCAGGGCCCTTCGTATTCTCAGGCCTACATCCGAACTAGTTAATTTGAATGTAAAAACCCTCCGTAGGTATTCTATTAGAAGAGAACATATTGACACAACCGATCAGACAGATTTTTGGGCCTTTGTTGGTCGGTTTCCACGTTGTGACATGAA
The DNA here is from genome assembly GCA_027924585.1 of Larix kaempferi. Lineage (NCBI taxonomy): Eukaryota > Viridiplantae > Streptophyta > Pinopsida > Pinales > Pinaceae > Larix > Larix kaempferi. The sequence continues at coordinate 8,331,418 of BSBM01000742.1, forward strand.
GCTAGTTGATGCAGTAAAGGGACTAGTGCACAGTTTTTGGCATGATCACACAAGGCCTTCTTCAAACCGAAAGGATGTACTAAAACTGAGAAGGGGTTCAAAGGATTGTGAACCACATACTAAGCATCTTCTTGATATAACACAGATAGAACTTTACGAGAAATTTAGGATTGAGCATAGACAATTGAACTTGGGGCAAAGATATTTTGAGAAATGTAAGCCATGGTATGTTAGAATAAATACTCTTCGTAACACTTGTTGTTGTAGATACCATGTAGAATATGAATATTACTATGAAACATTTTTGTATATTCATCATGTGTTGCATACTAACCATGTGCAGGATTGTTCCATGACAATACCACTGACTTCATCAAGAGAATTCATTCATAACATCATGTGCAATAGGCTCGAGGAGAAAACATACTATCCAAAATCTTGTTTGGATGGAACATGCTCCAACTGTGCTGGAATGGCATTATTGAGCCAATGTATGCACGAGAATGGAGACAGTGAATTTGGGAAAATGGTTACAGACATGAAAAGTTTCAAATATATCAACTATGAAATAGTCCCAGGGAAAGAAAGCAAAAAAATACAATTGGTGACATCTCAGGTATGCATTTATATCTATAAAATTATGTTGTAACGGTTACATTTCAATCCTTACTTACAACAAAAAACTGACATTGAGATCATTTTGTGTCACCAGGTACAAGTTAGTGACTTCATCAAGGAATTTATTGAAAAGACACATCAATATGTTCAGCATGTCCACGTGGCACGATGGCAGGATGAGAAGTTTAGAATATGTAGAGATACATTTCCCCTTGGTACTATACTTTCAGTTGTTGATTTTGCCGAGAACTACACTCTGCAACCTCAAAATGAGATCCAAAGTCAGTATTATCACTCTGAGCATGTTTCCTTGATGGTCCATATCACATATAGGCATGGCCCAAATAGCACTAAAGAGAAAAGAGAAATTTTGAAGCAATATCACTTCTACATAAGTGATGATAGGTGCCACGACTTCCACTATGTACGTCAATGCTTCATCATGTTCTATGATCACTTGAAGGGAAGGAACATACAGATGGATCGACACTGGATTTGGTCTAATGGGTGTGCTGGTTAGTTAAAAAATGCACGCATATTTCAGTGGTTTTGTTCATTGCATAAAAACTACAAAGTGCCACATATGTGGAACTATTTTGAGACTGGGGATGGTAAAGGAGAGCATGATGGAGCCGGAGCATGTGTCAAAACAGCCTGACGAAGAGAGGAGTTGAAAGTATCTACAGAATCTACTATTCTAAATGCTCAATCTACAGTTAGGTGGTGCACGTCAGTAATGGGAGAGGAATCAACTATGCGAGTAGAATCCACAAGAAAGAGACACGTGGGGAGATTTTTTCGGGAGGTGGTAGACATAGATCGTTCACATGCATGGGAATGCAAGACTGTGCCCTGGACTCGTGGCTTTCATTCGGTTCGAAGCTCTAATAACCCAGTATTTGAAATTTGGACCAGAAAACTCGCTTTTTTTTGCTCGCCTTGTTGTGATGGTGACTGGGATGGGTGTGAATCATTGGATTTGGTTGATGGATGGGATCGCATATCACTTCCACTTGATTAGCGTGCAATTGTTGAGTTAACTCCGTTGGAAGAAGACCAATCATCTATTTCTGCAGATTTTGATAATGTCCCAGACCTTGTACAACCCGGTATGATGCATTTCCTTAACATATTTTGTTTGTTTACGTAGTCTTCAAATGCACATTAATGGCCTTGTATCGCACGAAAAATATTTTGATCGTATACCTACAATCATATAATGCAGGGCACATATACGTAGTGGTTTCCTCAAAAGATACTGAATGGGGTGATGAATACTGGTTGGAACGCTGTATAGATGGAAAGAAAACCCTCATTATGTCCATGACTGACGATGAAAACAACCACTTTCCAACTGGTTCTATGGTTGTTAAAGGTGAATACTTGACACGAGACAACAATGGAAGAAAGAAGGGTGGATATGTTTACAGGGATTACAAACCAGGTGCAAGTGTGTATCACTTTACCAACTTAATCATTGGCACAAACCTTCAGGTACGAACAATGCCTAGTCGAAATACATCGAAGGTACGCTACTTCTTACTGGATATAGAGCACGAGAGACTAATGGAGACCATCAGTATAAGAGATGATCCAGAGGGCTTGGTTGTATGATAATAGGTGGGATCTAGCATGATGAGGTACGTTACATACTTTTAATACTATACTATTTATACTATTTGTAATTGAATATTTATATATGCTCAATTTTCACATGTATGTTTCATATGAATATGTCAATTTTGTGTTCTTGATATGCCAAATTTACGTTTACGTTGTTTATAAATATGCCAAAATTTCTCTTGTATGTAAAGTTTATGAATATGCCATTTTTTACATATGATCAATAAACCCTAAAATTATATTATGTTCATCATGTTGGTTATTGGCTTCACCCAACAAAATTAATTCAATTCATGCTCACTATATTAAACAATACACTTATATTAAATTTAATTCATGTCTTGTTAAATATTTCATAATGAATTAGCTATTTGAGAGCACCACCTTAGACCAAGCCATCATCATCAACATCTTTATCATCATCACCATCATCATCATCATGAAAATCTTCATCATGGACCTGCAAAACCCTAGTTTCCAAGATGGACCTGCAAGGTGGCACATGGGCCACTGGGTCGGAGGGGAGGGGCACCCCTGGCACTATCCTGGCGTGCTGAATCCAACGGAGTCGACGGTTCGTTGATCCGAGCCATGGTCGTCATTCTATGGCTCGTTCCGTCTCGAACCCAAAAGGCCTTCATGGACACTTGTTGGATACCTGCCGGGGGCATAGAACTCTAACCGTGCAACAAAACTGGGTTTCGGGGAGTCCTACAGGTGTGTCTAGGCAGGTTCGGGCTGGGAACACTAGCCATACCCGCCCGGTGGATGATTTTCCAAAGTTGACCCCCGTGTGCAAAAATTGCACACTTCCACACTGAGCAAAACCCTAGTTTCCAAGATGGACCTGCAAGGTGACACATGGGCCACCGGGATGGAGGGGAGGGACACCCCTGGCACTATCCCGGCATGCTGAATCCAGCGGATTCGACGGTTTGTCGATCTGAGCCACGGTATTCATTCTATGGCTCGTCCTGTCTCACTGCCAGAAGGCCTTCATGGACACCTGCTGGATACCTGCCGGGGGCATAGAACTCCAACTGTGCAACAAAACCAGGTTCCGGGGAGTCCTACAGGTGTGTCTAGGCAGGTTCAGGCTGGGAACACTAGCCATACCCGCCCGGTGGATTATTTTCCAAAGTTGACCCACGTGTGCAAAAATTGCACATTTCCACACTGAGCAAAACCCTAGTTTCCAAGATGGACCTGCAAGGTGACACATGGGCCACTGGGCCGGAGGGGAGGGGCACCCCTGGCACTATCCCGACGTGCTAAATCCAACGGAGTCGATGGTTCGTCGATCGGAGCCACATTCGTCATTCTATGGCTCGTTCTGTCTCGCATCCAAAAGGCCTTCAGGGACACTTGTTAGATACCTGCCGGGGGCATAGAACTCCAACCGTGAAACAAAACCGGGTTCCGGGGAGTCCTATAGGTGTGTCTAGGCAAGTTCGGGCTGGGAACACTAGCGATACCCACCCGGTGGATGATTTTCCAAAGTTGACCCCCGTGTGCAAAAATTGCACACTTCCACACTGAGCAAAACCCTAGTTTCCAAGATGGACCTGCAAGGTGACACATGGGCACCGGGACGGAGGGGAGGGGCACCCCTGGAACTATCCCGGCGTGCGGAATCCAACAGAGTCGATGGTTCGTCGATCTGAGCCACGGTCGTCATTTTATGGCTCGTTCTGTCTCGCATCCAAAAGGCCTTTAGGGACACTTGCTGGATACCTGCCGGGGGCATAGAACTCCAACCGTGCAACAAAAATGGGTTCCGGGGAGTCTTGCAAGTGTGTCTAGGCAGGTTCGGGCTGGGAACACTAGCCATACCCGCCCGATGGATGATTTTCCAAAGTTGACCCCCGTGTGCAAAAATTGCACACTCCCACACTAAGCAAAACCCTAGTTTGAAGATGGGCCTGCAAGGTGACACATGGGCCACCGGGCCGGAGGGGAGGGGCACCCCTGGCACTATCCCGGTGTGCTAAATCGAACAGAGTTGACGGTTCGTCGATCCGAGCCACGGTCTTCATTCTATGGCTCGTCCCGTCTCACTACCATAAGGCCTTTAGGGACACCTGCTGGATACCTGCCGGGGGCATAGAACTCCAACCGTGCAACAAAACCGGGTTCTGGGGAGTCCTGTAGGTGTGTCTAGGCAGGTTTAGGCTGGGAACACTAGCCATACCTGCCCGGTGGATGATTTTCCAAAGTTGACCCCCGTGTGCAAAAATTGCACACTCCCACACTGAGCAAAACCCTAGTTTACGAAATGAATGCACAATGAAGCCACTGGGCCATGGGGAGACGAGGAAGAGGGACCCCTAGAGGTAATCGCACGCCAGGAGACCAACGGAGTTGACGGTTCGTCAGTACGATGTCCGGTTTCCGAGTTATGTCGAATTGCAAGTCGCATGAAAATGTCGTTCAGGGACACTTGGTGAATTTCCGTCCGAGAGCCAAAAAGCAAACGGAGCAACAAGATTGTGTGTCGTTGGCTCCTACAAGTGTGTGTGGGCAATGCCGACATGGGAACACTGCCAACACTGGCTCGGGGGAGGGTTTTGCAGAGTTGACCCACCAATGCGAGATTGCATGCAATAAAACTGAGCAAAACCCTAGTTTACAAAATGAATGCACAATGAAGCCAATGGGCCATGGGGAGATGAGGGAGATGCCCCCCTAGAGGTAATTGCATGCTAGGAGACCAACGGAGTTGACGGTTCATCGGTCCGATGTCCGATTTCCGAGTTATGTCGAGCTGCAAGTCGCGTGAAAATGACGTTCAGGGACACTAGGTGAATATCCGCCCGGGAGCCAAAAAGCAAACGAAGCAGGAATATTGCATGCCATTGGCTCCTTTAAGTGTGTGTGGGCAATGCCGACGTGGGAACACTGCCAACACTGGCTCGAGGGAGGTTTTTGTAGAGTTGACCCACCAATGCGAGATTGCATGCAATGAAATTGAGCAAAACCCTAGTTTACAACTGAATGCACAATGAAGCCACGGGGCCATGGGGAGACAAGGGAGAGGGCCCCCTAGAGGTAATCGCACGCCAGGGGACCAACGGAGTCGACGGTTCGCCAGTCCGACGTCCGGTTTCTAGGCTATGTCGAGCTGCAAGTTGCATGAATCATATTTTTGGGAAAACATGCCCAGAAAGAAAGCACATTTATATACCCTGGATTCGACATTCAATTCGCACTTTCATGTCGGACCAAGAATACCACATTGAAGAGCACGTCCTTGAGACACACACTCACTTGCATCCATAGTCCATCTGGATTCCTTTCCGAAAGTATTGGTCAATATTTTCAATATTGCAGTTGCAGGAATACTAGAACTCGAGCCAACGACTTCGACCACATGAATATTGTCTACAGTAACTCCTGCTTCGATCAAATCCTGTTGACAGCGCCCTTTGACACGCTCGAGCATTGGTCGTGCAAGTTGTTCAAACTCACCTCGTTTAATAAACCCTCTTACATACTTATCATCCATTAACACTCAAAATTTAGAGATGCCTTAGGGTTGGCACTTGAAATTGTCTTCAACTTCTTGCAAGCATCCCACAATCTCTGTCTGGCACGAACATTAGACGGCACGTCTATTTGCTACTATTCCTTGAATTTCTTAACGAAACACGTGAAAATAGCTTCATTGAAATCCCTTCCACCCAAAGATTTGTTAAAAGTATGGGCCATGATCTTCAACTGCCCTTTTTTAAAATGCAACTCCATAATGTTCATCATCAGCAAACACAATGTTCAACGAACCATTTTTCGACAAATCAGTCTTGTAAATACTGTAAGACAAAGCAGTGGATGTAGCCTCGTGCATCAAGCACAAGGGATTTAGGTTAGCAACGACGATGGCATCCAAAATATCTCTTCTTTGAAGATCTGTGAAATAAACCGGTATTCCATTACAACAATCAACAACCTCCATTTTCAAATTTATGTTTGTAATTGGCTTAAGATTCAACAAAATCATGACAAGAATCTAAGACGGGGTAAAGACATAGCTATCTACAAGGTATCGCGTGTGAATCTGCACACCTTCGTCCAGCCCTTCATTGACGAAAAACGACAAGCTCTGCAAATCCCTCTGCACCTCGAGATCGCATAATTGCTCCCCGATTAACCATTTGATCTGAGAGATGGCATTCTTCGGATTCATCAACGACGAAGTAGCCCCAACAATTCCAATAAACCGTTGCTTCTTGCCAAAACATACCACTATCAGGGTTTCCCTGTTTGAATCATCATTAAGCACAACATCAATGTCGTGTTGCTGTGCAACGGACACAATGCAGCTCTCGGTTCCAACATCAAATCCTACCTAGCCTTGGGACAAAAAACATATAAATAAACATATAAATTTCAGGCTAAATTTTCCAGAAATATGAAAACCTAACATTCTTTAAAAATTCTTGAAAACACTAACAAGTGATCTCGGGGATATAAACAATAAAATCTTGAAATTCAAAGACAATAATAAACACATAAATACATAAAGGAAAATTTGGGTTCTTCACCCTTACCTGTGAAATCATTCCTGGACCTCTTCGAATCCCTCTCTGCAATATAAGAAATGAATCTTTGAGGGCACAAATATTGGAAATTTCTAATTCGTGAAAGCAGCATTGGAAAGGTGTCTATTCCAGAACCCTCCACGCAATGAGAACTGACCGAGCAGATACACTATATCAGGATGTATAAGATATTCAATTCACAGGATGATGCCTCCACGCAATGAGAAATGACGGAACAGATATAACTAGATCCGCATGTACAAGATATTCAATTCGTCGGACGATGTATTGCACAGGTATTCGGTTCCAAAGATCAATGACGGATCTATCAAGCAGATTGTGTTTTGACCGCCGCTCCAGCTCTAAACCCAGGCCGTCGATCAGATCACCCTACTTGATGCGATAAACAGTAGGATTAGTATGAACAAAAACACGCGGCGAGTAAAACCCCCGCATCAAACATCCAGGCAATTATTTGGCATTCAACTTTCTAAACCTTATGAAATTTTGTTCACCTAAAAAAATTAACTTAGCACGGAACGATTAATAGGTTCAAAATGATCGTGACATAATAAGGACAATTACATATTTAAAAGTGGTTTATAAATAATTTGTATTAACGTTATTAGTTGAAAAAGTGAAAAATTATATCCAATTTGATATATCAATAATATTTATTAACATTAATTTGTACTGGTAAAAATTCATTTAAGAAAAGAAATAGAAAGTAAAAATATTAAAACAAGTGAAATTGATACGGGATGTGTGACCGAATAAATGGACAGTAAAGATGAATCTCTATTAGATAGCTGCCATATTCCAGCGTGTCATTGGTTTGCGTGCAGCCTGCGGGTGGATCCATGCATATATTATCCCACATGTTCTCTCTCCTCCTGCCAAGCAATTTATTACAAGGTACAAGTGTAAATTTTATAAATTTTTGTTTTTAAAATTATTTTTATTTATATTTAAATTTTAAAAATAAAAACCACTCTATCAGGGGATTATGTCCCATCCTAGATATACTTAACTAATTAAAAAATTAAAATATTGTATTTTAAAAATTATTAAATTTATTTTAATTTTTTAGAATATTACAATTAATATTAAAATTATAAAAAAAAACATTGTAAAAATTTTGGATAAAAAAACAAACTAATGTACTTTGATTAACCAAAAGTTAGTATATCTCTCCTTGGCACGGAATAATAATGATAATATAATATCTAAATAAACAAAAGTTATAATATAATAAAATAATTTTGTTTTTACTCATTATTATGATTGTGATTAACTCATAACTTGACTTGACTTGAGTCTTTGATAAAATTTGAAATTTTCATAATTTAAAAAACTTAAATTAATTCATATACTTCCTGTTAATTTTTAACTCATAACTTGACTTGACTTGAGTCTTTCATGAAATTTTCATAATTTGAAAGACTTAAATTAATTCATATACTTCCTATTAATTTAAAATGTAATATGTTCCCCAATAGTTGATTAATTTTAAAAAGCTTGGAATTATTTCAACTCTACTAAGTATATTATTGTTAATGCTATATACTGCTTGCTAATTATCTTCACACGTGGGGCCATGCTCGTCACACTAATATTTTTGGAGAATAGAATGGAATGTTTTGCACTTAATTTTGGGTTTCGGGACATACAGGTTATCCATTCTGGTATTAGCAAGAGCTATCTGGTTTAGATATAGATATCATGGTATTACTTATATTAATCTATCACTCAGGTGTAATGGATGGTGTTACTTATAATAATCTATCACTCAGGTGTAATGGATGGTGTTGCACATAGTTAGAGCTGTCTGGTTATATTTATAATAATCTATTACTCAGGGTGTAATGGATGGTGTTGCACATAATTAGAGCTGGCTGGTTATACATATCTTGGTATTACTTATAATAATCTATCACCCGGTCTCCCAGGTGTAATGGATGGTGTGGCTGGTTACACATCATGGTATTACTTATAATAATCTATCACCCGGTCACCCAGGTGTAATGGATGGTGTGGCTGGTTACACATCATGGTATTACTTATAATAATCTATCACCCAGGTGTAATGGATGGTGTGGCTGGCTATGGTATTACTTATAATAATCTATCACTCAGGTGTAATGGATGGTGTTTGCTGGCTGGTTATACATATCATGCTATTACTTATAATAATCTATCACCCAGGTGTAATGGATGGTGTGGCTGGTTACACATCATGGTATTACTTATAATAATCTATTACTCAGGTGTAATGGATGGTGGTTGCACATAGTTTGGGTTATTTTTTAAGGAATGATTTGGTTGTTATTGTCGGGACATGAGATTGCTTCATAATCTATTTCAGAGTGCTGGTGTATGCTTAGCCAATGGGCAATTTTTTCTTTTTTCAATGGAGAGATACATGGGTGAATGTGCTTGCATTCCCTGTAGTGGTTTTTGATGTTATCGATTCCTCATGGCATTGGTTTGAATATGTCATATACTTTTTTAGAATATGTCATATACCTTTTTAGAAAGCTCTATGTTAGGAGATAAAAATAAGATTTATGTTTCTGTTTTTTATGAATAAAAACAATGCCCACCAGAGGAGAAAATCTCTGTATTATGTATAGAATAAAATAAGATTTCTCTTTCTGTTTTTTATGTATAACCCTGTCTGGATTTTGTTTTACTAGACGATGTATATAGAGAACTAGAAGTATACTCCACTGACACATGACTGTACTAGAGTCACGCGTGTTTTATAAATTTTAGTGTGGGGGTGTCCATGGAATGGAGGATAATCCGCGGCCATGGTTGAATGTAATTCATCCATGAGGCTATGGGACTTTATTCACAGTATAAAAATGGATTTTACAGACAAAAAAGAATGATGTTAACATAGGACTGAGTGGCACTAAGGACACAGTGATGATTTTGTTTGTGAGGGTGAGAACTTCGCCAATCTCCAGACAAACTAGACGAGTAGGACTGAGTGGTTGCTGTATGAATATAAAGGAATCGAGGATGACATTGACATGGAATCTCAGAGAAGACAAATGCGAGGCGTTTGCTTTATGAATATAAATGAATCGAGGCTGAGATTGATATGGATAACCGGATCTGAGGCAGAATTGAGGAAAATTATTCACGTGAAGGGAAGGGACCAACAACAATTTTATAATAGAACAGGAAGTGATGGTTACTTTGGATGCCTTTCCCTAGAGTTTGTTGAGCGTTGGTTTGTTTGATTGTGTGTTTGATATGAGGCAAACGCCAAATAAGGCACACGTCAATCCGTTTGGCCAGCAGCAATCTCATCAATCAACTCCTATTTGGCTTTTGTTCGGCCCCCACATGAAAACCCAGTTAAAAACACACTCTACGATGACATCTACCCTGTTGTTTTCGGTGCAAAAACACCATGCCCGACAGAGCTTCAGCCAAACCCTCGACTGGATTTCCTATTAAAAAATGATGATTGCAGCATTCTTTTGATCAAATTTTAGGCGGCTCAGATGAATTATTTGGTTGGTATCTTGCTGTCAAGGCGATTATAATCGACAATTTAATGAGCTTTAGCGATTGTCTGGAGCAGCCCGGGCTGGCTGGATCACATGGCACTGAACTTTGAAGTTGCTGCATTCTTTTGGCATACATGGCTCCGCTAGTCTATTTATTCTCCATCATAAACCATATTGTTCCAAGTCTCCACTGAGTTTAATTCATTCCTGGGATTTGATGCAGTGCTAGTAGTAGTAGCTTAGAATTTTGTAGAAATGCCTTCATTATCTGATGTTTTTAGAAGTGTTCCTGTTCAGTGTAAGGAGCCAGACATTAGCTCAATGGCCGAGGTTCCAGAATTGTATTTATGGCCACAAGAGAATCAACAAGCCATAGAAGAGAGCATTAATGGTATTGATATACCAGTAATTGACTTGCATCATGGAGAATTAAATAGAGCGTCAGTCGGCTCTGTAATAGAGCAGGTGAAAGCTGCTTACGAGGATTTTGGTGTGTTTCAGATTGTTAACCATGGAGTTTCGCAGAAGTTGCTGGAAAGAGTAGAGAATCAAGCCCAGCGCTTGTTTTCGCTTCCGCTGGACCAGAAGATCAAGGCACGACGATCCCCAGATGGAGTTACTGGCTATGGTATGGCCAGGATTTCCACCTTCTTTGACAAGCTTATGTGGTCAGAAGGATTTACGTCCATTGCATCTCCATTAGAGCATGCAGAAAAGCTTTGGCCGGATGACTACCAGGATTTCTGGTACTTATCATCCTTCTTCTACATTATATTAGTTTTAGTTCAGAAATTGCAGCTTCCTTAAGAAGGTCTTTGACAGATTAATATTACACCACCTTCTGCGAAGTATAACGATCTTAGGTTTTCCAGGGTTTTTTTGAGATTCAAGCTAATCATAGATTTGGTATATTTGTTCTGTTTGTGGGTTTAATCATGCTGTGGCCAGTATACAAAACGATGTGGCTAGTATACACACAATTACAAAGGATATATTTTTTTTCAGCTGAAAAAAAACATATACTTAGTATATACAATTATAAAGGATATTTTTTTTTCAGCAGAAAAAAACATATTATTGATATTCAATCGAATTGCGAATCAAATAGTACATAACTATTCATCAAATAATACATGACTGTTACGATAAGGACATTATTTACATAATGTTGAGACCATTTTATATATATATATATAACTTATTTTATATTGATTTTATTATTAAAAGTAAATTATTATTTTAGATTTTATTATGAAAAAATATTTATTTTATAATTGCTTAAGATAAATGATATTAATAATCATTTTAGTTTGTAAAATTTATCTAAAATTTAAAATTTTTGTTAACTTTTATTTAATTATTGAATGAATGTTTTTTTAATGTTTAATATTAATTTTTTTTATAAATAATAAATATCAAAATAATAATGCATTTAATGGTATATAGATTAAGATAAAAATCTTAAGTAAAACACTTCATTCTAAAGTATATATTATTATACAATGAGATAAATATATCATTAAATGTAATATTATTAAATTTAAAACACTGGCTTATCTTTTAAGTAGTGTTATGTCATATTTAACTATTATTATACAATGAGATAAATATATGATTGAATGTATTATTAAAATACTTGCTTATCTTTTAAGTAGTGTTGTGTCATATTTTTGCTTTATCTTTTAAGTAATTTTATGTCATATTTTGTCTTTTAAGTAGTGTTATGTCATATTTTGTCTTTTAAGTAATGTTATGTCATATTTAATTATTATTATAAAGTGAGATAAATATATGATTGAATGTATTATTAAAATACTTGCTTATCTTTTAAGTAGTGTTATGTCATAGTTTGTTTTTTAAGTAGTGTTATGTCATATTTTGTAATTAAGTTGCAGCATATAGTGTTAATTAAGTTTGATCTTCCAAGTTGTAAGGAGTGTTTAAAATTTCTATTTGACTATCAAATACATTTAACCAAATAAACTATTACATATCAAATACAACTTCTTTATATTAAGAACATTCCATTGTACTCTCTTCAATGAACATGCAAGGAGCTACCAACATGAGCACAAATTCTTGATCAATGTAATATAAGATCAGAGCTTTGATCGGTGAATCCCTATCAATGTAGTAGTTGAAGTAAAAAATTAAACTAAATTTATAATTTGTGTAGTATTTAAGAAGTTATCATGTTTATGTTGTTGTTTGTGAATGTTTTGTTAGTTCAGTAGTGTTTGAGAAGTTATTTATGTTATTGTTTGTGAATGTCGTTAGGCATTCAAAACTTTGTATCATTCAAAAAAATTAGAGAATCATCTCTTGAATTTTCTAAAAAGCTAAACCTACCATCCTACAACTTTGTTAATAAAATGCTCAGATTTCTATAACTCTATAATTAGGAATTTGATTTGAATGTTAGTGTAACTACTACACATGGAACTGAATCTGATGCTATAATAACTGCTGGATAAGGGCTAAATTATGCAAACGTTAATGTTTGATGGAGAAATGATATAATACCATAGCATTTGAGTTTCATAGTAGCAGTTTACTCCGTGAACATTCTGTACTAGCAATAGTATAAGTTGTCTTCTAACGCCGGTGCCCTCTACAGTGAAATTATAGAGGAATATGACCGTGCAATGAAGGATCTGGCAAGCAAGCTGATGTCGCTTATACTAGAAAGCCTCGGACTAAGACCAAGAGATTACAGTTGGGGCCGCGAGGAGAATTGTGCAGCATTGCAGATGAACCACTATCCTTCTTGTCCCCGGCCAGCCCAAACAATGGGCATGGCCGAACATACGGATTCCACATTGTTAACTGTCCTTTATCAGGGAAGCGTCCAAGGCCTTCAAATCAAGCGCTCAGACGGCATGTGGATTGTTGTCCCCGCAATACCCAATGCATTTGTCGTCAACGTTGGAGATCTTTTGCAGGTAACCATCATAATTGAGCACTGCTCGTCCTTTGATAGCTATTGTTGAACCTGCTGGGAATAATATCCGGTTGGATTGATTTGAATTGCATGCAGGTCCTCAGCAACGGCAGATACAAAAGTGTGGTTCATCGAGCCGTTAACAATAGCAAGCCCAGACTTTCTTTTGCATATTTATGGGGTCCTCCTCTAACTTCTGTTGTAGAGCCTGCTCCGCAGCTAGTCGATTCCAAGCACCCTCGCCTGTACAGAGCTCTTACATGGAATGAATATCTGGTTGCGCGGGCCAAACATTTCTACAGAGCCCTTGAATTCTTCACAAACGTTCAATAAACTGAAGACGATAGACATGTCCATTGTCCAACTGCTGGCAGCTTGTCAGTGTCCAATATCTGCTGAATCCAAGAATTTCACTACAGAGCGCCACTTGATAAGACCACTGACTCATTCCAAACAAAAGTTAAAGAACCGAAATACCTATTGTATTACTGTACACTCTTGCTTTGCTTTGTCTACAGAATATGTACAAATCTTACGATCGCCAGTTGTACAATTCCGCTGACCTGTGTGTAAGGGCGTTGTAATTTTGTTATTTTGGTTGAATTATAAATGTAAACATAGATGTTTTGGTGAAACTAGATGTCCACTAAAATTAAATATGGGAAAAATAAGCCAAACTGAGAACAAATAATTCAGTGAAAAGACGGCCTGCATAACATCTAATATATATAATTTTATACAAAGCATGTGCTGTGACCGGCCAACACAATATGGCCTATAAAGTTTTGTTGCTTTGCACAACGCCTTGTTAATAGATTGTACTCTAAAAACAAGACAAATTTGCTAATTTACAGTAAATTGACATTATTAATTTTAAGAGAAAACACATTTTCTCATGGCATCATCTTCATTCATTATGATTGGAAGGATGAGATTTATGCAACTTGTCTAATCTCCATGCCCTCATGTGATTGGTGAAGTGTTTCTTGATTTTTCCTTGGAAATCGAAAAGAAAAGTCCACTCACTAAAATATTCAGATTACAAGTTGAAGAGGAAGAACCTTGCTTGATTCTTATGAACTTCGTTAACTTTCCACATTCATCTTTTAAATTAGTAGCGTTGGTCACAAAAAAAAATTATAATATAGGAGTCAAGTCTTATGTTACTATTCTTTTTGGTAGATACATTGATAAGTTAGAGGGTCATTTGGAAGATGCAAGTTGTGACTTCACAACTTTGGTTGGTATAGTCATCATCCTTCTTCATTTTGTTGATGATATTGTTCTTATCACACAGAGTCTCTATGATATCGACAAGCAACTAAAAATTCTCAAGAACTTTTGCTTTAGTATGGGTATGATTGTTAACAGTGACAAAACAAAGGTTATGACAATTAAATCCCAAAATATTAAGTTCATGCTAATCTCATGTACATGCCAATAAGACTTGGATGAAGTGACTTCATACAAATATCTCGGAATCAATCTTCATCGCAAGCTTAAGTGGAACTATAGCATTGAGAAAATGATTAATGGAGAGTGGAAAACTTATTATGGACTTGAAAACAATTGTAAATCAAGAGACTTTTGGCTTTGAGATAAGAAGAAGATCCTCTTTGAAACTCTTGTCACTCTTGTTATCTTATATGGATGTGAAGTTTGAGGTTGCAACATCTCTAGAAAATTGTGGAGAATGATAGAGAAAATCCAAAAGTGTTTTATAACATATAATCTCAAAATTAAAGGCGATACAACATATCCTATGATCCTCATAAAAGTGAATCTATGCTCCATTGACAACATGGCTATGACTAGGTACCCAATGTACAAGAACAAGATAAACAACATGGGAGACAAGAAGATTCCTAAGATTGCTTCATACTATTTTCAAAACAACTTACAACTTAAGCAAGGTTGGCATAAAGATGCCATGTCTTGGCTTTAAATCATTTGGGAGTTGAGGAAGAGGTCACTCTATGAAATAGTGATAATTTAAAAGTATTATTACATCTAAATTTAAGGAGAAGTTGTAGTGCAATAAAGCATTAACATTAGGGGATAAAGAGAAAATTAAGATATAATAAGGAGGTGATCAACCCTAATCTAGAATATCAAAAGTATTTTTATGTTTTAACTAACATAAAGAAGAAAATCAACATTACTAAAATATGAACAAACTCTGAGGAGCTCTATAGTGAAACATGTTTGTTATCTTTGTGATACTAGGAGGGTTGAAGATGAAAATCATTTTCTCGTGGAATGTCACCTTCGTAAAAATTTAACTCTACCAAAATTATGTTGATTTAGGACTTCTTCTCTTAAAGCTTTTTGAGCACATAAAGACAATTCCTAAAAAACAAGTGTTTCTTTACCTTTTTTAAAGTCCATAAATCAAAGTTGGTTTTATTCTTCTTCTTCATCATTCATATATATTTACACCCACCTTTTTTAAAGTCCATAAATCAAAGTTGGTTTTATTCTTCTTCTTCATCATTCATATATATTTACACCCATAGGCGTTTACATATTATCTGATATTTTCGACTTCCTTGAGTGGATCAACAAGATTAAACTGAGTGTAAAAAGTGTATAGTGGGGATTCATTTCATGGTGGTCGTATCTTGTTATGCTCAAATGCATCTTGATTAAGATTTAAATAAGCTTCAAAGTGGTGGTTAAGAAAAGTGGTATGCTTATTAAATAGTATTTGTTTTTGTGGAGACTTTGGGGTGGACTACCATCTATGCTTTTCTTAGATTGAAGGAGGATGAGACAAGTGTACTGCCAAGATTGATTTTATGATCGTTGTTCAAAATATGAAATAAACAATTATAAAAAAATAAATAAAAAATAACTAATAGTTGATAAAGTTGATACAGGAATAACACGTAGATACCTTATTCATGGCACTTAACTTGTAAAAAGAAATTTAATATTTGTATATTTAATATGAAATCTCATATATATATATATATATATATATATATTTTTTTTTTTTTAATATTTATATTTATATAAAACTTTTATTGAGTTAAAATTATATGTATCTAATGCTACACTTTATCATTTATTTTATATATATGATTCTTAGATATATATATTTATATAAATCAAACAATGATTCATTTATATAAAACTTTTATTGAATTAAAATTATATATATATATATCTAATGCTACACTTGATAATTTATTTTATATATATATGATTCTTATATATATATATATATATTTATATAAAGGTGAAACACTGATTCATAAAGTATGGATGGGAAATTAACTTTGACCATTTGCCATGTCTAAGATTCATTCTTAACACTTGCAACACTATTAAATTAATATTTATATTTATATAAAACTTTTGTTGAGTTAAAATTATATATATATATATAATGCTACACTTGATAATTTATTTTATATATATGATTCTTAGATATATATATTTATATAAAGCTCAAACAATGATTCATAAAGTATGGATGGGAAATTAATTTTGACCATTTGCCATCTTAGATATATATATTTATATAAAGCTCAAACAATGATTCATAAAGTATGGATGGGAAATTAATTTTGACCATTTGCCATGTCTAAGATTCATTCCTAACACTTGCAATACTATTAAATTAATATTTATATTTATATAAAACTTTTGTTGAGTTAAAATTATATATATTTGATGCTACACTTGATTATTTATTTTATTTTACATATGTGATTCTTATATATAGGGGAGAGTTGTCTATTCTTGAATAGGGACCAGTAGTTGTCATAGTACTGGTCCTACACAACCACCATATATTGACACAAATAAACCCATAAATTAAACATACACATTCCATATTAAGTGCAGAAAATATTTAAATTATGTCCAAAAATTGCCCATTAACTGACTGGGCCAATAGGTGTCAATAAATAGTCTTTATATGACAAACTGTACAAAACATCTTGTCCCAACCAAGTACAGATCTGCTCAGGGATCCAGAAGTACATGAACAGCTAAATAACCCAACTCATTTTTTCCACCTACTGCAAGGTACCTATCAAAGGAGGACCCACGAATATCTATTGGAGCCTAAATATCCCAACATTCATTAAAACCCGTTCAAACATTCATTGAAACATGTTCAAGCATAAGAAAAGATAGTGTTAGCCATAACTGCAAGATTGTTCAACATTCCAACCCACTGTATTCAATAAATGACACCTACCCATTAAATGCACCCATTAAACAGATGGAAGCACATAGATCATGAAACAGATGAAGGCACAGGGATCCACAATGACAAGCTCCCAACCATTGGATCACTTTCAAATCAATCCACAACACACATTGAAATTTGAGAGATTGCAATCCATGTACAACCTTCTTACTAACCCAATTCAATAGCAAACAACTATAAATGAACCACAACCCTTATGAAGATGCATTTCATAAATTCGACCTGCAGAGTGTGTGCACAGTTGCATTTCAGAAATTTGAACAACAGAGTGTGTGCACAGTGGAGGCATACCATCAGAAGTGTGTGCAGAGTGGAGGCATACCAGTAGAACTGTGTGCACAGTAGATTCAGGTTACTGTTTATGTTATTTATGTTTCTGTTTATGTTATTTCCAGTTATGTTATTCATGTTTCTGTTATAATCAGCTTCCAGTTTCCTTCTATATAACCAGCTTCCCTTGCAATGTTATTTCCATTTCTGTTATTTACATTTCTGTTATAATCAACTTCCAGTTTCTTCTACATAACCAGTCTCCCTTCTAAATGTGCAGGTTGTTGTAGGCATGGGAAGAGTCAGCAATGCAAGGAGAACAAGTCGTCGACTGAGTAGGGGTGCCCAGCTATGCTGCACCTCATCGGATGAGGAGAGGCTCGATCATTCAAATGCCAACAATGCTCCCAGCAATGTTGTTGAGAATGACAATGTGGTGGAAGAGGACATTGTTGTCCCACCACCAACCACACAATCACTTCCAACCACAGTTCAAGGAACAAGTTCAGTCACCAAAATCAATGCAATAAGAGGTTGGACAAAAGAAGACATGCTAGCTGCTATTGATGATATAGAGTTCAATGGATATTCCATTCGTGCTGCTGCTAAAAAACATGGAGTTGCTACCTCTTTAGTACATTATTGGATAAATGGACTCACACATACAAAGCGCAGAGGGCCTGTTACAGTTATGAGTGAAGAGGAGGAGGCCGAGGTGGTTCAGTGGTGTAAGGAGATGGCTGAAATGGGACATGGGCTAGAGCTGATACATCTAAAATCCACAGTAGCTCAAATCTGTCAAGGGAGGCCAAACCCCTTCAAAGATGGGTTTCCTAGTAAGTCATGGTGGTTTGGGTTTAAAAAAAGGCATCCAGACCTTGTGTTGCGTACAGCTGAGGGCCTAGATAGAGACAGGGCTCTAAATCTACGACCTGCAATTCTGACTAAGTTCTATGCCACCCTTTCTAGTGCATATGAGAACCATGGGTATGCTCCAGACCATATATGGAACTGTGATGAAATAGGTTTACAGGCAGGAAGGAACTGTGGCATGCGTGTAATTGCCAAGAGAGGGAGTCGTAATGTGCCAAAGATTTTTCCTAGGAGCAGGGAGTGGATCACTATTCTATGTTGTGTCAATGCAATTGGTGCTTCAATCCCAGGATTTATCTATTTAAAGGTAAAACTCAACTCAAAAACTATATACAGAATTGTGAACCAGGTGCATGCATGGTTGCACATCCCCATGCTTGGATGACCAAAGAACTCTTTTTGAAATCGCTTACTCACTTTGCTGTATCTATACCAGGCGGTGTCTCACCTGTAAATAGACACCTGCTGGTTTTAGATGGTCATGGAAGCCACATTGCTGTGCAAACAATCGAGGAGGCTAACAATTTGGGCATCGACCTGTTGACACTGCCTGCTCATACCACTCACAGATTGCAACCCCTAGATGTCAGTGTGTTCGGGCCTTTCAAGAACTATTTCAGGGGTGAGTGAGCTTCGTGGATGGCACAGAATCTAGGGGTGGAGGTAAAAAGGTTTGAGATAGCCGAGCTTGCAAGTAAAGCCTTTAAAAGGGCTCTCACACCTACGAATATCAAGGCTGGGTTTAGGAGGACTGGAATATGGCCACTGAATTCTGAGGCTCTCATGCATGATACTAGTTGTAGCCTGGGATTTGATCTGAATGGTCAGGAAGAAGGGGATGTCCAAGCACATGTTGCTGGCCAAGAAGATGTGGAGGTAGAGGAAGACGTTGTTGCTGTTGATCATATGATATCCCTCTCTCAAGGAGGACCATACTGTGGTGATGAAGAAGAACAGGTAAGTGAAACACAATATAACAATGAACCAATTGACAGTAACATGGAGGTACATACACCAACTGAGACAACTGCAACTTCTGCTTCTAATCTTCTTAATGTCTCTATGCAAGAAACAGTTGCAACTTCTGCTTCTGTTCATGTCAATGAAAACGTTGACCATGCACCAGGAAGCAACAATGGAGAATTGACTTTGCCAAGCCAGGTTACCCCACCATCATGGCTGGTAGAAGCCATGATGAATTTGGACAAAAATATTGTCTCAAGGACAGATGAAGAAAGCATGAACATGCCTTCATAGCCCAGAGAATTGGAAGAAGAAATTGTTCATTATTTTGTGGACAATGGAAACCTGGAAGAAGATAGTGTCCACAACGAGGTTCCAGCTGAAGAGGACAATATGGTTCAGATAGAGCAAGAGAACATTGACCCAAATATTGAGAGGTAAGTGTCAAGCAAGGAGCATCAAGTGTCAAAGAAGGGCCAGTTGCTTGGTTGGTTTCTAAAGCTACCGGTAGAGAGAGTGTCAGCAAAAAGAAGGCAATTTACAGCAGACAATCTTCGTCTATGCCGAAGTTCACAGTTACTCACCTCAGAGGACTATATAAAACTATTGGTTGAGTCTGAGCATAGGAAACTTGAACTCCAGGATTTAAAGCAAAAAAAGAGGGACTTAGCTAAAGAAAAGAAGGCTGCAAGGATTGCTGCAACAGAAATTCGAGCATAGGAGAGGCTTGAAAGAGAGAAAGAAAGACAAGAAAAGGCTCATAGAAAACAATGGCAAGGCATGAAAAGGAATTGAGAAAGGCTCAACAATTGCTTCAAAAAGAACAAGGGGTGGCAAAAAGTTCTGCCATTGATGAAAACATAGTGGAGGGGAGTAGGATGATGCCAAACACATTGGAACATCTTGCAGATAATACTCCATGTTTCCAAGACCTCCTAAACATCCAAGTCCCCCGCAATCAACAAGTGCGCATGCCCACTTTATTCTCTCCTACCAGTGCATGTGTCAGACATATGTATGATTATCGGGGGGCTCAACCCAATGCAGGGGTTAGTAGCACAAGTGTGCACTGTGGCTACTCAATTCCTCCATGGCTACAAGAAGCAAATTGGATATCATATGGAGGCAACCAACCACAACCTAATAAGCCATTGTTAGGTATGCCAACCAACCTGGCTCAAGCAGGAAAATCAACAATATTGGGAAGTGAAGATCTTGGACGACATCAAGCATAGGAGTGTCATATAGGGATGCCAAAGTTTTTGTTGTGACCACCTTGCATTGTGGATTTTGTAATCACTGGGTATAACTACTGCAACATGGCCATTTTGTATACAATCCTATACATTTTTGGGTACAATCCTAGGTCATATCGTTCCCTGATGTTTGCGGCATTGTAATCAGGGGTTTATCATAAGGTTTAATATACAATTTCATCATTTCAACAACAAGCTGTAATGTACTCCGATTAAACATTTCATTAACATTTTTTAGGGATTAAATGAATTTAGTTTGTTGTTGGTTTATGTTGCAATCATAGTTTGGGATGAATTATTGAAGGTTCTAGGGTTTATGCTGCAGTAGGGTATATGGCTTATGTTGCAGTAGTATGGGCTGAATTATTGAAGGTTCTAGGGTTTATGCCGCAGCAGGGTCCATGGCTTATGTTGCAGTAGTATGGGATTACAACCATATGCCCAACCATTGCAATCATAGTTTGTTGCTGGTTTATGTTGCAATCATAGTTTGGCCTGAATTATCTATCTTCTATGGTTTATGTTGCAGCCGGGTTTGTAATTTTTTTAGGGTTTATGAATTTAGTTTGTTGTTTGTTAATGTTGCAATCATAGTTTCAGTCGAATTCTTGAAGGCTCTATGGTTAATGTTGCAACAGTGTTTATAATTTTATTGGGGTTTCCTGAATTTATGAAGTCTATGAATTATTGAAGGCTCTATGGTTAATGTTGTTGCAGCAGTGTTTATGGATTCTAGGGTTTATGCTGCAGCAGGGTCCATGGTTTATGTTGCAGTCATTTCGGCTGAATTACAACCACATGGGATTACAACCATATGCCCAAAATTCAAAGGGAGATAGAAGAATCCCAAGACCACTATAATAGCTTCATCCTAGATGATATCATGGGCTATGGTTTATGTTGAAGCAGGGTCTAAGGTTTATTGAAGTTTCATAGTTTGGGCTGAATTATTGAAGGTTCTATGGTTTATGGCGCAGTTGGTTCTATGGTTTACAACTCTTGACCCCTATATTCCTTAAACTAGCAGTTAGAAATGGGGTTGAACCATTGTATGGGTGTGATACCCATCCATTCGATGCTAACTGTACTGCAACATGGTCCATATTTCTCTCCTATTATTAATAATGCTTCTATAAGGAATGTTCCATGGAGGGCTCTCATGCATGACTTATTACACCTTATTACAGTATCATACTAATCAACATAACAGGCCTAAATTAGATCCAGTGTATGTACATTCCTATAAACAAATTCAATATCCTTTTGAAGGCTAGAACAACAGACAACAATAATCAAGCCAACAAACTGTTTAATAAAACTATGTCTATATAAATGCCCATAATGCAACAACTAATTTACCTTCTTCTATTTTGCCCATAATGCAACAACTAATTTAACTTCTTCTATTTTTCCCATAATTCAAGTTAATAGGTAAAAGTAAAAATTGCATCATACAACAGCAGATAAGATGCAACAGATCACTTCATGTTAATAGGTAAAAGTAAAAATTGCATCATACACTTGTAATTTATCAATAGCATGCAACTTGTAAACTGCATCAACAACAGCAGATCATAAGGTGGAGCAGATCGCTTGTAAAATGCATCAATAATAGCCAATTTGGCAAACTTGCTGATATCAACAACTGAACTATGGGTATTCTGCCAATAAGATGAGACAATGGAAAAGTCATTGTTGTCAACTTCCATCCATCCCCTGTATGATGCAGTTTTGCCTTTTAACTATTACCATTCTACTGCGACAAAAACCAACAACATAAACCAACAACAAACTAAATTCATAAACCAGATAAAATTTATGGACACTGCTGCAACATAAACCAGCAACAAACTAAAATCATAAACCATAGAACCTTTAATAATTCAGCCCAAACTATGATTGCAACATAAACCAGCAACAAACAAAATTCATAAACCCCAATAAAATTATAAACATTGCTGCAACATTAACCATAGAGCCTTCAATAATTCGGCCGAAACTATGATTGCAACATTAACAAACAACAAACTAAATTCATAAACCTTAAAAAAATTACAAACCCGGCTGCAACATAAACCATAGAAGATAGATAATTCAGGCCAAACTATGATTGCAACATAAACCAGCAACAAACTAAAATCATAAACCCCCAAAAAATTACAAACCCTACTACAACATAAGGCAGCATAAACCATAGAACCTTCAATATTTCAACCCAAACTATGATTGCAACATAAACCAGCAACAAACGAAATTCATAAACCCCAATAAAATTATAAACATTCCTGCAACATTAACCATAGAGCCTTCAATAATTCGGCCGAAACTATGATTGCAACATTAACAAACAACAAACTAAATTCATAAACCCTAAAAAAATTACAAACCCGGCTACAACATAAGCCATAGAAGATAGATAATTCAGGCCAAACTATGATTGCAACATAAACCAGCAACAAACTAAAATCATAAACCCCCCAAAAATTACAAACCCTGCTACAACATAAGGCAGCATAAACCATAGAACCTTCAATATTTCATCCCAAACTATGATTGCAACATAAACCAGCAACAAACGAAATTCATAAACCCCAATAAAATTATAAACACTGCTGCAACATTAACCATAGAGCCTTCAATAATTCGGCCGAAACTATGATTGCAACATTAACAAACAACAAACTAAATTCATAAATCCTAAAAAAATTACAAACCCGGCTGCAACATAAACCATAGAAGATAGATAATTCAGGCCAAACTATGATTGCAACATAAACCAGCAACAAACTAAAATCATAAACCCCCCAAAAATTACAAACCCTGCTACAACATAAGGCAGCATAAACCATAGAACCTTCAATATTTCAGCCCAAACTATGATTGCAACATAAACCAACAAAAAACGAAATTCATAAACCCCAATAAAATTATAAACATTGCTGCAACATTAACCATAGAGCCTTCAATAATTCGGCCGAAACTATGATTGCAACATTAACAAACAACAAACTAAATTCATAAACCCTAAAAAATTTACAAACCCGGCTGCAACATAAATCATAGAACCCTCAATAATTCAACCCAGACTATGATTGCAACATAACAAACAACAAACTAAATTCATAAACCCTAAAAAAATTACAAACCCGGCTGCAACATAAACCATAGAACCCTCAATAATTCAGCCCAGACTATGATTGCAACATAACAAACAACAAACTAAATTCATAAACCCTAAAAAATTTACAAACCCTGCTGCAACATAAAGCATAGAAGATAGAAAATTCAGGCCAAACGATTATTGCAACATAAACCATTCAACAGACCAAATTCATAAGCCCCAACAAATTTATAAACCCTGCTGCGACCTAAACCATAGAACCTTCAATAATTCGGCCCAAACGCTGATTGCAACATAAACAAACGACAAACTAAATACATAAACCCTAAAAAATTTACAAACCCTGCTGCAACACAGACCATAGAACCTGCTGCAACACAAACCATAGAACCTGCAATAATTCTGCCCAAACTATGATTGCAACATAACCCCTAAAAAAAATTTAAATGCAACTGCAACAAAACCTTAATTCATACACCCTAAAAAAAATTTAAACGCAACTTCAACATTAACCACAGAACCTTAATTATGATTGCAACGTAAACCATAGAACCTTCAATAATTCAGCCGAAACAAATTCACCTCCAACCTAATAAATGAATAAACACTAAAACATTCATAAACCCTACTGCATCATAAACCATTCATAAACAAATTAATAGGAGCACAATAAACCATTCATAAACCCTACTGCATTATAAACCATTCCTAAACCCTGCTGCATCATAAACAAATTAAACCCCTGATGCCACATAAAAACCCTAATGCGAAATGCATTTCACCATTGCCACAAACGCAACGTAAACCCACCATAAACAATTCAAAGTGCGAGCAGGAGGGCACCAACGCCACCGTCGGGAGTAGGAAGGGACCAAACCAATTCACCAACAGAAATGCACAAATTCACAACCCAAAAATGCACAAATTCACAACCCAGAAATGCAGAATTTAACCTTTAAAAGCAGCAGAAATGGTCCACGAAATCCCTAGTAGGTTGAGAGTGTTGAAAAACACTGATGCAGGGAATGGCTGGTAGGAAACCTACCAGCGCCACCGAAGAAGTGTGAGCAGGAATAGCCATCGCCACCGCCGTGAGCAGGAAGGGACCAGCCACCGCCATGAGGAGGAAGGGACCAGCGCCACCGAAGAAGCACGAGCAGGTCGGGACCAGCGCCACCGAACGAAGGCAACGAACGCTTGATGGAAGCCACCATCGCCACCAGCGAAACTAGCCGAGCAGCAACCCAACACCACCACCACCGAACCGATGAAAACCTCCAACGGGGTCCGCCGCAGACGACTTCGAGGGCCTATGGTGCGCTATGGGCATGGAGCGAGTGTCAACGTCGGGAGAGCTAGCGGACAGAACATACCGCAGCGACGAACGCCATCCGTCGGGGGGTAAGGCACCAAGCGTCCGCCACATCACAGTAGCACAGCAGGATACCGGCAGAACCAGAGCGCCCATGGTGCAGAACCAGAGTGGGGGTGGTGCAAAGCCAGAGCGGGAGTGAACAGGAAATGGGGTGGTAGAGCGTTCACAGACAGGGCCGGAGCAACAATACACGGGAGGAAGGAGAGGTCGCGGGAAAAGCGCCGGAAAAGTGGGAAAAAGCATGCCATAAAAGCCGCTTTATGGCGCCCACCCACCACGACAGGTGGCGGTGCCATCTGGGCCCGGGCTGGATACGTGTCGACTCGACAGCGTGGCATGGGGGAGGGAGCCACGTGGGGTGTCCAACAACTGGCATCCCTCCCTTATAAAGCTCAAACAATGATTCATAAAGTATGGATGGGAAATTAACTTTGACCATTTGCAATGTCTACGGTTCATTCATAACACTTGCAACACTAGTAAATTTTTTAAACAAGTTGTTAATAATACTGTCACTAATCATTGCACTTTTATCGTGTGTCTTGATTGTTGGGTATGTGTCTAATTATATCCCGTCCTGTTCCATGGATTCATGAATTTTGTTGATTTTTTAAATAATTGTGTTGAGAATTTTTTAAGTATATTTGTAAATAAAATTAATTATAATTAATAATATAATATTTAATTTAAAAAAAATTAAACTAACTTTATTTTTAATAATTTTTAAATTATTAAAATTATTATAAAATTTTAATATTTTAAAATTAAATGGAGACATTTCAACATTAATCATCACAAAACGTTTTAATATATATAATTTATTAAAAAAAACAGAATGTTTTAATTTGTGTTTAAATTTATATATATAGTTTTTCTATTGATAAAAAATATAAATGATCATTTTTTAATTTAAATATATATTTAAATTATTTATTTTTTATAATAATAATTTAACTTTTTCAAAAAAACATATGTATTTAGCTGTTATCTCTATTAAATTATACTTTATATTTTTTGGATGTAGTTATGTAGTGTAAATCTTTTTAAATTTTTTTTTATGTAATGCAAATTTCTCCAACTCTTTTATTTAATTTGAAAACAATTTTTTTATTTAACACTTTTATTTTTTTTCATACAATAAAATTAGCTATACTTTAATATTAAATATATAATAAAAAATACATAAACGAGCTCCATCCCATCAACAAAACAAATACTAAAATACAGAAAAGAAGATATATATTAGCCTTTACATTATGGAAGCAGATATACAAACAAAATACAATTTTGATTAACATATTTTTATAACACTTTTGAAAATAAAATAAATCAACGTCATCGTCTACGCTATACTTGTCTTGTTTCCTGCCCCACAAATCTCTACTTTCCAATCCTCATAAGCTCATTTTCACGTGGGCTAAATTCGTACGATGCATCTTCTTTCCATAGTACCAATACGGCCGAATTAAATAAAGTTTTTTTCCGTTTATTTTAACATCATTCCTAAAAAATACGGCCGAATTAAATAAAGTTTTTTTCCGTTTATTTTAACATCATTCCTAAAAAAATATAGGAAATCTTTCTTTAAAAACTTAAAAAACAACACTCTGCAACGCAATTCTTGATCGTCACATGCGAGAGCCATCTATAATAATAATACTTTTTATTGTTTATTTTATAGATCATCGCATGCGAAAAAGCATATATAATAGGACTTTTGATTTTTTTGTTTTAGAGATATAAAACAGAATAGTGAAGGCGTTTGATTTATGAAGATGTAAAACAAGATAATTAAAAAATTATGTCAAGATTTTGGTGAGAGAATGAGATTTTCACAATATAAAATCAATATAGAATCATATATGGAATGCATTATTTATTATTTATATATAAGAATAAAAAGTTATAAATACAGAATATATTAATAAATTTAATAAGTTAAGATTATCTGCTCTTCAAGAGAGTGGTGTAAAGACATTATGGCATGATTATATTATGGGAGGATTGATAAAAATATCATTTTGAAAACATCATAACATTAAAAATATTATTACTTCTAAATTTAAAAAGAAAATGTAGGTCCAGAAAGAAATAGAGGTTAAATGAAAATTAAAATACTATAAAGAGGTCATTAACCCCAATCTATAAAGAATTAATCCTATACTATAAAGAATTAGTCCTAATCTAAAATACTATACATAATTAGTCCTCATGGTGAATTCTAATAATATAAAATTAATTTGATGATCATACATTAATTTTAGAGATCCTCCGCCTCCTCCTCCTCCCCCTCTCCCTGCCCCTCCCCCTCGAATATAAAATTAATTATTAATTTGATGATCATATAGTTAATTGAAACTAAAACCTAGTTCTTGTAAAATAAAAAAGTGAAAAAATATAATAAAGAAAAGTTAGGTTTTCTTGTCATCTCATCTTTAAAAAAAAAGAAGTGAAAAATATAATAAAGAAAGGTTAGGTTGTGATCTAATTAAGGAGAAAATGAGAATGAAATACATATAATTATGCTAAAGATATTTTTTTCCACAAAAGAAAGTCCATAACTGTATATAAGGATAAAATGACATTGTATACTAGCTTATTAGGTCGATCTGAAATAGGATTCAATATAGAGATCCTCTGCCCCCGCCCCCCTCTGCCCCCGCCCCCCTCTCCCCCTCCCCCTCCCCCTCCCCCTCCCCCCGCCTCCACCTCCACCTCCACCTCTGCCTCCGCCTCCGCCTCCTCCTCGAATATAAAATTAATTATTAATTTGGTGATCATATAGTTAATTGAAACTAAAACCTAGTTCTTGTAAAATAAAAAAGTGAAAAATATAATAAAGAAAGGTTAGGTTGTGATCTAATTAAGGAGAAAATGAGAATGAAATACATATAATTATGCTAAAGATATTTTTTTCCACAAAAGAAAGTCCATAACTTTATATAAGGATAAAATGACATTGTATACTAGCTTATTAGGTCGATCTGAAATAGGATTCAATATAGATAGTGTTGAATAGAAGAGAAAAAGAGACTCTGTAATAACCATCACACCTAACATCTCAAAAAGGAACTTTAAAATTTTTAATATTTCACATAAAAGGAGTGTTGCTTCACAAACCAAAAATATACCAAGTCTATAAAAAATAGTACACTCATCTAGTATACATATAAAAAGGGGAGAGTATACAAAAAGAAACCCCATAACCATTAAATATGTTATGTAGAAAACCAAAAGACTTGAATTGAAGTGCTTTTGAAAGGCCAACACCTCATTTTAAAAAAGGACCAGGATCAAACTCATTCAGACTGTCTAGATAATGAAGCCACCTTTGCCATAAACCTGGAGCAATTAGAAGACCCTCTTTTGATAGCATATCAATAACAGTGTTCCTTTCTTTAAAAAGGCGATGAAAAGAGATGTTATGAAAAGTACCCACAAGTGCCATCAAATCATCATATAAAAGTATGAGAAGAATATTATGAACAAATTTTTCTTATTCATCCACTCAATAACAAGAAGGGAATAACCAAACATCTAAATTTTTTGAATTCCCATATTAGATGCCAATTTGAGAACAAGATGTAAGGCCATAATTTCTACTCTGTTGTTAGTACAAAAACCTAAACCCACTTTGAACTTGTAAAAATCTAAGTCCTTGAGATACAGTAACCCTCATGCGCCCCTCCACCCCCCCAAGTGAGGATTCCCATGGGTCACACCATCAAAATAAACCCAACCC
Source organism: Larix kaempferi (assembly GCA_027924585.1). Classification (NCBI taxonomy): domain Eukaryota; kingdom Viridiplantae; phylum Streptophyta; class Pinopsida; order Pinales; family Pinaceae; genus Larix; species Larix kaempferi. Next base: position 8,360,484 of record BSBM01000742.1, read on the forward strand.
CTAGATTTATCAATAACTTCAGGGATTATGAATATGCTTTTATTGTCAGTTCTGTTTTTGTTAAAAGATTTTAAGAATTTAATTGATCCAATTGGAAATTTTTTCCCAGAAAGGAGTCCTATCTTTATAGGGCCATAAATGTTAATTAGAGTGCAGTCCATACCCAAATCCATTGATAATAAAGTAACCCCAAGACCAGAGAAAAGGACCAAGCATTTGAGATTTTAAAATCCGCAGTTCTCCACCCAGATATAAGACCACCAAATCAACCCTTTACGTCACAAGAGACAACAGACCAACGAGGTAAAATAGTTTCCAAATCCTTAATCATACAATCACTAGCAGACATTGATCCTTGGATAAATAGAATATTTGAATGATGAATCTCAATAAGTTTTTTAGTAGCTTGTCTTTTTTTGGGGCGACTCAATCATGTGCTATTGTATGGAAGTACAATCATTAGGTAACCACCTAAAAGGGATTTCTTTCTCTAAGAGACCCCACTAGGACAAAGGTTTCCCATGCAGACTGTCAATAAGGACCAAATATTAAGAAAAAGAGAAATTTGAATGATGACCCCTTTTTCCACCCAAATGCCCAAAAAGAGGAATTAGTGAAATCCCCCCTCTAACACCTTCACGAATTTAAGAAGGAGATCTTGTTGAACTTTGGTGTTGACATTGATGTCAAATAAGAAGCATGATGATGTCAAGCAAGAAGCATGAAGCCTTGATGCCAATTTGAAGAAGTATATACAACCAAGGCTACCTATTTGCATAATATGGATGGGTATATGTCGCACAAATACTGGGCTCTTGCGTAATAAGCAATGATATCAAAGTGTGCAGGAAATACTTAGTCAGCTCAAGTGCATTATGTTGGGTAAACTTGACCAAGAAGAAAGAGGTAGCCGACATAAACAAGCCCCAGTCAAGCGCATTGTATTGGGTAAAATTGACCAGGAAGAAAGAGGTAGTTGGGATCAAGAAGCCCCTACTTGTGGACAAATCAATCTAATCAAGAAAACAAGTAGTGATATAAATAAACCAAAGATTGAGGTGAAGAGTGTGCGCACAATGGAGATGTAAAGGTATTGTGTATTTCGGAGTTTCGGTTTATAGGGGGAATGAATGGCTCATTGATATAAAAGAAAGAAATAACATAGAGTTGAGTGCGCAAAGCAGAAAAGCATAGCAGGAGATGGTGCGCAGAACCGATGCAGTGTACGGATTGAAGAATTGTGCAAGATCAGAGCAATGTATTGGATCAAATTAGTGCACATAACTGAAGCATAATTCACAGAAATTAGAGCAGTGTGCAAAACAGATAGTGAAGCATAGCAATTGTGTAGGATTGAAGTAGAGCACATAAGTGCACGCAAAAGGAAGTGCACAAAACAAGTGTGAAGTTGTGTGCGAAAATAAGAAGGCAATGCGATAGAAGAATATCTACATCTATCTCAGGGAGGCAGTATGGGGCAAAGACAGGAGATTGCAGTCTCCTCTCAGGTTGGTTCCTGAACACAACAAGTTGGTGCTTGCGCAGAGGATTGGCATCCTCACAGGTTGGTTCTTGTAATCAACAAGTTGGTGCTTGCGCAGAGGATTGGTGTCCTCACATGTTGGTGCCTGTAATCAATGAGTTGGTGCTTGCATGTGGGATTGGTGTCCCAATCCCAATCAAATTGGTGTCTGAGTGAGTTGGTGCTCACATCATTGGAGATTGGTGTCTCTAATCTATCTATGTAATCAAATTTTGCATACCATATATGTAAAGTTACTTTCCAAACACTCTTTGCAAAATTGTCTTGTATTGTTGTGATTTAAGTAGGAGTTGGTGCATAATTTTTAAAGTGAAAATTTGTTTAATTTGTGAATGATACTGATTCACCCCGCCTCTCAGTATCATTAAGAAATCCAACAAATCTTTCTCTAGTTGCAAGGAAACTTTTGTGAAAATCCCACAATCCCTAAAGGAGTAGGAGAACCTTTCCAAAAGAATCACATGATAAACACATACAATATTTAACTACTAGAACAAAGGAGGACAATAAACATGATCCACAAGAAGAGAAACCTGAACATAACCTATTCTATCAAAATATTTCTTCAAATAACTTGCCAAATAACTATTAGAAATAACTTCAAGTTGAAAAGGAATAGGAAAAATCGACGCATGAGGGGAAAAAGAAACCTTACCCACATTATGATTTGACGAAACAAATGGGAGATAGATTTGATAGCCCACTAAGGAAAAACATATTGATAATTGGGGATACTCAAGATGGTCTAAGACGACACCTTGATCAAAGGGTCCATATTTTTTAAACCTCCCATATATTGAAAAACAAGTAAGGGCTCTATCGAAATTACATAAGATTCAATGGGAAAAATCATTACCTATGAAACCCATACCTCTTTCATGAGATCCTCCTTCAATGAACCAGCTATTAAGGATTCATCATGCAATATAGGATCCATCAATATATTTTCGAAAGGATTCAACTCATAGTGAAATTTATCCCTAACCTTAGGAGAATCCTTTAGGGATGAATCTTGAGAAACCATAGAAACCTTATTCAAATACAAAAACACCTTCAAATTAACATGTAATAACTGTAGAGAATGAAGGATATGCCATTATTATTGTGTTACCAGTCTATGATTTGCTAATATAGACGACTCAAAAATATCCCTAAGGGAAGACTCTCGATAACCCAAAATAGGAGAGTTGACCCTCCTAGAATCAACACAAGCAAAACAACTACAAGGAAAAGCAATTTTTTGAGGAGATAAAATACCAACATGATCATCACTAAATTGAATAAGTTCTTAACCAATATCTTGTACAACCTTCATCGAATTTACAAAATATTTAGTGGGAAAAATCATTACCTATGAAACCCATACCTATTTCATGAGATCCCCCTTCAATGAACCAACTGTTAAAAATTCATCATGCAATATAGGATCCATCATTATATTTTCGAAAGGGTTCAATTCATAGTGAAATTTATCCCTAACCTTATGAGAATCTTTTATGGTCGAATCCTGAAAAACCATAGAAACCTTATCCAAATATAGAACCTCCTTCGACTTAACAACAATTAATAACTCCAGAGAATGAAGTATATTCCTTGATTCTTGTGTTACCCATCTTTGATTTGCTAATATAGACGACTCAAAAAGATCCCTAAGGGCATACTCCGGAGAACCCAAAATATGAGAGTTGACCCTCCTAGAATCAACACAAGAAAAAACACTACAAGGAAAGGCAATTGTCTGAGGAGATAAAAGACCAACATGATCATCACTAAATTGAACACGTTCTTAATCAACATCTTGTAAAACTTTCTTCGAAATACATGCCTTAATTCTAGCAGGAAAGACTTCTTGAGTAAAAGGAACCAAAAAAACCGATCGTGGAGGAGAACTATAATTCTTACCCATAGCATACATGGAAGTAGTTGGTTTCCAACAAGACCAAGATACCACCATAGGAGTGGCCAACCTACCAGTGATGAAAAAACATGTCTTTGAAGGAGAACCCATATCCATATGATCCATTTTTAGAGATACAGACAAATTTCGCGTAGACGATATGGGCTCTAAAATGAGCACTAGAGGATTTGAAAGAAGGTTTGACTCCTAAGAATCCCTATCCACATTCTTACACAACTCCTTTGAAAAAACAACTAAAAAAAATGACGGATTTGAATCCCTAGTGGCAAACCCCAACTAGTCCTTCAACATTACAGTAGAGTCAATTTTGTCCCTCACTTCTTTCATGACCACCATCGCCAAATTAACTTGAGAGTTTCGAAGAAAAAATAATCCACTCCTGGTACCTAAGAGACTAACTGAGTTGTTCCTCTAAGGTTGAGGGATATACAATATGTAAGCACAACATTTAATAAGATTAAAGGCTATGATGATCCTATCAACACCTACTCTCAATCACTGAAACACAATTCAACACCTCAAAAATTATGAGTAAATATCAAATCCAAAACACTTCTTAATTTAAATACTTGAATATGGATCACCATCAACACTACAATCTGCTGTAGACATTGAGCCATTTCTACCAAAGTCCTACTCTTCCTCTCCAGTAATCCATTTTCTTGAGGGGTGTGAGGGATAGATCTCTTCCAAGGGATACCATTCTGTGCTAGGTAATCTCCAAACTATCGATTCACATATCCTCCACCATTTTCTAATCTCATACATTTAATAGGTTGATCACATTGCTTTGATCCAATGCCCTAATTTCCTTGAAAATTTCAAAGACATCAATCTTATTTTTCGAGGAATAAACCCATGTGAACCCAGAGAAATCATCAACAAAAGTTAAAATATACTTCACATATACTAATGATGGTTTGTTCATGCAACTGAGATCACTGTGAACAAGTTCCACTCAGTCCTATGCTTGCCATGCTTTCCCAGAATCAAAGGGTTCCTAATGATGCTTTCCAAGCACACATACTCTACAAACTCCTTCAGGTGGAAGGATCTTTGGGAGAGAAATAACCATATTTTTAGTTACCATCATCTTCAAAATTCAAAATTTCAGATCTCCGAGTCGTTCATGCCAAATTCAACTTCATTCATTAGTCAGAGAAACAAGAGCAGTCATTCCAGTTGGTCCAGAATCATGCCTAGGAGAGTCACAAAACTTATATAGCTCATCTTTGGGATCTAGATATCATGTAGCAACAGATGCTCCCCCATGCCTCAAATCCTTTATGATAAAACGATCTAACCAAAACTCAACAATATTTCCAGTTTGTGTAAGTTGAGAATCCGACAACAAATTCGTGTTCAAGCTAGGATTATAATAGACATTGAAGATTCTACCATGTCAAAATTCAACATTTCCTCTTCCAACAACTGTGAGGGCATAATCATCAATAACATAAATTTTATGTTCTAGAGATCCACTTAAGGAAGAGAACATAGAAGCACCTTTAAATCCAAACGATGAGTGCAACCAGAATAAACTATCCACTCGGTCTGAGTGGTGTGGGCATGTAATGCATGGTAATTGATGACGGGAAAGGTGAAATTATCTGCAAGTGAGTTGATCGAACAAACGACGACACATCTTCTTCAAGATACTTGACCTTTTCTTCCTAATCCTTTGTCTTCTTCTAGCACATTTTCTCCACATGCCCCACCTTTCCATAGTAGTAACATGTTTTCTTCTTTCAATTCTTCTTGGTCGATGTCGACTCGTCAGTATTTCGTTTAGTAGGTTGGTTGATACACTCATCTCATTTTTTCAGGGTGTCCGGTCGACCCCATTATTTATAATCTTGACCTTTCCTTTGAGCAAGTGTGCCTGGTGTCTTCTACCAAGCTTCCCTTCATCAAGCATCTTTTGTTGATCCTTGATCGATAAACCACATAAGGTATCAAAGGAAAATTCCTTACCATATTCCTTGCGTGATATCCAATTGGAGCAAAAGGAGGAGCATAAGACATCATAAGGTGTCTTCAGATTCATTAGGACCAGTTCAATGATTTGTTCATTCTTGTTTGGAAATTTTTTCTCACATTTGCCCAATTTCAATTATAGCTCTTTGATATGAGCCAAACAATCCTCAATCCTTTCATAGGAATGGGGTTCTAGAGATATCAACTCTTTCTCTATCTGCATCACTTGACTTTCATTAACCTTATTAAATAACGACTTCAGCTTATTCCATATAGCATGAGGATAGATGATTCCACTTGTATGAAAGCGAATCTCCCTTGAAATGTAGGTCATGATCTCCCCAATATCTTTTAGAGCTTGTTCCACAGCATCAGGAACATGTCCTGGAAAACTTCTTAAATAGTGCTTCAAGTAAGCTGGATTTCCTGATTTGCTTGAGGAAATCAACAATTTTTGCATATAACAAAAATACTCTTCACTTTTACTCAAATTGCATAAACGTGCTGACATGAAAAGTGAAGCAAGATGGTCGTAATCTTCACCATCTTCAGGACCATAGAATTCTCTCCCTAAGGCTCTTAGAATCTATTCATTTGCATCATCTGCAACAAGCATTTCATTTCTAGATTCTTGGGGTAACCACCTCCACCAATCATAATCTAGGCCTGAAAGACCTGCTATCAATTGTGTCCCCAACATTTGGCCTGTGAGATTACTATCCTGTTGTTTTTTATACAAGATCCACTGACCCAACATTTGTATTGCATTTTTGATATCTTCCCTGGACTGACATTGAATATTCAGTACAGGTTTTTCGGGCATTTGAGATAGTAGATCATTCATGGTATTAATTCCAAAATGGAATTTGGGAGGAGCAGGGGCTACTGATGCACCTGTTGCATCGGGCATATGTGTATCAAAGCGAGGAGTATGGGTTCTTCCTCTGTTGGAAGATTCAACATCTCGCCCATGAAAACCAATTTCTAGTGCATTGAGGTTGGCCAGATGTTTCTCATCTAAGACTGGCTTAAATGTTTTGAATTATGCTATCCAGTCTTCTACATCTGCCATAATTGTTTCACTCTCACCAAAGTCAAAAGTAGGCTTTTCTTGAACGCTCAGTTGACCTAGAGAATGACTCTTACTATGTCCTTTCGTTGCTAAGGATATTACATGGTCAGGGACCACATAACTTTTATTTTTAAGTGTCTCTGTCTTTTCACAGAGATCTTGAAGGACAAGTAGTGTGTGGATTACACTGTCAAAGAACTGAAAGTCGATCTTGGCGTGTTTGGTATCAGAGCCAGAGAGAAAAGTTTAATCTGGTATATCTTTGTTAACTCAATCTGAATGTTATGGATGCATATTCTTATATCTACTAAATCTATTGCAATTTGCATATTCTGTTTCATTTTTTCGATTCCAATACATTCTACAACAGAGTCCTGTAGGTAGTGGAAATGACTACTGAGATGATTTTTGGGTATGCAAGGGTGTAAGTAGGGTTGTCTGACGTCAGAGAGGCAGTAAGGCCGAGGGTAGGCGAGATAAGTCCTCATAGTTTCTGGAGACCAATAGCAGTGAGCACTCATCCTCATTTATAGCATGGACCCTTCAATGGATTCCATTGAGCTCACCCATTTAGAATGTGAATCTGCAATTGATACTGAAGTTTGTTTAGCAGAGAGTAGATCTTCTTTTAATCCTCCTTCAACTTCAGATTCTTCTTATATCCATATCTCTGATTCTAATCCGTCAGAAAACAAGCAACTTCCACAAATACTTCCTCGTGAAGTTTACAGACTCCCTTGGTGGAATCTTAAAGCTGCGACTCAAATAAAAGTTTCTAGTATTGATGTTTTATTCACAGACCGTGATGAACCTGTTCATATTAATCTGATTGATAAATTCCAAATAGATTGGGCTAAAAAGCAAGGTTTCTTATATGCCCATCTTGGTGCAATAAAATTGGGACTAGGTCCTCTTGTCCAACCTCGTCTTCCTGTTTCTTCTTTGTGTTGTATAGTTGATACCCGACATCAAAATTTATCTGATGCAGTCATTGGTGGTTTTACTGCTCCTTTACATGATGGACCGGCTTTTGGGACTTTTTATCCAAAATTCTCTATCAGTCTCTTAGACCCCTATATCTATGATCATTTGAAAGCCTATATCTCACCCAAAGGTTTTAACATGGATACTGGCTCCAAGATTATCCAATTAAAAGGTGGTGTCTGTGTAAGGTTTGGGAATGATACCCTTCCTGCGTTGCGAAATCATGTTCATCAGAGTTCGGCTGAGCAAAGCGTGGTGGAAAGGGAAAAAACAAAGAACGCTACTCCAATTACTTTTAATTGGACTGGCATCAATTACCCCAAACAATGGGAAGTTAGATACTCTGAGCTGAGAAATCATGATCGCGTATCTTCATCCTTCAATGCAAAACCCTTAACCTTTGATGAAGCTACTAGTTCATTTAGAGTACCCGATGACCAACCTACTCAGAGATTTACTCCTCCTTTAATCAGGTTTGTCTCATCCTCTTCCTACAATAATGCCAGACTTCAAGCAAAGTCTCATCAAGTGGGAAATGCCCCTGCATCTTCTTCTATAAATACCTCTTCTTCTGTTCGACCTTCCTTTTCTGGTTTGTATGATACTGAGCATAGAGGTCAGCATGCTGCCTGTCAAGCATGTCAAAAAATCAAACAAAAATTGCAACAACAACAGAAGCACAAAGAATATCCCTCCTGAGGAATGTTTTCTCTTCCGAGAGAAGGAACTGGTATAGAGGTAGTGCATACTGGCCAAAGGTCGTTCATCCTCGGTAGAAATTTACCTGAGACTGGTTTCAGACAGTTTCCAATAGATGGCCAAACAAAAAGAGATATTATGCCTTCTAAATCCTCTAGTCAAGACCAAACTGTTTTTGATGAAGTAAAGCTTGCAAATTGGGGAAATTTGCAACAAATTCATACTGCGCGGAATCTTGATGACATGGCACAAGATATCCTTTTTTTAAAAGCAAAATGCGTAGAACAGAGGGAGCATATAAATAAAGTGGAAACAAAGCTTGAGTTGTTAGATCATCTTCTGCATGACTCAACTCAAATCAGAATAGCAATTGAGGAAGCTTCTAGTAAACTTGAAAGAAGACTACTTGTCCTTCAAGATCTCTGTGAAAAGACATAGACACTTAAAAAGAAAAGTTATGTGGTCCCTGACCATGTAATAGCCTTAGCAACGAAAGGACATAGTAAGAGTCATTCTCTAGGTCAACTGAGCATTCAAGAAAAGCCTGCTTTTGACTTTGGTGAGAGTGAAACAATTAAGGCAGATGTAGAAGACTGGATAGTAGAATTCAAAACATTTAATCCAGTCTTAGATGAGAAACATCTGGCCAACCTCAATGCACTAGAAATTGGTTTTCATGGGCAAGATGCTGAATCTTCCAACAGAGGAAGAACCCATATTCCTCGCTTTGATACACATATGCCCGATGCAACAGGTGCATCAGTAGCCCCTGCTCCTCCCAAATTCCATTTTGGAATTAATACCATGAATGATCTACTATCTCAAATGCCCGAACAACCTGTACTGAATATTCAATGTTAGTCCAGGGAATATATAAAAAATGCAATACAAATGTTGGGTCAGTGGAGCTTGTATAAAAAACAACAGGACAGTAATCTCACAGGCCAAATGTTGGGGACACAATTGATAGTAGGTCTTTCAGACCTAGCTTATGATTGGTGGAGGTGGTTACCCCAAGAATCTAGAAATGAAATGCTTGCTATAGATGATGCAGATGAACAGATTCTAAGAGCCTTAGGGAGAGAAATCTATAGTCCTGAAGATGGTGAAGATTCCGACCATCTTGCTTCAATTTTCATGTCAGCACGTTTATGCAATTTGAGTAAAAGTGAAGAGTATTTTTGTTATATGCAAAAATTGTTGATTTCCTCAGGCAAATTAGGAAATCCAGCTTATTTGAAGCACTATTTAAGAATTTTTCCAGGACATGTTCTTGATGCTTTGGAACAAGCTCTAAAAGATAAGAAAGTAGAGCTTATAACTTTGTCACTAGCCCAGTTGCATGCTCATATCCTTGAGACATGGCAAGAGCATTGCTTAGAGAAAAGGGTTAGTAAATATTTCAAGAGGCATAAAAAAATGTACTCGGCATCTTTCTATAAAGATGTTGCAGGAATGCCCAATTGGGGGTGTGGTGCCCATAATCGAGGACACTTTGGCAATGAATCATGCAAATGAAAAAAGAAGAAAGAAGGCTTCTATACCTCGAGCCCAAGATATCACCCTGATAAGCCTTATCGTCATAAACATGGATTCAAATCCAAACATTCTTACAAAAAGCATAAACATCAGTCCAAAAGATTTGTTAAGTGCAAGATTGAGAAGGGTAAAAAGAATGTTTGTTTCGTTTGCGGTAAGACTGATCATTGGGCAGCCAAATGTCCAGAAAGAAAATCAAGGCCTCGCCTTGCAGCACTCTGTGCCAAGTTAGATCCTACATGGTGGGATCTTCATGAAGTTTTTGTGGATTCTCCTCCTCCTTCTGGAGAAATCCTTTATCTACCAACTGATGATTCTGCTTCCAACTCTAGTTCTGAGTCTCTAGCCACTCTAGCAAAATTTGCCCCTGATTCATCGTCTTCTTCTGATTCCGACTCTAGTAAGGATGCAAATTTAGGGGGGTGCACCGTGCCAGAGTTTGATTTTTCCTTATATATGTTTTCTAGAACCCCAAAGTTTGATATTGGAAAACAACTAGCAGATATTGATGTTCAACTTTCTGTTATTCCTGTTTATCAGCATGTCCAAAGACATGAGTTAAGGCAAGAAAAATCTAGGCTTTTAAGTCTTTTGGATAAAGAGAAGTCTTCAAAGGGTAAAGAGAAATTGTACTCCTCAACTATATCTGTACGATATAATCCTGCAGATATTTATAAGAATTACCCTGATGGTCATGAAGATAGACAAGCACATAGAAAGGATAAGGAAATTTTTTTAAGGCTCCAAATCAAAGAAAAACATAATAAGTTAAAGTAGCTTGTGAAAGAAATAGAAGAGTTGAAAGACATGGTTAAAATTTTAGTCATGGAAAAGGACCAGTCCTCAGATGATGAATTGTCAAAACATTTGGAACAAGCAATGGTAGATCCCGAGAAAAAAGAAGATTCTCCTTCTTCTACTCCTCCTCATTCTCCTTCTTCTCCTCAGTCTCAAGTCCCTAGTCTTTTAGGTGCTTTTTCAAGTCCAAAGATTTTTGTTTCTTTACAGTTTTGTCCTCCTAAATTCCAACCATACTCTGTACATTGTCTAATTGATTCTGGTTGTCAATTTAAATTAGCCAAAGGAAATACAATTCCTTCTTTTTACTGGGAGAAAAGTAGTGATTTTGGTTCAGCAATTGAAGGGACTCCTGTGTCTCTTTCTGGTAAAGTCAAAGAGTTTCCTGTACAAATTTCTAGTGCGTCTAATTCTTTGTCTCTTCTTAGGTTAGATATTTTAAAAGAAGATTGTGTTTTAGGTTATGAGTTTCTTCACAAAGTCAGCCCTTTCTCTTTACACATGATAAAGATGTTATTTGTCTGTACAGTTAATAACCAGAAGATTGTTTCACCTTTAACTTTCACTCATGTTCATAACTGTAAGTCCGTGTTTATTGAGTTAGTCAAGTCAATCAAGTTAGTTGATTTGCATAAAATGGATAGATGCATAGCCTATGCAGAAGTCCATAAAGACAAAACTCTTGCTGGAATAAAAGAAAAGCTAATCAAGGATTGTTGTTCAGAAAGCCCAAATGCATTCTGGACTAGAGAAAAGTATTTTGTATCTTTTCCCTTTGATCCGCTCTAGAAAATAAAGCCCATGAAAGCTTCAGCCCAGATCATTTCTCCTTCTGAGAAAGAGTTTTGTTCAAAAGAAATAAAAGAACTTTTGCAGAAAGGATTAATTGAGCCCTCCAAGAGTCCTTGGGCTTGCAGAGCGTTTGTTGTCAATAAACACTCTGAGCAGAAAAGAGGAAAGCCTCGTCTAGTTGTCAACTATAAACCTCTGAATGTTGTTCTGCAAAAAGTTCGTTATCCACTTCCAGACAAGACCAGTCTTTTGCAGAAAATCACTGGTTGTACTATCTTCAACAAATTTGATCTCAAGTCTGGATTCTATCAAATAGGTATTGAAGCAAAAGATCGCTTCAAAACAACTTTTGTTGTTCCACATGGTCAATACCAGTGGAAAGTACTTCCATTCGGAGTAAACAATGCTCCTTCAGAATTCCAAAAGAGAATGGAAGACATCTTTAGGGATATCCCATGGTTAGTGGTCTTCATTGATGATATCCTTATTTGTTGAAAGAATCTCCAATATCATCTTAAACATTTGCAGAAATTCTATGATCTTGTTTATAAGCATGGATTAGTTTCGTCTGAAAGTAAAATGGAAATCGGAAAAACAGAAATGGATTTCCTTGGTTTCAAAATTCAGAAAGGTCAGGTAGTGTTGCAGAAACATGTTCTCAGTTCTTTTGAACACTTTCCCGAAAAGATTTTAGATAAAACACAGTTGCAGAGATTCCTTGGTAGTCTCAACTACATCAGACCCTTTTATCGTGGTCAAGCTACAGATATTCATGTTCTGCAGCAAAGGTTAAAAAAGAACCCAGTTCCCTGGTTTGATGCTATGACTTTGGCAGTAAAAAAGATAAAAGCCAAAGTTCAAGAATTGCCTGCTCTTCATCTGCCATAGGTTATAGGTAAATTAATTATTGAAATGGATGCTTCTTCAACCACATGGGGTGGCGTACTTCTTGAAGAAATAAATGTCAAAGAGAACATCTGTGGTTATGGCTCAGGTTCATTCAAATTAGCTGAATTGAACTATCCAAGCAGTCATAAAGAAATCCTCGCTGTAAAGAAAACAGTTCAGCACTTCATTCTATTTCTCAAGCCAGTAAAGTTTGTGATTTGAACAAATCTAAAGATCATGCCTGGCATATTCAAAAATGAAAATCTAATGGAAGAAAACAACAGTAGGATTCTGAAATGGTTTATATGGTTATTAAATTTTGATTATGAAATTGTTTATAAACCAGGTTATTTAAATTGCCTTGCTGATATGTTAACCCGTGAGTCTATGCAGCAAAATCCAGTTGCAGGGTTAAATATGTTTTTGGTTGGACAAAGCTCTAGTGGTTCCAGAGATGATAAAGGTAAAGCTCCTGCAGAAGAGCCTGCAAGATTAGTCTTCCAACCAAGAAATTCCCTCTTCCTTAAGCCGTGGGACGAAAGTCTCTCACACACTGAAAGAAGACAACTTCTTGATAATGCAGACAGAATAGAAGCTGAAAAATATTTGGGCTTGACATTGATAGAGCAAATTCAATCCAGTCCCCTGGAAATTCAACTAATGGAGAGATGGGAAATATCTACATTTCGAGGTCTTTGCGATGCAAGAGAAAAACTCAAAAGGTGCAAAGAACTCTAGATCGATTGTAATGAAGAAAATGGCGAAGATGTATGGTATGTAGATATCGGCGAAGGTAACTTGACATGGACAAGTTACAACCTCATTTTGCAATTCTGCCGTGAACAACGTTCTATTGTTATTTGTGGAGATCTAGGAAACCTCAGAAATAAGTCCTGGTCAGGATGGACTGAAATCCTGGTTGATAAGTTTTGCCCCAGAGTAGATTGGGAAAGCAGATGTGCTAACTTCATTCTGCATCTGCAAGCAGATATGCAAGTGGCCGATCATAATAATCTCTGGTTTAAATTCCTGCTTAAACATGAAGGTGGCTGCTACATGAGACTTGAACATACAGTGTTCATAAATAAAAAAATTCATAAAGAAAGATCATAAAGGCAATAGGATTGATTCCAAAATGTATACAAAAAGATTGCCACTTGATTTCCGTGTAGAATCTTTGTATGCCAGCGATTTCCTCTATGAACCAAATCAATTACTATTTGGCTCAGATGTGGAAAGATGTTTTGGTCCGTGGCTTTGTCCTCCACCGCCACTTGATTTTGATGCTCCGTATTTCGGCGAGTCACCAGATCCTGATAGTGCAGAATATATCAGTAGTGATGATGACTTTCTTTGTACATGCAGATAACCAATGGTTGGAGATGAGTGGGAATGTTTGTGCTATCAGGGATACCCATAGCTTTGTACATATTTGCTTTATGTCATTTTAATTGAAGCCATGGTGGGTCGGTAATAATAGCATCCACTTTGTACTCTTTAAAGTTTGTCGGGAATCTGTCTCCCGAGTGCTGTGTAATGGCCCATTAATTTATGCTATCGGCCATGTTTGTTGTCAAGTCTTCTGGGTCCCCATATGGCCTAGCCTCCAAGGGATGAGATAATGGTAGTGCTGTCCCACTATCACCCCAAAATATTTGCTTTCTACCGGTGAGTGCCAGTTTGTGGTGACTGGGTAACTGGCAAAGTTGTTGTATAAGAGAGGTACCGACTCTCATTTGAACATAGAGTTTTAGAGTTTTCTCATGTGTTGAGCTCTGCAAGTAGAGTCTAGTGTGTGCCGAGCGTTCCAGTAGTTGGAGCTCTGCGAGTCTAAGGAGTCAGAGCCGAAGCCGTATGCTCTGTAGATTGCCTTCATGGTATAATATTGCATCAGAAAGCCGAAAGCTTGTTCTGTAAATGTCTGTAATGTTTTAGGGTGTTAGTGGCTATATCTCAGTGCCTCCAGGTAGCCTGCAGGACATTCCAGTGGTATTGGTTTGAATTGCTAAATGAGCCTGAGACGTTGTAGCTAGACACTTAGAGAGTCGTCGCAGTGATGAGCTTCGCCTCCGAAGCCGATCTGCCAGTCTGTAATGTTGCTGCATTTTCAATAAAATTTCTGATGGTGATGTGGATTATGCTGTCAAAGAACTAAAAGTCGATCTTGGCGTGTTTGTTATATTTCGAAAATCCCTTGCCCTTTTTTCTAAGTCAAGAGCATAGATTGCATAGTTATAACCATTGAAAAGAATAGGTTCTATCTTGGAATCCATCCTTATGATATCCTATAGATCCGATCCAAGTTCAAAGGTTTCAGTCGACAAATCTTCAGCACAAAGTTGATCAACGCTAGATCCAACTCAACACGATTTGAGGACAACGGGCTAGGTCAAAACCAACACCTCTAATACCATGTTGGGAAAACCCTTAGAACAATAAAACATATGATAGAAAATAACAAAAGGGATAAGGATATTCCAAGAATAGAGGTGGCGTCGACATACATCATTTACATTACTTAAGCACAATGCATTATGATCATACCATCAAAATGCATTATCTCATAGTTTACTATTCTTCATGATATAGTACAACAACACAACCCATAGGGTTGTTCTTTTATAGTCTCCAGATATAACAAACTTCCTTGAGTTGAGAGCGATCCGGTCCACAAGTAAGGGTCGTCGGTTCTAACCTTTCCTTGAAAGACCACAACGTTCCCTTAATTAGTCGGTTGTTCTAGTGGAGCCGACCATCCAGTCGACTGCCTTGTCGACCAATCAATCAACCACTTAGTCAAGCATTCAGTCGACTGCTGACTTTCAACCAACTATCTCTAGAAGATCTAAAGGTGTGATGAACCTACATAACCTTTATCTTACTAAGTATGCAAAGATATAATTAAAAAAATATTAATATTCTTGAGATTTTTGGTTTATTTATTTTCTGAGTTTATGAATGGACTTATATCAATTAAGCGAAATATATTATTAAACACAATAAAAAATAAGATGGAAAACTCAAAATAACCCAATTTGATACTAGTGCTAAATTTCTATACCTAATAACCTCCCAATCTAACTAATATGGTTAAAAGAAGAGAAACCCCTTACTAAATGATGTTCCCTTTAACATGAAAGCATTGCGTAAGAAAAAATTGCATCTCAAGATAAGGGTTGGTAACATGATGCTATATAAAGATTAAAAATAGGAAATTGATGTTCCCTTTAACACAAAAGCATTGTGTAAGCAAAGATTGCATCTCAAGATAAGGGTTGGTAACATGATGCTATATAAAGATTAAAAAAAGGAAATTGAAGATTTTTTTATAAGATGAACCATTTTCAAAATAAAATATTAAAAAAACTACCATAAAACCTCATAAAAAATTAAAATTCTATCAATATGAAATTAACCCATAATTATTCACAAGAGGCAAAAAAAAAATTAACTACATATTCGAATATTATAAACATGGACAAACTTCCCTTGAGTTCGCCCAAAATTGTTTCAATATAAAACTAATTTTCCTTGCAAATATGTAGTGTCGTCATCTCATTTTCTGATTCCTCAAATTGGCTAATAAGGCTCTACACTACAAACAAAATGGAATTTTGTTTTTAACTCTTATGTTACAAGACTGTTGACACATTGTTTCATGTACGTCATCGTCTACGTTGTACTTCTCTTTTTTCTGTCCCGCAAATCAACACATTCCGATTTCACTCCCATGGACACGTTGCCTAATTTTGTCTGAAGCATCTTGATTTTCAATCTCAAACTTCAAATATCAATTTAGAAGTAGTTTCATTGTATTTTAACATTATTATTAAACAATAAACTCAAATCATTTTATGATAATCTTTCTAAATTTTAAATAAACAATTATATCAAAAATATTTCAAGGATAATGGACAATTTATAACACTTAACTACTTAATTTGTGGTCTATCTATATTCACGGATGACCACAATTTAAGTCGCTATGCTAATTATATATAAAAGACATATACAAAAAATATTATTATTATTTTATAAATTTAAATATTGAATTAGTGTTGTGATTCCATCCAAATTAAATAGTTATTTATTTATATGGAAGTATAAAACAAGATAACTACAAAGTTATGACAAGATTTTGGTGAGAGAATAAGAAAATAGTTTGCTTAACTATAGATGGAAGTATAAAATAAGGTAATTGAAAAGTTATGACAGTATTTCCCTAAGAGAATGAGATTTCTATGGTATAAAATTATTGAGAAAATTTGTTATTTAATTTTTTTAAATTAAAAAATTAATAAAAAATATTTTATGTAAATCAGGGAAAATTGAAAAAACATACACACATATATAATCACAATACTCAATAAAAGTTAGAATTAATGGTTGGACATTTATAACAACACCACTCCAACTACTAAACCCCAATTGAACACTTTAAAATGTAAAAAATCATAACTTAAAATATTAACACTAAACACCAATAGATATAAAAACCAAAACATGTTTCAATATAAATAATTGAATATGGATCAACACCAACACACAACCTCCCAAAGCTTCAAAACCAACTTAATTCACGAATTGTATATAGCACATACTAAATATTGCATGCTTGGCTACCCTTAGCCTTGCACGAAGGCAAGACCATTTAGACTATTTATTTTAGGATATATGATTTTTTTTTACAAGGAACAAGTCATGGGAAATCCTCAGGTATTTCCCCTCATTTTGAGGATGGTACCCAAGGTAAACCATCGACCCTGATTACGGGGCCTAACCCAATGGAGACATCAAGTGAGATCTTTATATAGCAATGTATAGCCACCCGTGGATTTGACCTCGAGACCACCTCGAGACCTTCTGCTCACAACTTACAACACTCAACCACTTGAGCTAGCTCGTCGAGCTTAGAATATATGATTTATATATAACTCATGAATATTAAATTCATTGAGAAGAAACATGTCACAAAGTGAGATTTGAAAAAGGATGAAAAATTTTCCTCAAAACAATTCAAGTTACACTAAATTAACACTAGTATGGTATGTGTAAAAATAATTGGTTTCATCTATATGAAAAAACATTTATATTCTTATTGTTGGTGTACAAGCACACTTACTCCATAAGTGTACTTCTCTTGCATGATTGGATCACTGAAATGACTTGAATCAACAATTTTAAGTTAGTTGACACCACTTGGCTCATGCATGTCAAGTTAACTAGCCTTACTAACGAGTTGTGAACTAATCGACACCCCTTGGTTATTCGAAGCTAAGTTAACTCCTTCATGAGAGTTTACATGCATGCAAAGGTACATTCATTCAAATCTTGCACTTAGTTAAGCATATCCAAGGCGAGTTTGCTCTTGGGCAAGTATTCTTTCTGATATTCCAATGCATATTCGATGGGAGATATAATCTATAATGAGCTTTTGTAGTTATTGTTTCATAGGTTATTGAAGAATATGGGTATAATGAGCTTTTGTAGATATTGTTTCATAGGTTATTGAAGAATATGGGTGGAATATGGTTATATGAAAAGGTTATTGAAGAATATGGGTGGAATATGGTTATATGATTATGATGATTATTTAGAGACAGCAGCCTGCTTTTGTTTGTAGTGTAAACCACTGGTGTCATTTTAAAATATTTTCTTAAATTAAGTGAGCACTCCGTCGTCTCATTTTGTCGTTCCTCACACTAGGGAGATGACATACAAACAAAATGAAAAATTGTTTTTCATCATTTACAACAACACTATTGTTGTTGACAGATTGTTTCAAACATCATCATCGTACCGTGTACTTTTCTTGTTTAATGCTCCACAAACCAATACATTCCAATCCCAGATGCTCATTTACACGTTGGCTAATTTCATCGTATGTCTCTTAATTTTCAATCTCAAATGCAAAAATGTGGTCAAAGTTTGATTAATTTATGTAATTTAATCTTTCAGCATCATTCAATGTTTTTTCCATTTTATTTAAAATTGATATTAATAACTATTAATCAGAAATCTCAAAATAACACTTTATAGTGACATTCTCCCTAATCATATGTGGTTTTGCTTCATTCATAACGTTGCAATGGTGATAACAATGCCACATCCAATGTGTCCACCCCCTCATTCACTTTGACATTCTCATTCGCTTGTTTAGAGGTATAATAGTATACGAAGGCAATGTGATATGGATAACAAGCTAATAATTTTATGTAATGTGAAAGGTGACTCTTTATGTAAAGTGAAAGGTGATTCCACATTACTATCCAAAAAGAAAAAAAATGATCTAAAAATGATTTTGACGATTTATGGATGTTATGAAAGAAATTATTTATGATCAAGAAAACAAATTTTATTTAAAGTTACTATGCATTATTTTTTGTTGTATGCAGAAATATATTTTACCATTTAAGTTTATAGGTTTATGTATTTTTGTTTTTTTATATAAATAGATGCATTTTATCATTTACCATTTATGCCCATATATAATGCGTGTCACATCTCAAACAAACACCATGGTCGGCATTAACATTATTTTAAAGAAAAGAAAAAAAATCTATAGTAAAACATAGGAAATTCATACAATATATAGAGAATTGACATAATGTTTCAACCTACTTCTATCCAATTCCTTCTTAAACGGTCATATGTTTTGTCCCATAAAATAGTAAGATCATTATCACATTATCACATCAAGCTTAATTTAGCCATATAACATGTCTACCCACTTCTTAATAAGTGTTGAATGTTCAACATTTAAGTTTAGAAACAACATCTTTGCAAGTTGTTCCAAAAACTTTCTTGCACAATTAATTTTCAAAAAATAACATTTATATTGAACTTTCCTCCATTTTTATATAGAATATGCAAATATAAGATAGTTCATTATGTTTGAACTTTCCTCCATTTTTATATAGAATATGCAAATATAAGATAGTTCATTAAGTTTTCCTAAGGTATAAGCTTATTAAATTTAATTGCATCATGTTTTTGCTTGCTTATATAAGGTTTAATTGAGGAATTATGACATCCAATATATGCAAAGAATTAAAATATTACATATAAGTAGGAGGATATTACTTATGTAATCAAAAGGTTTAATTGAGGAATTATGACATCCAATATATGCAAAGAATTAAACATATTACATATAAGTAGGAGGATATTACTTATGTAATCAAAAGATATAGAAAGAATATAAGTATCAAGATATAAAAGAATGGTGTGAGCAACACACTCAACTCAAAATATTTTTATACTAATAGAATGAAATTTTATAAATGCATAAGCCGACTTCAAGACTCACTCTTCGCAAACTTATGAAAAAAATTCAAGATTTCTTACAAGCACTTGCTCTTCAAGCTCCAAATGACTTACAATGAACCAAGCACTTCCTTATATAACATTTTAGGAAGGTTCTCAAATAGGGAAAAATTTAAGGATCCATACATTTCTTAAAGTGTAGAAACTTTGGCTAATATTACTAATTCTTAAATTTCCAACCATAAAATGTTTGGAAATATTTTTGTAAAAATATTAAAATTTCTAAAGATTTTAAATAGTTGTTGGACAATTTTGGCAATATTTAGAGTAAAATATTTTTATCCTATGGAATTTGGGCGAGTCATTTAAAAGAGAAATTGGTGACTCTTTTTTGAAAAAAACATGAAAATTTAGCCCATGGACAAAATTTTGCCCCTACTCTTCAAACACTATACTAGATTTTTCATGGATATATATGTCCACTATTCACTTACTTTTACTATACAATATTCCACTTTCAATGAGACTATTCATCAACTTTTACTATGTAGGATGTCATGATGTGCATCATGATAACTTATTTTTGAGATAGTGGAGAATCTTATTATGAAATTCCTATGAAACATGCCTTCACAATAACAATGATGACAAACATGAAAAGTCTCAAGCCTACTGTGACATGAGTCTACTAAAGACTTTTTAGAAGGATGGTTACATGCACGTTACATGCTGACCATCATAACATTATGTAGTATTTACATATTTATGAGCATTTATGGGTCCCACACACTTCCATATACTATCCATTGGGTATAAGTATGTCATTTGGATCATCTACATCAAGATGTAGGTGCCAATCTTTATCATCATCTATGTTGTTAGTAAGGTTGTAGTCAGTGTCATAGGGATTTATTTTGATTTCATCTTCTCCAATTTTGTATCTGAGGATGTTGACTATAGAAGAATCGAAAGGAGGCATGATCATGGCTTGTATATACCATTTGTTACCTAGATAGGAAGAATATGCAAACTTACATCTGTACCATCCTTGTGTTTGGACAATTTTCCATAATATAAGTTATGCATCATGAAATTGAATAAAGAACAAATGTCCTAAGCAATATCTAGCATAGTGTTGGATATCCAAGTCAAAATAATGCAATTTATTTGATGGATAGATGTTTGCACTACAAGATAAGCTTACTAATAAAAAAATCCAATAAGGAGACCACCTATGAGAGAATGTTATGGGATCACCAAGGAAACCTATACATATTTTTTTGTTTTTTAGATATATGCAAGAAGATCTTTGTAACAAGGAAAATATATAAGGATTTTTGAATATTAATGTAGGCTACCTTTTCTAGTTTCCTATCATGAAGAAAACTAGATTAAACTCATTCCTAGATGCATAACTAAAAGGAAAATACCATTTAATCAAAATGAGAGACTAAATATCCCAAGGAAAAAAAATTATGCATTCCAAAGAACTAACTTCTCAATCTAGCTCATCTGATTCTCTCTGGCTTGATATCATGAAAATTCTATGTACAAGGTATTCCAATTCATCCTTTGAATTAGATTCAGAACACAAAAA
Source organism: Larix kaempferi (assembly GCA_027924585.1). Classification (NCBI taxonomy): domain Eukaryota; kingdom Viridiplantae; phylum Streptophyta; class Pinopsida; order Pinales; family Pinaceae; genus Larix; species Larix kaempferi. Next base: position 8,381,557 of record BSBM01000742.1, read on the forward strand.
TTCTATGAGATCAAACAATAGAATAATATCCTCATCAAAAGGATAATCATCATAATCAATATTATCATAGTTTGATACTTGGATTTTCCAAAAATGCCTTGATATTTCCTTTCATTTTATCCCTCTTTGGACAATGATTGGCATACTTATCAAACTCCTTACAATTAAAACATTGAACTTTGTTAAGGTCACCTTTCTTTCTTCTTTCTTTACTTGGCTAGTATTTCAACTAAACTTTTCTTTTGTTCAGACCTTGGTATACCTTTCTGTAATGAAAAGTATTCTTTCTTGAACAATAAGGGTCTTCAAAATGCTTTTATTTTTTGTGAATGGTTTGAATCTTATAGCTAAAATCTTATTTATTAGGCAAAAAAGAACATACCTTTCATAATATCCAATGCGTTCTCTAGCTTCTTTGAATTGTAGGCATCATTGATAGCAAAATCAATATTTCTTTGATCATGTATTCCTACAATACTAATGGATTCAAGAATTATTGGGGGCAACTACAATATTGTCATATGTGGCCTTAGCAATAAGGGTAGGATAATTTCTTATGTAGTAAGCCTTCATGGTTAGATTATTAGCTCCATTAGACTGATACGATAAATATTACATATAATGATAATATCATACATAATGGATAAATCACAAATGCACTAAGAGAGAAACTATGCTTTCTTTTCTTGCTTCTCATATGCAAGGCCACCAACAAACTCATTAATGATTGCAGTTAATGAATAAGTAGATCCTCGAAAATTTATTTCACCCTAGTTTGTTGGACCAAGATAATCCGACCAACGTTTTAAATTTCCAATCAACCCAAAAGATAGAATGGTTGACTTATTCAACGTCTTTGTGTAACCCTATCATTTGGGTGTTTTCCTATCAACCATGTCATGTACCATTCTATGATTTCTGACTCATATGTTATCAACAATATAATAATTGTTCTATAAACAACTGAGTTCTTGTTGTGGAAGCTAAGAATTCAAAAGAACCCATCTCTCATCTACAATCAAACGTGTATGAATTTTACTATCCTTGCCTATTCTTCTCAACATTCAAGCACTATAGCCTTTGGTTATAAAGTTGTTTTTCATTCTTCTTTGTTTTGTTCATGTATCTATCTCATTTCTACATTTTTAGGCCAAGAATATTTAAATCAATTAGATCTTGTTTTGGAACAGGGGCAATTGAGGTGCTTTCATACATTATTTTTTAAGCTTCTTTGATGATTTTAGCATGTCCTTCCATTAGTTTTTTTTCTTTATGATTTTGCTTCATCTCAACCATGGTTAGTCCTGGACTAAAATGAAATAAATCGTCACTATCTATACAAGAATATACACATTCAATTTTAACCATGTTTATAGTTTTCTCTTTTCCTTTTCCAAATACAATTGACTTGGTCTATGTTCTCTTTTTTCCTTTATTTTCCCATAATCCTTGAGAAATGTTAGGGATGTCACACCAAGATAATGGCTATTTTTTTAGGAAGATCTTTTTGAAATTGATAGATCTTTGAAATATTTGTGAAGAAGATTGAACCTCAATTCTTTCTTGGGTTCTTCCTTTTGATCTCGTCGCTACAACAAATCTATATATCTTTCAAGACTAGAGATGCCTCTTTCACAAGAGATCAAGTATCTCACATGAGACTCTTGGGTGATGATATTTTATGAACTTCTCTGACAACATCATTTAAATTTCTTGAAAAACATTTCAAAGCTATGCTTTTACAATTTTGCATTTGGATATCCGTCCATATCATCTTCTCTTTTCCAAGCCATCCTATACTTGCAGGAGACTTAACTATTCCATTTTAAAACCATTTGAAAAAACTTTCTAAAGGAGGAAATGTACCTTCTATGTAATTAGTATGAACTTGAGGAGTAGTGTTTTCATATGCATTTTCTTCCTTAGGGAGCTTCAATTTAAAATACAACCATCATGATAACATGGTTTGTAGGTCTATGAATTATGGCTCTAAATATTTTGCATCTTTCATTTCCTCTATCAACAATAGCTTCTTCATGGAGGAAATCTGAATCTTCATATCTACTTCAAGTACTCCGCAAAGAATCTCTACAATAAATACTAGATCTACTTCTATCTAAGCTCCTAACTTGTGCATTGGAAGGGGCTGGTCATTTTAATTCTAATTTTATAAAATAAGCATTCACAGTCCTTCTCTTTGGTACTTCTATTTCCAGGATTTAGTAGAAGCAGTGATAGACTGATTTTGATAGTAAATCTATAGTACCACACTTTCTCCTTTGATCCTTACATTGATGATAAAAGGATTCATAGTATTAGTAACTATATATACAACTTTGTAATGAACGAAAATATGTTCACTCTTATGTTTCATTGCCAATCCAAAATTTGGAGATGAAATGCTAACACATATTGGATGTTAGGGTCAAAAGGAGAGACTTGGTGTAAGTGATTTATCACCCACATGAAAAAACCTTAGTGTTAATTGTGGTAGGAAATGGACCTCCATAGCTAACCCAAGGGAGGGTTCTTCTCCTCCTTATCCCCAAGTTTCTATCCAAGTCATTGTGTTGATTGATTCCCAAATGGTGAAGGAGGGAAAATGGATAACGATTCTTTATCTTTCTCTTACTTTTATTAGGAAAAGGGATGAAGTTGAGGCCACCAATATTTGCATTTATTTTCAAATCCAATTGTCAAATATTGATCATTAACCTTCTTCACTTTTAAAGGGGAAATACATTGATTAATGACCCTGGAGTTAGATAGGAACTTTCTCTTACAAGGCCCATAAAGATCATTGTTCTTCTTCTCTTGTAAGATGAAGAGGATAAATTGAGGTAGCCTTGGAAGTCTAGACTTTATCTAAATTAGAATTATTTCCACCCTATTAGTAGCGTTCCTATTTCTATCTTGCGATGTCTATTCCAAAACTCCCAATTAGTTGGCCATTACCAATGTATGTGTGGCACAACATCGCTAAAGTTCATGTACCATTTTCATTATTTTATTTGAATGAATTCTTGAATTGAAACATGCAATATCCCATTCTCCAGTTTTGTTGCTTGAACCATTTTCTTGTTGTTGAAATTCCAACAACCATTTGTTGGAGCCTCTTCCATCTTCCCAAACTTTAGTGTGGGTGGGTTAAGAATTCAACCACCTAGATGTACCAACTATTTATCAACATTGATATTGTAGGCCTTCAATAATATGTTAGAATTGTAATTAATGACATCCATTTCATTCAGTAACACTTACATTCATTCGTATTGCTTTTTTCTAGATTGTTCCACAAGTGATGTCCATTTTTTAGTAAAAAGAGACTTATTATATATTTGTCACAAAAAGATTTTGAAAATTTCTATTGGAAGATTATTGGTTCATTTTTTTCTCCCTACATCCAAGCATAAAATATTGGCTGAAATCTACAATGGATTTTGTTTTGTATTTACAAAGTATTCATACACAGTCACATCCATTGTTTGAATAAACTCATCTTGGTTTCCTTGGTTTCTCACTTATATGCATTTATTTTTCTCAACCTTCTATGCATTGGATTAACAAAACCCTGGATGCAATAGTGGATATATCTATACGTTTGAGAGAAGTGATCAAACATGTGCATGAGGAAAGGTAGAACTTGGGATTTGATGAATATTACTTGTGTGTGGCTTGACTTAACCTTAGCATATTTATTATGGGAACTTCCTGATTCATTTTCTAAATTCCATCACAAAATCCATAGTTATATTGCATCCCTAAGAAACTTCTATCGCATGTCTTATTCAAAGTTTATATCATGATTCCAAAGCTCAATATTGCATGAAGGACAAAGTTTGATTTTTACCAAGGTTGCGATGAGACAAAACATGAATATTTTCTAAGTAATTGTGCATTCTTCACACCTTTTACAAATTTATGTGCAATGATTGTGAGTTGGACCATGGTGATATTTATAAAACAGTCGTGAAGTGAAGCTTGAGGAGGATCCCATCTAATTTGAATATGTCCTCATAAATTTCAATATGTCTAATTCTAAAGACTTGATAAAAATTCATTTAACCTCCATCGAGATCTTCACCAACAAGATAAGATGATCCTTTAAAGTAATGCAAGTTGGTATGAGCCCTTAAATGAATTAGGATTTCATGTCACTAGGTAATCAGAAAATGATAAGCATGTTCCTCCTTTTTTTCATCACAAAATGTAATATCCCTTCAAAGGAAAGTCCTTGGAAATAAGTTTCGGAACAGGACTAGTTAATTTGAGAAGTGGAGATCCCCCCTAGGTCTGTCATTAGATGCTCTTCCAAACACTGTACGTACTTAAATAATTCTTGGTATGATAATTGTATATATTAGAGGACATTATGAAAAGCATATTTGCAGCATTATATTTGGTTTTAGGGTCGAATAGGCATCCCAATGAACAACAACTTCTAGAGTCTAGTTTTTGAGGTGAAATTGGTCGGCAAGGAGTCTTGAATTTATTCATAAACCATAGTAACAATTCAGAGGTCTGCACACATCATTTGAGACATCAAATTAAATTCATATGAATCTCATAATATGATAAATAAATCAGTAAAATATTATATAAAACAGGTACAATATCATTCCAAAATCATTATGCAAATGCTATGGGGAAAATGGCTCAAATTTCTTCCTTGAATGTATATCACTTGAAATACATAATTTTTCGAGCTGTGGATCTGATGATATGATTATTACAGATATATGTAGCAGCTAAAATGTCCATGAAGTCAAAATAACATTCCTTCACTAACTATATGCAAAAACAAGTGCACCCTTGCACATTTACATGACATTGAGAGAAAGATAGTAGAATAGGCATAGAGAAGAATGATAAAAGATGAACTTGAAATCAGTTGGGGTTTGAAACTACATCAAAAAATATCCATGAATATCTATTGATAGGTTTTAATGGCCTCTCCATAAACCAAATAGGATGGGAATCTTGCACCCTCGAAATTGGTTATAAGGCAAGAAGGATAAGCATCCACCTTGCAAGGACAAGCTAAGCTCTCCAATTTTTACCAAATGAGAAATGATCAAAATCTAGTCTCCTTCTTTATTCTTGTATTTTATTAATCTCCCAAGGAATCCTTAGCACGAATTCCCTCCAAGAGACTCTTCCCAACTTTAATTAGGGAGAGATTCCCATGAATGCCACTTGTCCAACTTTTCCTAGCTCTCCTCTTCCATCAATTCGAATGGGGGAATATTGGCTGCCATAACTCCCCTTGTGCGCCCTATTGGAGGATATTTTTAGCCTTGACATGTCATATATTTTAGATGTCGGCAATAAGGTTTGAACTTTGTCACAAGTGTCATAGAATATTCATCATTGTTGTCATAGGAGTTAGGGAATCTAGCTCCAAGTGTCACAATTATTCTAAGATGCCTCTTCCTCTTCCATGGGAGTTACTCTTCCACTCCAATTCTACCTTACATGATTCATCCCATGAATAATACCTCTTCAACTCCCCCAAGTATGTTACCCTTCATCTTGAACTCAAATTGGTGAGAGAATGATGCCAAGCGTAGTGGGGAATCTTGCCACATGTGGGTTCCACAACCTCTTATGTGCCCTCATGATCCAATGCATCCTTATTTTATTTTTATTATTATTTAATTGATCCATTTAATGTGAATTTGTAATTCTAAGGTCATTTTGGGTCTTGCAGCTCCTTTATTCCAACTTCTAATGCTTCCACCCCCAACCTCGGGAACTGGTAATTTTCCTCCATGATAGTTCATTTGGATGGGGATATTACAAACTTTGAATTGGGAATTTTCTCTTAATGTGACCCACCTTGTCCATTTGGATCTAATTTTACATTATTATTAACTTGGACATCATGCTTGGAAATTATTTGACCCTTAGCATCATTTTGACAAACTATCATGAATATGGCCAAGTGGATTAGGCCATTGTGACCCAATGAAAAATTTGGGGACATGACACAAAATCCATAGATAAAGTCACTTCCTAAGCCAAACTTATGAGTAATATTTTGTATTCTTTCAAGAATAATTGTACTTCCACTATAACACCCTAACCCCATTATTTGATTATGTATGTAATGACAGAAAGGCTAGATGCCAAACATATATGGTCTAGGAAACCATCAATATTGTAAATGATGTACATTGCATTTTAATATAAAATTCCTCGACAATTGCAAAAGAATAAGGATAAAGAAGGGACGGGGGGCCATGATTCCACAAGTGGGGAAAGTGAGATGGGGATACGAGAGATGATACATGTTGGCTTTAACTGATGTTCCTAGCCCCCATTATCCTTTTTTAACCCAAAGTCCCTTAACCATGGTTATGAGAGTCACTTTAATTAATCATGTATTAATTATCTTAATATGGGATTAAGAGGGAAAAAGTGGCCTCTTATGGGGAATCCACATGTCAAGACAAATCCATGCATATATAATGTTCGAAACACATTCATTCCTCATCATTCACTCCATCAAGTTATTTGGGCTCTGGTTGGTATATCGAGGAGAAACCTATGTTTCATACCTTCTCACATAGTTACCCTGGAATGATGGTGTTGATGGGCTCGATGACCATGTGAGAGAAACCTAGCCTACAATTGAGTTCCCTAGAGTATCGACACACATACACCCTAGATGGACTATGCTAGAGAACTAGAAGGGAATGGGGATATCCCGAGGGACTGCATGCATAGAAGGGTGTCCCATTCCTTGTCTTGTGTAGGCTGATGGGGGATGCGTATTAGTGGATTGGGACATGTGTGGATGGGGTTTCTGCACCATAGTGTTGTGTGAGTGTTCCTGAGTGGATAAAGTGGGATATTTTCACCCTTGTGGAATGATAGCCCCAACTTAGGGATGGCCTTTTTCAAAGAAAGAGAAAGCTTGACATACTACCTACAACTGGGAGGAATGTCCTTCATTTGCATCTCATTGGAGGATCCTTTCTCATAAATATAAGTGTGAAATGCGCCTTAAAATCCATACTTTATACTTTATGTTATGTGTTGATACTCTTATATTTCAGTTTGCATTATTTACAATTTGGCATTCATGTGTGAATATGTTTAATTGGCATATTTATGGTTCTATGCATGATGGGATTGCATTCATGAATAGTATTGAAATTAGTTAATTCAAGATGATGTAAAATGATTCCTCTATAGAATAATATCTACAAGTAGTTTCTTTTAAATAACATGGATATTAGAATAGAATCAATGGTTTAAAAGTAGAATTAGAGTGCCCCATTACCTCAACAATATCATGGAGGTAGTTGGAAATGTTACTTCGACTCTATGTTGGTAGGTAAATTCCTTTTGTAGATGTTCCATAGATATTCCATCATGAACAACATGTCATAAGGAAACTCCTTAAGGTGGGGAGATGTGTATCTAAACTTGATTTTTACGAAATTCAAAAGATAAATGATCTAATAGATCAAGAACCACAATCTAACATTCTTCACCTATTGTTTAGCATTTCCTTGAACCATGTGTGTTGATTAAAATGATTTCATTTCATCATTATCTCATGTGTCTACAACCTTTGTATATCCAACACTTTTCATGTCTAATAGGATGACTTCCACATTATTGATATTCATTGAATATCCATCTATTTCATGGTAACTCCGTGCATTTCAAATAATGTTGTAATAACCAAACCCCCCCTATAGATTTCATATTTGACCTCTAGTTAGAAAATAGTTTATTGCAATGCATAAAGGAGAATAAAAACTTTTAACAAGTGATTATGTGCTAAGCTTCTATGAACTAATAACTTGTGAAGTTTTGATTGCTTTCCTGGCTAGGGGAATATAATGCACATTTCCATACTTGCGGGCTTCAAAATTGAATTCCTATAGTTGCATTAAGTTCACAATCCCAAAATCTTGGAGAAAAATTTCTAGGGTGTTGAAATGCCAAATCAACCTCCACTAAAAATTATGTGCAAAAATGTTTTTCTAGCAAAAGTACAAACCTCACATAGTGTGATGCTTTGCTTAAATTTAGTTATGTCAGCTTGTATAGGATCTTGGTTATACAAATTTTCAAGATGTTAATTGACGTTGGAAAAATTCATGAATGTCTCAAATATTTTAATCCAATAACATGGCTTGTTGGCTTTTGTGCACCTCATGGACAACACCTGGAAAAGTGCCAATTCTGTGAGTAATTCAACCGCAAGACGAGAAAATGATAAAGAAAAAATTAAAAACCATGGACATAGTTACATACCACTTTGAACAAGTAATATTTACATCAAATTCATAAGGTATAGGAGCATTCTTGGTCAAGACACATGCAATACAACATAAACAAGTAAAACAAACTGGTAAGAAAATAAATTTTATAATGCAATCACTACCGACTATGTAATTATGTGAGACACCATATAACGTAAAGAAACATTCAATTAAATCAATTTCAATGAGGGACATACCCTCATCAAGTTCAATCAAGAAAACAAGGCTAAGAAGGAGTGAAGCTAGGTTAACAAGCCTTAGTAAAATTTAAAATCGGGGTCCCAGGTTGGTTGAATTGGGGGCTATTGAGGCCTCAACATGTATATATATATTATTTCTAGAAAGCCTTTGAATTTATTCTTTATTCTATTCCCATATAACTATTTTTATTTTGGCACTTATGTTCTTTATAGCCCTTGGAGCATCTTCTATTGACTAGGTTTTCTTATGGAAACTACTTTCACAACCCATTTTTTTGTGTTTACAAAATCTTGATCGAGCTCACAAGCTCAGTCAAGCAAATAAATCAATAGAGCTCCATAGCTCGATTGGGAATCTATCAAATGACAAAAACCCTCAATCAAGGGTTGACCTAACCCTAAATCAAGTTAATTCAAAATTCATGCAAATTGCTCCATCAAGATTTTTTAAGGGCTTAATTGAGTGCTTAATTTGTAAAATTATATCCCTCTTACTGCAACAACTACAAATTACAAAGGGTGAAACCCCTTAATATATTTCATCTTAGGTGGTGCAATTAAGTCCAATGGATTCCTTAATGAATCTTCTATTGTATGACATATAATTTTCACACTTTCAATTTCATATTATATTTTTTCTTTAATTTATTTTAAAACTTATACTAAAAAATATTCCATAGTTTCAAAGGTACTCAAAGAAAAATAAATAACATAAAAAATATACAACCATTTTTTTTTAAATATGTGGGATCCCCGTGGATCTTTCCTTGTCAAAAAGGTATTTTTTGGTTTTTTAATTTATGTAAACAATTGAAATAAAGGTTGATGTTAACGCCAAGGTGTATAAATTTTGATTGAAATATTAATGGGTCAACTTCAAAATTATATATATATATATATATTAAAATGTGAAATATACTACATTCTATGTTGATAATTCTCCTATATATATTGTTTTCAAATTATATATTGAATATCGAATTATTTGATAGGAACAATACTCACTTGTTAACTTTTCTATAAATTTGCAAGGACAAGCATTTATTTAAATGCAAATTTAACAAGTAAATGACAAGAATAATTTTTTCAAAAAAATTGCTTTTAGAAAGACAACACAATTCCCTACAAGTATCTTTTCTTACCGCAAATTAAAATTCATAGAGCTTATATGAGTTTGAACGCTTCAATCTAAACAGTATGTGAAATACCAAATTTGCATTGCCACATTTCAATGAAAAGTGATACCCACCTCCATGGATCCACCCACATATTATGCATATATGTTAAGCTTTTATTTTCCATCAAGTCTATATTTTGTTTTCTCGTATAAATTTGCTAACATAAATTGACTATGACCATGTCCATTGTCTATAATATTACAACTTGATTATTTTTTTTCAAGCCTATGTGTATATATAACATCCATTTTACGTTACAATTTGATTATTACTTTCATATATATATATATATATATATATAAGTTCAAAACAATGATTCAATATAAAATATAGGTGAGAAATTTACTTATCCAATATATAATATTTAAGATTCTTCATAACACTTGCAACACCATTGAAAATAAAAAATAAAAGCACTCTTTAGTTCTACTCTTTTCCATTATTCCCATAATCTCTTTTTTCTTTTTTTTCTTTTTTTCTTTTTTTTTTTTTTGAGAAAAAAATCATAATTTATATTCCATTTTATAATGAAAATCACATTATGCAGGGGCTCAAAGTACAATACACATAAAAGAAAGTATAGACCATATCACACTTACATGAGTACATGTGCAACCTACACTTACAAGATTAAAATTACAGCAAGAGTATACATTCCATTTCTTATCATTTATAAAATAATCCTCAATCTTTCCCTTTTTCCCACCTTTTTCCCCTTCTTGTTTTTAACTTCTTTCCACCCTTGAAGAAGCAACAATAGTAACTTAGTATGAATGGAAAGGTGGGAAATTAAAATCCTTAGCAAGATCCAATTCTTTATGTGAATCATAGATATCAATTTCATGATATATTTTTGTTCAACCTAAAGAGGCATCCGCTACCACTACCTCCCTCAAGGAGGAAATTCTTGTATCCATTTCTTCTACTTTATCCCCCAAGGAAGGAGTGGATTCCCCAATTGGCATTTGTAGATCTTGATTTACCTCATCCTAATAAATTTCAATATTCAAACTTATTCAAACTCATTTCCTTTGGAAAATTCCACTGCTTTGGTTTGAATTTGGTTCCTTTGTTCTTGGAAGGATGAGCTTAAGCATGGAGACAAGTAGCTTTGGAACATGACATAACATGCATTGGAATGTTGTATTATTATACTTTAAATCTTGTGTGTATTTCAAACTCTTCCATGTGAGAATCGTTTTGTTTGGAAGACCCTTACTAAGGTCTATCTCAACACAAATACATGCATATATGCATAAATCCCCTACCTCTCTCTCAAGATCTAATTTTATATAAGTTCCCAAACCATTCCCAATATCCTCAAGAACTGATAAATAACAAAAATTTAATGGCAAATTGGGTAGACGAAGCCAAATTGGCATCCTAGTAATTAGCACAGTGTTAGTATAAAATTCAAGGAACAAAGGAGTTATAAAATGTCCCACGCTTCCCCAAAACCAAGAACCCTCCTAAAACACTTGCTCATAGTCAACATGATCATAGAAATGAACAATAAAAAATCCCTTGGAGCATGGAGAGATCTTACAGTTCTTTGTCCAAGTCAAATGAATCCAATGAAACAATGCTAATATAGGGGGGAAATAACCATTAAATCTATATAGGATCAAATATTTTTCATATAGTGAATGTAGATGGGTTACCTCTAACATTGTGATCTCCATCGATGGGACCTCTTCATCATGCTCCACTATATGAGCACTATGAATAGAAAAAGGATTTGAAGCAATGGGATTGGTAGAGTTGCTTTTTACTGCATCCTTAATTGACACAGGCTTGGAATTTGAAGGCAATATTGAACCCACTACTCCTCCCCACAATCACAAGAACAAATGAATGGTGCAATCTTTACATAATCTATAGTCAGAAAACAAAGATTGGGCTTCCAATTGTTTACCATTAAAAATGAAAAGTTGATGGTCCATAAGAACTCACTAGAAACATTTCATTGTTGGTTTGAATCCACCAAGGAATCATTAGAATTCACCCACAAAAGGATGGTATTTCCATAGAGATATTTTACCATAATATGAAATCTATCCTTTAGAACATTGGTTTTAACATATACTTCGTCAGTAGGCAATTCTTCAAACACTTAGTTTGCAATGATTTTGTCAAAACATTGGTATATAGGAGTTTTGTCATATACTTGTGAGATGGAAATTTCATCAAACACTTTGAATGTAAGGGTTCAATCAAACACTTCACATACTTTTTAAACTTCCAAATCATAGTACCACCACTCTAAACATGGCATGATCATTTGCTCCAAAATGCTTTCCCAGCTCTGGTAGTTCATGCTCTTTCACAAGCATTTCAAAGTCAAATAGGTATTGGTTAAATAGAGGTAGAGCGACCAAATATAGCCTTCTTAATGACCAATTCCCTCCACCTTTGAGAAACACAACCATCGCCCACAAAACATTCTCCTCTTAGCAGGAGGATTCCTTATTGAATTCTTTATTTATTTCCATTATCTATATAAATCCCTCTTTTAGTTATAAATTCCTTTTATAAGTTTATAATAATGTTCATAATAATGTTCATATTACCACTAATAAAAAAAATATAAGCACGGCATTAATAATGTTCATATTATCACAAATCAAAAATAGAATTAGGCCTTTAGTTCTACCCTGTCCCATTATCTTTTATTATTGCGCCGAGAGGCGCTTTACAGCCCAGTATGAGGGAGATCTTGTAACATGTGAGTGTTTGTCGAGTTTGTCTAGTAACAAAATAATACAAAGTAAAAAGTAATAAATATTATGTTGGCCATAAACAAAAAAAAATAATACAAAGTAAAAAGTAAATATGAGATTTAAACTAGAGACTTTAGAGCTTAGGATTATGTGATAAATATTATGTCGGTCATAAACAAAAAAGAATAATTCAAAGTAAAAAGTAAATATGAGACTTAAACTAGAGACTTTACTTTTTACTTTTAATACAAAGTAAAAAGTAAATATGAGATTTTAGAGTGTTTGTCGAGTAACAAAATAATACAAAGTAAACAAAAAAAAATAACAAAATAAAAAGTAATAAATATTATGTTGGACATAAACAAAAAAGAATAATACAAAGTAAGAAGTAAATATGAGACTTAAACTAGAGACTTTAGAGCTTAGGATTAGGTGGCTTAGGTATTGCACTCAAGGAGCTATTTAAGGAGAGGTTTGCACCTCGGGAGATTTGATCCCTCTCGGCGCTTGATAGAGCCTAGGATTTGGATCTATGCTGGTCTATGTAAATTCCACTTTATAATTGTAAATTCTTTTTATTGTTAGGATAATTAGACACTTAGGAGTTAGTTATGATAAACTTTGTTTAAAGTGTCTTTAGGTAAAGTGTGTTTCTTTACTATGCATTTGTACTTATGCAATCTGACGGTCATGATATGTTCTAGACATAGAGTGATCTAATGGTTTATCTTCTCCTTGATCTTAACGACTGTTGATCTGTGCTTTAGCACCTGGTTGGTCCGTGATCTCTATTTAAAGAGCATGGAGGATCATTTGTTTGATGATCGATTGTAAGAAACTCATATGTAAAATATTTTTCCTTTGCATTAATATATTGCCTCAAGTAGCTATTTGGCTAGGGCCATGGACTGTTTCCCTCTCTACGGGTTTTAACCATATAAAATATTGATGTGTTGATATGATTTGTTCATGTGAGTAGTTACTTAAGGTGTTTGATCTTTTGGAAATACACTATGCCATTCAAACATGGTATTATAGCACTTATGAAATCTCGCTTTTGTTGATGATCAAGATCTTGAAAGGGTGTAGCCATGTGCATTAAAATATTTCTAGATTCTACTATTTATGTGTATTTTTTGGATAAGAGAGGTTTTCCATTTCCTCCAAAGCATTGATTTCACTTGGAAAGGATTTTTGTTTCACTCAAAAAGGTTTATGGTTTCCCAAGATATGACCATTTTACCAAATCTAGAGGTATATTGTTTACATTTATGGATTTTATAAAAATATTTCTCATATTATTTCATATTTTAACCTAATTTTTTGTTTTGTTCCCGATTTGTTACCTTTTGGGTCTGCATACGCTCTTTACCATGTGATTTGTGTGAACTTATCAAATAAAAAACATAGTGGAAAGGGTTTTTTTGACTGCATATGTTATTTACCGTGCGCCTTATGTGAACTCGGTAAACTGGAAATAGTGGGAAAACCTACATTTTCGAGTAAGATAACCAAGGACTAACCCAAAATTTGAGAAATTTTAGCTTTGAAATTTTTTTGTTTTGTTTTTGTGTGGTTGTGTAAAGTGTCTTATAGGCAAAAAAGTAAGCCTTTTTGGATAGGCATGCTCAACAACAACGGCGATGACGACAACAACACCCCCATTCTCCTCCTCAACAACAACAACAACCACAACAATCCCATTCTCCTCCATAATATCACTACATCTTTTGTTTAACTCACTTGGTTGAAATTTACTTTAATAAGTAAGAAATCTTGGGTTCAAGTCCTTCCATAATATTGCTAAATATTTGTCTTAACTCACTTGGTTGAAAGTTACTTTAATAAGTAAGAGATATTGGGTTCAAGTCCTTTCCTGTTACTTTTTGCAAAAGTTCATGTAACTTTAATTTATAAAGTAACTACATTGCAAAAGTGTTTCCCACTTGTTTTATAAAAGCGGGTCACTTATTTTAAAGCAACTTATTTGTAAAAGTGAGATTATAGGAAAAGTTAGCAAGGGAAGAATGATTTACTGCATTTTTTGCACCCATCACCACATGGTCCAAATTCTACCTACCACATGGCTCCCTCGTTCCATTTTATGTCTTTCTTAAAAAAGGCATAACTTTGACATCCGAAGTCTGTTTTTGTGCATTTTTTTAAACTGTCTATTTTTTCGATATCATTGCATACAGACCATCAATTCCTACTTTTGAATCCATATTACCTACATTTTATAATATCGCCACTCCAAGTGATATCTTGCTTACCAGTACCAAGTACTTCTCATGGAGAGCCTGTATATATGGAGGATGTTCTATGATGTAGGGGACTTTACCAGATTACCTTGAGAAAATAAAATACCTTCACTAATGTCAATAAGAAAATAAATGGGATAATAAAAGTTATGAATCCCATGGATTAATTGAGATGTCCATCTCTAATGATTTACTATTCCACCTTCAAGGAATTGACACACCAAATGCGGCTTGGGAAAAGTTTGAAACTGTATTTGGTAAACATAATGAGATTTGGAGTCACTAGCTTGAAACTTAGTTGGTCACTTTAAATCCAATGATTTCTCTTGCATTCAAGTCTATCTCATTACAAAACACTTAGATTCTTAGTTGAAGAATGCAACATAAAAAGGAAGAAAAACAATCTATCTATCATATTCTTTCTAAGCTTGGCCCTGCTTATTCTATTTGTGTATCTACTTTTTACCCCATCAAAGAAGCTATGGAATCTACTTATAAAGAACCCACTCTTGAGTCCTTTTGTGATTCTTTGATTCAAGAGAAAGATTTAAAATCTTACACCTTTGAGCGATCAACATTGTTGATACATCTAACAAAGATTTAGTGGCACAACAAAAGGGATAAGTCCAAGCATCCCAAGAAACAACATCCTTGCAACATTAATCAAATCAAGGGTCTTGAACCCTCTCAACCAGCTCATCCTTCCAATGGTGACAAATGAACCAAATCAAAAGGTAAAAATATTGACCTCCATTGCAAAAGATGGTCATGTGGAATATAAGTGTTTCAAGAAGATGGCAGCCTTGGAACCAACAATGAAGAAGCACAACATCAACCTTGATTCTTCTTCTAACTCTACTTCTCATGGACATGCACTTTCTGCTTCTAGTTGGTTTTCCTTCAATGCATCTTCTTATTCTTCTTCTAATGAGTGGCTCATTGATTATGGAGAATTTTATCATATGGCTAAGGATAAAGCCATTTTTTCTACTCTAAATGGATGTAACACCAAACATATATTTGTTGATGATGAAAGATCTATTAATGTTATAGGATCTATAACAATTCATCTAGATGATGGTTAGTTCAAATATGTATTGTGTGTTCCAAGAATTGCATGCAATTTGTTGTTAGTCTATCAAATCACTCATTATGGTGAAGGTAAGACTGTAGAGTTTACACCTCACCAAGTTGTAATCAAGGATTCCAAATATCCTAAGCATTTTTTAGCAATTACAATTGTTGATGATATTACCAGGTTGTATAGGTTCAAAAACTTTGGGTCATCACCTTTTCCCTCAGTTTGTATTATCCATTGCGATGGCTTGAACAAACTTTGGCATGAGCGATTTGGTCAATTAAATTGTCACTCATTGCAACAACATGTAATCTGAAAATGGTGGCTAGTATTCCTTTCATTTCTTGAATACAAGGTGCTTATCCCTGGTGTATTCTCAACAAACATAATCATGATAGTTTTGAAAATATGCCTCTTGGCACACCTCGACCCCCTTACAGCTTGTTCACAGTTATTTGTGTGTTTTGCTTTCTTCTACTTATTTTTTTGGCTTCAAGTATTTCTTAACTTTCATTGATAGCTTCTCCATATGCACTTGGGTTGACTTCTTAAAACTTAAGAGTGATTTTTTTGACAAGTTATTTACCTACAACGCCCTTGTAGAGAAACAATGGACATCAAATACACAAGTTAAGAACAAATAATGGAGGAGAATATATAAACAAAAAATTTACTACTTACTACACTTCATAAGGAATTCATATGAAACATAATGTTCCATATACACCACAATAAAATGGTATTGCCGAGAGAAAGAATCACAAATGAAAGGAAATGACTAATTAAATGATCCAAGCTAAGGGATTAAGTCTTCATTTTTGGGATAAATCCATTAATTGTGAAAATTACATAGTTAATCACACTCCCACCAAGGATCTAAAAGATATAACACCAAAAAAATCATGGAGTAACATTAAGCCAAATGTAAGCCACTTTCGTGTGTTTGGTAGTAAAGCATGGACTCACATTCTTGATGAAAAATGGAAATCCTTACAGCCTAAGAGTGAGAAGTGCGTTTTTCTTAGATATTTTGAAGATGTAAAAGGTTATAGACTTCTTCAACCAAAATCCAATGACATTATTATTAGAAGAGATGTTAAATTTCATGAAAATGTCTTGACATGTGAGCCTAATTCGACGTTTGTGCCATCTTCGGTGCTTGTACCACCTTATTTTCTCAAGTTCTTTTTTGTTGATCCTACTTTAGTTTCTTCTTTAGATGATGACATTGATGATGAAAATACACCTTTTCCTTCTCATAGTCTTCCAGCTGGGTCCATTGAACAAGAACCTACACCAACACAACCGCTTCCTAGATGGGTTCATACAACTTTCAAATCAACTAGTGATCTTGTCGATGACCCCAGAGATCAGCGCTGGACATGTTCATAGTTCCAGTGAGATTCTTCTCTTTTGGCTCAAGTTTTATACACTCATGATCTAGAGACATTTGAAGAATCTTTTTTCCATCCATATTGGGACGCAACAATGAATGAAGGATATTGGTCCTTAATGGCGAATGATACTTGTGATTTTGTACCTCTTCCAAAAGGAAGAAAAAATGTCATATGTAAATGGGTCTACAAAACTAAGTATACATTTGATGGAAGTACTTGAAGAATTAAGGCAAGGTTGGTTGCCAAAGGATTTTCCTAAGTTGAAGGAATTGACTACAATGAATCCTTTTCCCTTGTTTCCAAAATGAAATCCATCTGCCTTGTTCTTTCCCTTCCCACTTCACATAAATGGGAGGCCCGTCAAATGGATTTCAAATCCGCCTATTTGCATGGGGATTTGCAAGAACTAATTTATATGGAACAACCTCCTAGCTATGTTTAGAATGAATCCAACCTAGTTTCTCTCCTTAAGAAATCTCTTTATGTTCTTAATCAAGATTCTCGATCTTGGTATGCCAAAATGAATAGCTTTCTCCTTGACACCGATTTTTCTAAATTTCATTATGACCTTAAGGTCTATGGTAGGAAAGTAGGAAACCATCTCATAATCCTTGTTCTTTATGTCAATGACCTTGTTCTTACTGGTAGTGACCATAAACTTTTAAACCATGTGAAATATAACCTTAAGAATAAATTTGAAATGATAGACTTAGGGCATATGAATTATTTTCTTGGCCTCCAAGTCTTGCAAGCCAAAGAAGAATTTTTTCTTTCTCACTATAAGTATGCCTGTGACCTTCTTCATCGCTTTCACATGGATGATTGTGAACTAAACCATTCCCTTCCAGTCTGGAGTCAAACTTTCTTCCACTTGCACTACACCAGAGGTCAATGCTACCTTGTACCGTCAATTAGTTGGCAATCTTTTGTAATTGAATCATACATGTCCAAATATTTCCTTTTCTATTGATCTTGTTTCCCAGTATATGCAAACACCTCATGATAGACATTGGAAAGGAACAAAAATGATACTTCGGTATATCTAAGGTACAATTCAATTTGGGATTCATTACAATTCAGGGGGACTCCTTTGTTGGTTGGTGCCACTAATTCATATTATGTTGGTGACCACGATGATCTAAAGTCTATTGCATGTTACATTTTTAGTATTGGTTTCATACCTATCACTTGGGACTGTAACAAGAAACAAGCTCTTTCTCATTCTTAAGCAAAAACAAAGTATCAAAACACAGTTAATGCAAGTCAAGATGCCTTGTGGCTTCGACAGATCTTTTCAAAGTTTGGATTCAAGCAACAACATATTTTCAAAGTGTGGCTTAGAATTTTTTATTTAAAAAATATATTCCAAAGTAAAATTTGTTATAATGAATAGTACAAAAATTTAACATGTTAAAAAGTTTAACTTGATAAATAAAAATGAAGGAAAATTCTAACACTATTAAGTGTAAAAAAAATTATATTAAGAAAACATGTTAAGGGTAACAATCATTCCTCCCAACCACCCAAGCTATATCCAACTATTGTATTCAATGGTATTAGCATTTTTTTAATTATTTAATTTTAATTTATATCTAGAGATGCACTTCCAAAATTAAATAAGTTTATTAGAAATACAATTTATAAATAGAGAAAAATCTTTCTTAAACTAACCAATATTTTTTTCTCCTCTATGTTTTTTCCCCCCGGGGAAAAAAGCATAATTCATATTAATTGATTAATGAATTACATTGTTCAAATGAGGCCTTTGAATCCATACTGAAAATTTTCATGTGTTCAATAGGTAGTCAGAAATATAGGTCTCATGAAATAAAAAGCTACAAAAAGCGACAAGCTATACATATAATAGATCATTTGTATGTGCAGAGTTAATAAATATTATCAATGATTCTAGTGTTGCTGCTATAGTCAATCAAGTAGGTATGGGAGCTAAATCAGATTTGTTTTCAATGCCCTCATCAGCTGTCCACTGCTTCCAAATCCTTCCTCATACTGTACCGCAATCTTGGATAGGAAATTAGCCACCTTATTTCTTTTCCTATAAATATGGTGGAAAGAAATATTTTGATACAAGCCTATATATCTTAGAATGTCTTCATACAAAGGATGCAAATGAATATTCTTCAGTGGTTTCCTTTGTATGAACCAATATATAACCAAGAGAGAGTCTCCAAAAACTTGTAACTGCTCCACCCCTAAAGATAAGGCCATCTTAAGAGCCAATTTCAAGGTCTTCAACTCAGTAAGGTTGTTAGATGCCCTACCTAAACTTGTTGCAAATTTGTACCAATGGGAGTTAGATGTGTAGGTGATACCACCTGCACCACCAGTTCCGAGGGTTTCCTTGGGATGCACCGTTGAAATAGCACCAACTTCATGTTTTATCTATCACCTCATCCATGATAATTATGTGGCTAGTGCTAGCATGAGACTGTGGGAAGTGTTCCATAATTGCCAGAATTTTTGTGTCATAGACCATATAATGAATAATAGTGTCATCAAATATATCCTTATTGCGAGCTAACCATACAACCCAAATAATCAGAGCTCGTAAAGCCTTATAATCCCCATTATTATCATTAATATTCCAATTCAGAAAAGCTTATTCAAGGTTATCTCCTTCCCATATAAAATGCTTACCATAGAAATGAGAAGCATATCACCACATGTTGATGATGTATGGACAATTGATAAATAAGTGGGGGATGAATTTAGTGTTGCTACAACATAAAGAACAACGATTAGGTCCATTGCCTAAAAAGTGACTCAATTTGTCCCATATAGGTACTTTCCTGACAAGTGCTAACCATAAAAATAATTTGGACTTTAGAGGGAACTGAAGCTTCCATATAATATTGTTCCACCATGGAGGTTATGGAAAGTCTTCCTCTTCCCTTTCCACTGTATAACTCAAACTAGGATGATAAGATCGATTGGATGCATTGCAAATCCATACAAGAGAGTCCACTCTATCATAGATCCATATATGGCTATTCTATACGTATTTTATATATAAATACCATAGTCTTCGATACTCATCCGCAAAGCCCAAAACACTAGCATTATTCCATGATTGAAAAGTATGAGTAGTATTAAGGTTGTCTTGGATCTGGTATAAATATATGATACCTTGATCATATAAAAACTTATCATCTCTTCAGGAAGCCTATGAGAAGTTGTGCATCCAACCCATGGGTATTGACCTATCCTGATACTCTTTCCATTGCCAACATCTCAATCTAGCCAGTCACCAATAATGTCAAATGATTTTATGATAGATTTCCACATATTTGATACATTCCTTAAAGAGTGATTCCTAGATCTGATCCATTCTTCAATGGATAAGGGGGATATGTATTTCTGTCGAACAACTTTAACTCAAAGGCCATCATCTGTAATAAAATGCCAAATGCCTTTCACCACTAGGGCTCTTGCAAAGCACTGATAGTCCTTTATGCCCCAACCTTCAAATTCCTTGGGTAATGACAATTTCCTCCACGAGATCCACGGGAAAGAATTTATGTCCTCTGATCCTCTCCAAAGAAAACTGAAACATAATTTTCTTATACGATCCATGATTCCTACAAGAACATAAGCAATGGATGCCTAGTAAACCGTGATAGCTTCAAGAAAATACTAAACCATGACGAGTCTACCTCCATGTGACAACCATTTGTTACACCAAAGATTTAGCTTGCCTTCAATTCTTCTAATCAACCAAACCTAATCTTTTCTCATATAATCCCTTGGTTTAATAATGAATCCCAGGTATTTTAGACCATTGTTTATGTCAACCAATGGATAAGAAAATTGACTGATGATACAATCAGTAGTATCGTGGTCTAAATACAAAACATAAACAAAATATTTTTTCTGCATTTATAATCATACCTGTTGCAGCTGAAAAGATATTAAGGATCTCCTTTACCTTCTGTATGTCTCTCCTTGATCCATCGATGAATAAAAGGATGTCATCAACGAAGAGAAGATGAGTAATAGATACAAATTCTCCTATCTAAATCCCCTTAATTCCACCCATATCTATGGAATGAATGGTATATCTATTGAGTCCCTCCACAATCAGAATAAAAAGGAGACGGGCAAGAGGACATCCTTGCCTCAACCCTCTTCCTGGTTTGAAGAAAGATGAGGCAGAGCCATTGATTAGTACAACAAAGGATACATATTGTCCACATGATAGGATCCAATTCACCATAGGTAGATTGAATCCCACTTGGAAGAAACCAGTTGGAGAAATGTCCAATTGACCCGATCATAAGCTTTGGCGAGATCCACCTTCATAATCACTATTGGAATATGTGTCAACTTGGAAGAATGAATAAATTCTTGAGTGATGTCGATGGAATCATGGATTTGTTGGCCTTTGAGAAATACAAATTGTTCAGTAGATATGCCCTTAGATAATATAATTATGATCCTATTAGCAATTATTATAGCTGTAAGCTTGTAGATGCAATTGCATAATGAAATGGGCCTGTAGTGATCCATAATCGTTGAGTTGTCTAGATTTGGTATAAGGTCAATAAAAGTGGCATTGAATGCTGCCAGGATTCTACCCTTAACATAGGACTCTTCAATCACAACTAGAAGGTCATTTTAAAATAAATCCATGAATCCTAAGAAGAATTCAACAGGAAATTGATCAAGTCCCATGATTTTTTCACTTTGTATATCCTTCATAGCCACTTTCAATTCTTCCATAGATACTTCTTCGTTTACAGATAGGCTATGTTCATTGATAACCATCGTCATCAATTGAAGATCACTCATCTTCCTTCAATATTGATTTGGAATGAAACACACCTACCTGTGCAATATCTTTGAAATCGGTGGCTTGTCTACCCCCTTCAATTTCCAATTTCCATAGGATGTCGGTGTTGATTCGATGCCTATAAAAATTGTGGAAGAAACTGGTGTTGTCATCGCCGCTTTTGAGCCATAAGGCTCTACTCTTTAACCATAGGGATTCATCCTCTTCATGGAGGAGAAGTCGTATTCTAGCTTCAAGCTCCCCAATTTCCTTCATCTGGTCAGTTGATATGAACCCTTCGGGGAAGGCTGAGTGAAAAAAAGATAACCAATCTTCAATAGATTGCAGTTCTAGGTCCTGACATATTCTTCTCTCTACAGCCCAGGTGATGCTCATGGATTTAATGATCAATTTTAAATTATTAAGGAACTACACAACTGTAGAAAGAGATTTATTTGGATCATAAGGTCTCCACGCCAACTTCACTCGCTTTGTATAATCAACACAGTCAAGCCATGATGCATTGAATTTGAAAGGGCTTGGTGGTTTTCATTGCTCACCTTCCAGCTCCATAAAAATGGGGAAGTGATCAGAATCACCTCCTTCCCCCACCCATTGTTTTATACAGGGAACCCGATGTAGAATACCAACATTGATCAAGAAATGATCAATCCTCTTTGCTACCCTGTGTTCACTAGTCTGCATATTCCTCTAGGTCAGATGAAGAGATACCGACAGAAGGTCAAATAAGTTTTCATCCTCAATTTTTTTAACAAAGTAATACTCCATGGGATATTTATGGTCATGAGAGCCCCAAGATTCCATCTCCCCTAGGGAGAAGTTCAAATCCCCTCCAAGAATGATCCTCTTTGCACCCAAGATGCTGCTTCTGAAAAAATTATCCCAACAAGCCAATCTGTGTGTATTTGGACAATAAATGTTGAGTATGTGGAAGGCCCATCCAAATTATCTAAAGAAAAAGGAGTTCCCCAGACCTGATAAGAAAGAACAAGAATTTGTACATAACAAATTGTTAGTCTTCCATCCTGTTACCAGTCCTCCCAACTGCCCAATAGAGTCCAGAATAGAGAAGTTCCACCCAGGAAGCAATGTTTTAAATCAACAATAAATGCATCATCCATAGCAAGTGTTTCCTGTAACAATAAAACCTGAGGTTGATGAATTAGAACCAACCTTTTAGAGCATATTTTTTGGAGGGTTTCCCTAGCCTCGACAATTGAATGACATCAATATCATTAGGTAACCACCTTCCCAAGAATACTTGCTCTAAGGTTCCCCGTGGTCTTCTTTTGTTTTCTTGTCCATATTTTCTTCACCGCCAGATCCCTAGATGAAGCCATGATAGACCTTCTTCCCCTCAATTTGGAGGAAGGAGAAACATGGGAGAGATGAATGCCTTTACCCGATCCTGAAGCCAAAGATGCTTTTTTGAAGAATGAGATCTGAGTGGATAGCGAGACGATCTGACCGAAGATAGGGAGGAACTAGAAGCCAGTGTAAGAACCTTAGATTCCAAATTCCAATCCCATACTGGAATCAGATTCATTATGAACTTCCAAGGAATCTCTTAGACAACCACTACCCCCAAGACCATTCCGAGGTGATGGAGAGGGACCTGGTCGACTGTTGATAAAAAACCTTTGCAACATAGGGTTAGTGGGAAAAGAAGATGGGGAAGGAGGGGATCCAACGGGGGCATTTAATACCTCCCTTACCTTATCTGGTTGATCATATAGTTCTTCTTCTGACAAGGTAGAAGAGGCAAAGGAAGAAAACAAGGAAAAGGATGGCTCTCCGAAAAAGGGTCGACAATCGACACCTACAGAAATGAAAGGAGTTTAATTGGGGAGGAGGATAATCCTTGAGGTGAGTAAGACAAATGCCAAGGGATGATTGAGAAGTGATTCACTACAAGGGAAGCAGATGGATCAAGCAAGCAAGGGGGGGCAATGAGGATGAGAGAAGCGGAGATAGAGACAACATAGATGCGATCTCATATTCATGGGGGGGGGATGGAACTGTAGCACGATATAGAAGCATGGACGAGTCACCTGTAGGAATGGTAAAATCTAGGATTCAACTAGAAGATGAGGGTGCCAATGCCAAGAGCCTTTGTGGAGAGAGTATATATGAATAAAAACACAAAGGAGTATGAGAGGAAGAGCAATGATACATATCCGTTAAATGCTTCAAAAGAAACAGCCTATACAACCTGGTGCCAGTTCATCGTGATATCATTACCAGGTAGAGACATAATCCCATATTGAGGAGATGAAGTCTCAGCCTCCAATACTGTCAGATTGTCCAGAATTGTCCCCCTAGTGTGGGAGTCCTCAGAATGAGTAGCTACCGGCTCGCAGGGCGGGTTAATATCCAATCCCTCCTTAACCTTCCAAACAACCTTGGTGAAGGTCAGGTTGCAATCACGAACCAGGTGTTCGTAGTGGTGGCATCGATTGCATTGATAAGAAATACCAATATAATCCAAGTCTTGGATGACAGATACAAAACCTTTAGATATGACCATCTGATTAGGTAGATCATCCCTCAAGTCTAGGTCCACAAGAATCTTCGCTACCATCATAATACCAGATTGTTGGAAAGATAGGTCAATCGAGAGGAAAACCCCCAATGAGTTTCTGATTCTTTCAAAAATATCAGGAGACCACAGCTCCGACAGCAGGCCTGGCAGCTTCACCCAGGTAGGGTGAATGAAAACCCTTTGTCAATGAGCATGAAATGAGGGGTTCCATCTGTACAAA
This sequence comes from Larix kaempferi, assembly GCA_027924585.1. NCBI lineage: Eukaryota > Viridiplantae > Streptophyta > Pinopsida > Pinales > Pinaceae > Larix > Larix kaempferi. The sequence continues at coordinate 8,406,245 of BSBM01000742.1, forward strand.
TTCAATACTGTATGGTCTAACATCCATACTCCTCCAAGAAGAGTTGTTGCATCCATCAAAGAGTGCATAATGATCCCCATCCAACCCTTTTCTAAGGCTAATCTTCGAGGAGTATAACCCAGCATAGTGCTTCAACGTTCTCTAATCCATGACCTGAAAGTGTCCAGTGAGGTTTTTCTTCCTGTGAGACAACCAACTATGGTGTACTCTAAGAGGGTGCATACCTCGAACATCTCCACATCTTCACCTAGCGTTAGGTTAATTGGGGCTGGTTTCTTCTTGATACAACTGATGGATATTTTTTGTTTAATGCGCTCGGTGATAACATAGAGCGTCGTCTCCCTAATGGAATTCCTTTCTTTCTCAAAATCCTTGCCAAATAATCACTTTGCGCTTCTCTCACCCAAAGAATCAGACCTAGCAGATGAACCAAAAATATTAGACCCTCTGGCCTCGAACAGTGCTTCTTTGTAGTCTCTTAGGGGATCCCCGAAAGATGATAAGGTTGACCTCGAATGGTCGAGTGTGGAAGATAACCCCTTTTTCTTTTTCGAGTACTTTGGGGAAGTAGAGCTCGAAAAACATGTAGGTCTCCTTAGAGTAAGAGAACCTTCGGTCCTGACCATCATGACAAGTGTTAAAAACACGGGTCTAGCTGGCAACAAACACCTATTGTCTGAAGGAAAAAACAAATCAGAGACTACAAACATTTATGTCCTCACACAGAACAGAGTCGAGAAGACAGTTAAGGACAGATAAAAGAATGACCATCTGTTAGAACCTTCATGAGTGATGGCACTAAAAAAAGAAAAATACATCACCTAGGGGGGTCCTTCCAGCCTCTTGGGCCCATAAATCCCCAGACAAAGAGCTAAAAACCCCGGCCTCAAAACTTCGACAACGAAAAACCTAGGCTCGTGACTTCGGCGATGATAAAATCTATCCTCATGTCTTTGAAAAACCTTGTCCTTCTGTACTACAAAGCTCTAAAAACCCTAACCTCATGACTTCAACTCTCTGAAAAACCTAGAATTCTCTTGTTCTCATTAAGTTGTGCATTAAGACACACAGAATGAGTGAGGTTATTTATAATTGTTTCAATATAATAATTGCTCTATTTCTTTGCAAATATATATAATGAGTGGGGTTATTTATAATTGTTTCAATATAATAAATAATAAAGTTAAATTGCTCTATTTCTTTGCAAATATATATAATGAGTGGGGTTATTTATAATTGTTTCAATATAATAAATAGTAAAGTTAAATTGCTCTATTTCTTTGCAAATATATACAATCAGATTTTTGTCTCTAATGCAAATCTTTCCAAATTTGAATACATTTTCTTTATTGATCGATGGACTTCATTTAGATTTAAAATAAGACTCCACCATCTTGGGAGCAAACTTACAAACAAAACGCACTTTTGTTTTACATTATTTATTTTTATAACACTTATGATAACAACAAAAATTTAAACGTCATCGTCTACGCTATACTTCTCTTGTTTCCTTCCCCACAAATAAAAAAATTCCATTCCTCGGAACGCTCATTTTCACGTGAGCTAATTTCGTCCGATGGAACTTAATTTAATCGGAGGTAAAGTTACTTTATTTATTTATTTTTTCTTTAACATTCAATAGTTTAGTATCGCATGTAAATAAGACACAGATCTTTCTTAAAGAAACTCACAGGCCATATATAATAATAATTTTGATTATTTATTTTATATCTCATCACATGTGAAAGGCATATATAATAATGATTTTGATTATTTAATTTATAGATATAAATAAAACATTGATTGTCTTTGATCAGCATTATCATATGAAGACATAAAAGAAATAATAAAAATTTATGGCAAGATTTTGACAAGAGAGTTAGAGAATAGTATGAGTTTCATTATAAAATCCTTATATATAAATAATAAATTTAATAATAAGATTTAAATAGAAAGTTTTTAAATATAAATATTATAATTTATAAATTTAATAATGAAGTTTTAATAATATAAAATCAATTTCATGATCATTAAGATCATTTCTGTATAAAAATTTAGTTAATAAGTTGAAATTAAAATTTTAAATTAAAAAGTTGAAAAAATCAATAAAATAATTATATTTTTATGTAAATAAAGAGAAATACAGAATAAGACACATATACTTATATTAAAATTATATATATTATGAAAACACAATATTTAAGAAAATCTAATAATTAAACAATTAACTTTGTTTCTTAATATAAAATCAATTTCATAATCATTAAGATAATTTCTATATAAAAATTTCTAATAATTTATAAATTTAATAATATAAAATCAATTTCATAATCATTAAGATAATTTCTATATAAAAATTTAGTTAATAAGTTGAAATTAAAATTTTAAATTAAAAAGTTGAAAAAATCAATAAAAATAATTATATTTTTATGTAAATAAAAAGAAATGCAGAATAAGACACATATAATTATATTAAAATTATATATATTATGAAAACACAATATTTAAGAAAATCTAATAATTAAACAATTAACTTTGTTTCTTAATCATTAAACCATAATTGAACGTCTTCACATTTAAAGAATCTTAATTCAAACTAATGTTAAATATAAATAAAACCAAAACATCTTAACAAACCCAATATTATCAAGCATGCAAGATATAACATGATTAATTTGCGGTTTTGGGTATGTTTGTTCTCTACGTTTATGATGGACATCAATCAAATAAGTGAGGTATGTTATCAAACATAATCTTTAAAGGAGAAGATACAGTTTTTATTTTAAATTAAATATCTCTATCAAGGAGAAGATATAGGTTTTATTTTAAATTAAATATCTCTCTCAAGGAGAAGATACAGATTTTATTTTAAACTAAAATGAAGATATTATGTAAAAAAGTTAGAATAGACTAAATCTTTTTGGACACTTTCATAAAGTTTTGAAATGACAAAATAGTTTTGAATATTTTCAAAATGAAATGATGAATGCAACTTGCATATAATGTATGCGTTTTGTTTTCAAAATGAAGAATAAAATACGAGTTTTTTCTATGGAAAAAAAAATGCCTCAACTTGGATGGATTTCGGGTGTCGCCTCCCAACTGAGTCACCTTTATTTGGAATTGAACTTGGGTCACCTTGTAGACGAGACCCACACCTTAACCGAGTGAGCTAGCAAGAATTGATGAGGTAGATTTAATTTTTCATTTTCAATACTATTCCATTTTATTTTAGCATTGCTAATAAAAAGTATATCAAAAATCTTTGCCACAATATTTTTTTTTTGTTTGCTCGAATCTCCCTGACTTGCAAGAGTGTCCCGTGGTCTAAGAAACCACGAACCAGGGGCATCTAAGCCGTCAAAATCACCCAGGAGTCGCACCTGGCCTGGACTACACCAACCTCAACTTGATTGGTTTTTTGGGTGTCTCCTCCAATTAAGTCACCCCTGTTAGTTTTGTACCTTGGATGAGTTCCCCTAGTGATGTTAACCTAATTCACTAAGAAAGGGGTGATGGGACCCTCACATTAATTAAATATTAATGAGACTTTATGTTGTAAAGTCACTTTTTAGTCTAAAGTTAAAAGTGAGTGAGTAATTATTAATTAAGTGATTTAATTAATGAGATTTTACTCACATCTAATCTCAACCATCAGATTGAAGTGAATCAACACCGTTGGATTAGAATCATTTTTAGGGATTGATCAAAAAGGGAGGGAGGCTCTAAACCTATTCATTATTGTGATGTGAATGAGTAGAGGTCGAGAGAGAGCAGAAGGACACCAGCGTGACTGCAATTCCCAGGGCACCAGCGAAGGTAGAGTCTGTCATATCATTGGCACGAGTTTCAGACTTGGTTCTCAGGCACGAGTTCAGCTGTAAACACTGGTTCAAATCTCTAGGCATGTGACTTTCCTTTTATTATCAGCATTGGTTCCTGTAAGCAACAGCGATCTTCAGCATCAAACCCGTGACCATTCAGTACAACAGTACCCTTCACAGCACGCAGTTCAAGGATGATTAAGGGCTTGGGTATCGTGGCTACTTCATTCTGTTGAAGCTCAGACACCGTGATATCATACCCTGGCACTTATCCCAAGTTCTGTTAGGAGATATCAGTCTGCACTGTTTCATAAATAGTGACTGTTACAGTGGACCGTACTGCAATCTCCCTCTGTCACGATTTTGAGGATTGGCAGATGCACAAGGTTGAGTAACAGCAACAGCAGTGTGTTCAGGGTTATCTACACTGAATTCGAGGAGGATATAGCACCATAAATTGCACAAAAATCGAGAAGGGTCTGCACACTTTTCCAGGCAGCAGCTGGGCACTGAAATCGAGTCAGACTGGGGTGCATTTAATGGAGATAAGTTGTATTTGTTTTTTGTATTGCTGTTGCATTACCTTGCTGATGGAATAATAAATCTCTCTCTCACTCAACTGGTTTTCCCCGTGGGGGTTTTTCCAGGGCTCGATTTGGCCAAAAATCACTGAGTACATTTTATGTGTGAATGTTGGTAGATTAATTTGCAGCCTGTTAAATGCTTTTAAATTGTGTGTTTACTGTCAAGTCTTTTGCATTAAGTAACCTACAACCAATGCAAAACAGGCTGTAGGTGAAAACCACCTTAAACTGACATAAACCAGCAGGCAGTTTGAAAGGCATAATTTCTACAACCCCTAAGGGGAATTGAACTCAGGTCGCCTTGTTGACAAGACCCACACCTTAACCAAGTGAGCTAGCGAAAATTGACTCTTTGCCACAATATCATCACATGTGAAAACTTTAAAAATAATAAATTTTATTATTTATTCTATATATGTAAATATTGAATTTGATTCTATCAAATAGTAAATAGTTTAATGAACCATTACTTATATGAAGTATAAAACAAATAATTGAAAAGTTATAACAAGATTTTGGCCGAGAGAATGAGAATTTAACAATATAAAATCAATTGAATAAGTATCATGATTTATGAATATGTCAAGTTGAAGTTGCAAGATTACATTAGACTAGTAATGGCTCTTACGGGGCGAGGTTACGTGGTGTTGTGACGTGGGTGTCTTCTGGGACTACGTGAAGGAGTAATGAGTGTCTCGGGGTCTGAAAATCCCTTGTCCCCAGGTACAGTAAGGGATGAAGAAGGTTTTCCTGCTCTTAGTCATGGAAACCCTGAGAAGTTGCCTGATAAGTTTTTCAGCCCTGATGGTGATAGAGAGGAGAAGCTAATGACAACATGGGTTAAGAAATGTAAGAAGGTAATCAAGAAAAGGCATGGGGTGAGCTTGATGGTTGGGGAGGACATTAGAGTGGAAGAGATTATGGATTTTGCTGGAAAAACCCTAATCGATAGATTCTTTGGTGTTCGTATTCAGGAGGAGCCTCTGAGGGATTGGTTGCAGGCGCATTGGGGTCTTGTGCTCCATTATGTGTCAGTTTTCTTTATTATGACGAAGGGATGGTTGGGCTTCAAACTTCATTCAGAGCTAGATGTAGACAATATTATAAGGAAGGGTTGGTTGTGGGGGAACACAACCCTCAGTTTAAAGCCATGGAATCCTTGTTTTGACCCACGTAGGGAACCTAATCGGAATGCGCCAGTTTGGGTTAAAATACCTGGGCTTCCCCTAGAGTTGTGGAACGATAAATTCATCTCGAAGGTTGGAAACCGGATTGGCAAGACCCTGTTAGTAGATCAGGCCTATACATTTAATGCCTAGAGGACAGTGTCTAAGGTTTTGGTTGCAGTGGACTTATCTCTTGGCCTTCCTGATGTTATAGAGATAATTATTGGCGATTACAGACTCTCTCACGTCCTAGACTACATCAATATTCCTTTTCGGTGCGGCCAGTGCCATGCATATGGCCATTCCATCCCGGAATGCACGCTACCTTTTAATAAGAAGGTATGGGTTAAAAAACTTAATTCTGGTCTGGGTTCGGATCTTGTGGGGAAACCCAAGGGGAAGAGCTCGATTATTCGGACGGTTGATGCAGATTTGACTAGTCCTGAGAAACAACATTTGGATTGTCCGTTTCTGGAGGTGGAGCCTGTTGAGCAGGGAAAGATCTTATCAGGCTCAGATTGGGGTAAAGAGGGGACGGGGGATCCTCCGGCTCTTTTGTTTTCGGAAGATGTCGAAGGCTCGCCGGGAGCAACATTCGTTGCTAATGGTGCCGTGGCATTGGAAGATTCTATTGATTCTATGCCTCAATTGACGAACTTATCGGAGGAATCGAGGCTGTCTGTTAAGATAAACATTCTAAAACCTCTTTCTTCTTTAATGGATTTCAAGATTTCTAAGAAGCTGTTCTTCAACACGTTAGCTAGAATGGGGCTTTCCAGTCCAGGCAAGTCGCTCACACGCTAGCTAGAATGGGGCTTTCCAGTCCAGGCAAGTCGCTCAGAAAGTGAAAGTCATTTATTCGTAACATGAGAGAGGATCAACTATCCTTCTTCGGTGAGTTAGTGGGACCTAGGGTTTCCTGTGATACTTTACATCCTTATGCTTTGAGGTCTATGAGTAAGGCGGGTTCGGGCCAAACTAGCCCTAGTTCAGGGAAGTACACTTTGGAGTATGGAGAGGAAGGCTGAAAGGGCCTAAGGGATAATTTGAGCCTTAGGTTTTATAATTCACCTCGTTCCAGGGCGCTTAGAGACAAGCCTTTGGCGAAGTTTTACCCATGAAGGTTTTATCCTTCAACGTCCAAGGGTTATCCAACAACCCAAAATTGCTGGCGTTAGGGAGGTTTATACAGTTAAATGGCCCAGATATTATTACTTTATAGGAAACTATGTGCGGTGGGTCTAGTTTGGTTGACAGGATAGCTCAAGTTATGAAAGGTTGGGAGTTTGTGTGGGAAGACTATTTGGGTTTGTCAGGAGTATTTCTAACGGGGTGGAAGGATACTGTGTCTTTGAAGAACAGTTTTTCTTTTGGATCTGGTTTAGGAACGAATTTTTTGAGTGAGTCTTTAGGGTTGGAGTTCAATGTTTTAAATGTCTACTGTTTGATGGACAATCCACTTGAGCGGACGCAAGCCGGATCTCCCTAGCTCAACGTGAGTCTAGAACAAATAGAACAGACTAGAAATGGATTTCCTAGATCTACTTAAGGATCAAGTGCTAGATGTCTTACCTTTAACTTCACAATACTTTCTCTTGAATGTTGCTCCACGTCCAGCGGTCGTCAGATCTTAGCCGCAAGACCTGTTAAGACAAAAAGAACAACATAAACGAGTAAAGAGCATCTATACAATAAGAGATCTAAGTAAACAGTCAAGCAGGTAAACTACTCAATATCATCACACATTAACAATATTGGTCGAAAGCATTTGTATTACTGTAAATAGGGAAATACATAGTAGAGACATAGAACTACAACCAAGGCTTAACGATGTAGCCCTTCTCCATCCAAGCCATTTTCCATATCCTCCCAAGGAAGTATGAGTCTCCCAATAGATGAGTAGAGATCTCTCAAGGATGATTTCACCAGCATGTAGACACTATAGACTTCCTCCCTTTGGAGAGGGGTAGAGCTTCACTTATATAGGACTAAGTGAATAGGGTATGGATAGGGTAGGTTGAGATATGGTAGGAGAGAGATAGGGGATATTTCCAAGAGGTTAGGAACCGAAGGCCAGCTCCCCCAACAGATCAGGGATAGGGATCCAAGTCAACAACCTTCGAGAATGAGCTCGAAGAAGCTATTTTTGCCATTAACTGACTTTGTCGCACCCTCTAATGGAGCAAGGTGCGGCGTCGCAGGTTGCATGAGTGCAGCCTACGACGACCTCTCAAAACCTAGCATAAATGCAATAAAGTCCTTCCTAGGTAAATGACTTAGCCAATGGAACTTCAGGTATGTATACACTGAATCTAATGGTGGTAAGATTTTAGGTGTAACACTATGGACCCTATAACTAGAAAATTCCTTTTTGGAATGACTTCTTCAGGAAATCCTTGCTAGAAGACTACCCCTTTATTATAGCAGGGGATTTGAATGTTACACTCCATAGAGGGGAGGTGTGGGGACCTAGAGCCAGGGGGATCCAACCCATTCTTTTGTTTAGTGTCTGCTTGAGGCTAGGGATATTATTGATCTTGAACCAGCGGTGCTGAAACCTACTTGGTTCAATAAGCGATCAGGGAGTGCAGCGATTGCTAAGCGGTTGGATCAGTTTCTTTTTGTAGGGGATATGCCTCGAAGAGTGGAAAGGGCAAGTTCTTGGAGGTTGACTGGAGGAGGGTCAGATCATTTGCCAATCATGTGCAAATTTGACAAAGGGGAAGCAAAACCGGGGATGCCTTTCAAATTTAATCTGTCCTGGCTTAACAACGATGAATACAAAGTTTTGATTATAAACAATTGGAAGCCTCATGATATAGAATATTCAGTTACATGTGATGTTCAGTTTGCACTTAACCTTAAGCTGGTGAACGTTTTGACAGTGAATTGGTCGAGAAATAAGAGAGATACTATGGAAGCTCGACTACAGATGGTGGAAAATCGAGTTCAGGCCATTTACGAGGGACACACAGGTAATATGGGAGAGGAAGAGCTAAAGGCTTTGGTCCTGTTGGAGGAAAACATAAATAAACTTCTGCAGGAAAGGGATGCGGAGATACTGATGAAGAGCAGGGCGATCTGGTTAACATTGGGGGATGAGAAATCAACATACTTTCACAAAATGGTAAGCCATAGGAAGAGAGTCAACTCTATCTGGCATTTACAGGATGAGAATGGAGATACACTGAGAGGTTTCAATAATTTGGCTAAAGGTGGGGTTAACTTTTTCAAGGAAATTTTTAGTGAACCTACTAGTAATAACCTTTAGGTTATTGTTACGACGATGTCAAAGTTTGAACGTTGATAACGGAGGAAGATAATGAAGTATTATGCGACCCGATTACCTTGGAAGAGTTGCAAGCGTCTTTAAACAATCTGAAAAATGAGAGGAGCCCGGGACTAGACGGGTGGACGTCTGAGTTTTTTATTGCCTTTTTTGACTTGATATGCACGGACCTGTTGAGAGTAGTTGAATTGAATAGAGAAACTGACAAGCTTCTTCCTAGCTTCAATTCTATGTTTCTGGTTTTAATACCGAAGTTGGACAAGCCTTCGAGTTTCAGAGACTTCCACCCAATATCCTTGTGTAATGCAGTCTATAAAGTGATATCTAAGATAATTGAAGAAAGTATCAAGCCCATACTGGCCAGGCATATAACCCTGGAGAAATTTGGCTTCCTGTTAGATCGTACTATTCATGAAGCTATAGGTTGTGCTCAAGAGTGTATACATTCGTTGAAAATTAGGAAAATCCCAACGAAGGTCCTGGAAGTTGATCTCTCAAAAGAATATGACCGGAATTGCTGGCTGTATATCAGGCTGGTACTGATACAAACATGGTTTGGGCTACAATTCGTAAACGGGATCTGGTCGTGCATGACTACTGTTTGTTATGTTGTTCTTATTAATGGGGCAACATTTAATTTCTTTACTCCTGCTAGAGGAATGCGCCAAGGGTGTCCATTATCCCCCTACCTTTTCCTGTTGGTAATGGACAGATTGAGATGGCTCTTTAATGAGGCAATGGAAAACAATAAAATCTTTGGAATCAATTTCGGTGACACAAGAGTTACACACATTTTCTTTGTGGACGACGCCTTGTTCTTTCTATGGCAGAGTCCAGGGAGGTGAAAGACATGTTCTGGTTGTTTAGTCAATCTACTAGAATGCTTATTAATATTGCGAAGTCAGCTTGTTACGTTAATGAATTAGACAACCAAGACATCACGGTTTTCTTGGAGATCATGCCGATGGACCACTATCAGTTAGCTGACGGTTTTAAGTATTTAGGATTTCATCTAAAACCTAATTGCTATTGTAAAGCCGACTGGTCTTGGCTGTTAGCTAAAGTGGAAAGACATATTCTTTTTTGGTGTAACAGGTATCTTTCCAAGGGTGGTAAAACTGTTCTGATACATAGTGTTTTAAGTTCGATCCCTGTATATTGGATGATAATAGCGAAAATCCCACAGGGGGTTCTGCATTCTCTCAGAAAGATTTTTTTTAGATTTCTGTGGATAGGTACAACAGACAGAGGCATTCATTGGACATCGTGGGTGTCTGTGTCAAAACCTAAAGAGGCTAGTGGTTGGGGCTTTAAAGACTTGCATATCTTTGGAGAGGCATTGGCAGCCAAGCCGGTTTGGCATTTCATGACAATGGAAGGAAAGTGGAAAGATATACTAAGATATAAATATTTGGGAATTGAAACTATGATGGAATGGATTCAGAAGCCGGGCAAGAGTAGCAGAGGGTGATCGCTCTTCTAGAAAGCGATCGTGGTAGCATTTCTTGTTATAGGGAATAGGCTGGTTTGGGTAGTGGGGAATGGTCGGGAGGATAGGATTGGAAGAGACTCTTACAAAGGAGTTATTAAGGTACCATCATTTTCCATAGATTTTTTGTTTTTTTTGGATGCAAGGGGTTTAAAGGTTCTAGAAGATGCAGCGGGAGGGGGTTAGAGTTTTAGACAACACTGGAAAACGACGACACAGTTGCAGATTCCAGATAGATGGGCAGAATGTTGGAATAATTGGACAGCGGAGTTGATAAAAGGATGTATAAAATTAGGAAATAGTCCTGATGTGTTACAGTGGCAGGGCAGTGAGGAAGGAGAGACCTTCTCAGTCAAGGAAGCCTATATCTCACTATGGAGGGATAGAGATATTGAGACAATTTGGTGGTGGAAAAAACTTTGGAAGACCCGGTCAACCCATAAAAGTAAGATACTGGTTTGGCTCATTTTAAACGGGAAGGTACTAACTTGGGACAAACTGCAAAGAAGAAGCTATTAGGGACCACGTAGGTGTAGTCTCTGTAGAAATGCTGAAGAAGACGCCGAGCATCTTTTCTTGCACTGTCCTTTTGTGCAACAGGTTTGGAAAGGATTGAGCATCAATTTACAACAATGTTTAATGGTTGAAGGTAACTGCTTTGAAAGCTGTTTAAAAAATTGGTATTCTCATTATAACTTGAAAAATTTGCGATGTTTACCCTTTTTGGTAGTTTGGTATGTTTGGTTAGCCAGGAATCTATCTATATTTGAAGATAAATTCCTTCCTAGTTTCTATGTGATCTTTCAGATTGTTTCAACCTACAAACTGTTTCTGGGGCAGGAAAGTAAGAAAAAGAGTAGACACATTAAAGACTTAAAGACTGATGAGGGAGACATAGTGGGGTTTTTTTATGGTGCTTGTGCATCTGGCAGGTGTGGTTTAGGTGGCTTTTTGAAACTGTCAGAAAATATTACAATAAGTTTTGAAGAAAATGGAGGAGAAGGTACCAATAATAGAGTCGAAGGCCTTGCGTTGAGAATCTTCCTACAAGTGGCAATAGAAAAGATGATGAACTCTTTAAAAGTTTTTTGGGACTCAGAGTTGTAGATAAAGTTTATGCTTTGGGAAATTAGACTTCAAAACCATTCTTTACAGAATCTTGGAAGCGATCTGGAGGGATTGGTGGCCCTTTTTAGCAAAGTGGAATTTGCTCACGTCTACAAGGAACAGAATGCATTAGCTAACGAACTGTCTAAAAAGGGACTTCTTATGGAAGTTGGCAAGTGTAAGACCATTACAAACTGTTAGGATATTCCTATACTCCATCCTAGTCCCACCAGTATTTTGATCATTTACATTTTCAGTCATGCATGCACCTTTTAGGGTTTGCATGCATTCTAGGGTTTGCATGCATTTTGCATGCATCCCAGTCATCAGTCCAACACCTAGCCCTCAGTTAGCCAGCCCCCAGGAGCTTCTCACTATTCAGTTTTAGCCCTCCAGTTGCTTAGTGCGCCCTTCTTCCTTGATTTTAGGGAGCAACTCGCCCTTCTTCACCTACCAGTCAGTTACAGTCAGTTACACTCAGTTACATTGAGTTACACTCAGTTACACTCAGTTACACTCAGTTACATTCAGTTACAGTCAGTTACAGTCAGTTACACTCAGTTACATTGAGTTACACTCAGTTACACTCAGTTACATTCAGTTACTCTTAGTTACATTGAGTTACACTTAGTTACATTGAGTTACACTCAGTTACACTCAGTTACACTTAGTAACACTGAGTTACACTTAGTTACACTGAGTTACACCTACCAGAGTTAGTTTGACTGATGGTTGACAGTTACTTGAGCATTGATGACTCCACTGATGATGATGAAGAATTCCAGTTGCGCTCTGATGATCATGAGGACACCTAGTTGTGCTCCGATGACACTCCAGTGATCCTTTGATCACTCCATGAAGGCTAATTCGAATTGCCACCTTAGGCATTCGAATTCCTCATGCATTGTATTATTTATATGTCCATTTGTGATTAATAATCTAGTATGACCGAAGTATTATTGCTTCTATCTAAGTTCTACTGTACCATATTATTCTGTTGCTCATTATACTGCATGTATCACTCTTCTTCTATTTTCTTGCTTAATCATAATTATTCTCTTGTGAGATACATAATCTCTTAGATCTGCTGTGAGGATTTTCACATGGTATCAGAGCATGTTGAGAGTATTGTTTATCTCCATTCTTGAGAGTTTTTTGCAGGTTATTACCAAGATTTCGAGTTCAGCAGTTGCAGCAGTTTCTGCATTTTTGCAGCAGTAGCAGTTGCAGTTATTCTATATTGTTTTTGCAGGTCTTCTACAACTTCAATGAATTTAGAAGAAATTACTCCTCTTTCTCCATTCAACTATGATGAATGGAAACCAAGAATCATAGCATATTTGAAGAGCCATGATCTCTTTGATTGCTATTTTGAAAGAGAGTTCGAATCCTCTACAAAGAAGATTAAATGGTTGAATAAAGGTGACATGCACATTGGAAGAATGAAGCTTACTATGACTGATTACATATTGTACCCGACCATCTTTGATATTGAAACTCCAAAAGAGTTATGGGCTCATCTAGATGAAAGATTCGGCAAAAAGAATGATGGATTTGGTCCAAATCCCTTCAAAAGCAAGCAAGGTGATGCATTCGCTCCACTTGATGGTCTCTCAGATCATGATGCATTCGCTCCTCCTGATGGTCTCTCAGATCATGTTGCATTCGCTCCCCTTGATGATCTCTCAGATCATGAACCAGTATCATCTCATATTGAAGTTGTTGACAAAGAACTTGCAGATTCTCCGCTCATGCTCAAAATTTCTTCTCTTTCTGTGCCAGCTCACACTCTAGATATTGCAGAAGGTCCTAAATCCTCTCTTGCACCAGAGTTTGTTGGTTTGCATCATGATCACATGATTATTTCGGAGGTAACATCAGCTATTGGAGGTAATGCATTCGCTCCTCTTCAGCAAACATCTCTTATTTACTACTATATGATCATTAGCACATGCTTTCAGAAGGTTATTGAAGAATATGGCCATTGCCACCCGCTTGAGATAATTTCTCATGCATCATATGATAGTTTTGATCTCACCCCTGCTGGTTCAAAAGAGATCTCAAGAAACTGTTTTGAAAGTCTTAAATCTGATTTTGATTTCAAGCAAACATGTAATAGTTATTTTTGGCATAATCTCACCCATGGTGGTTCGAAGGAGAAGACAAAAGACTATATGCACATTCAAAAATTTGATCCTACCTCAGCTGATTCGAATCACAGGTTCAAGGATCATTCTAATACTGTTGGATTTGTTCTCATCACATTCGATCTGAAGAGCAAGTACAAGCACATGCTTTTTGAGCATGATCCACTTCTTCCCAAGAAGAAGATACCTCCAGACATATGACCAAGCATCACACATGCTTGAGTTTGGAGCTTTTATTTTTTTTATGTGTGCCTTACAGTCTATTTTTTGAGGAGGGGGTATGTTTCCCATGAAATTTTCCCACTTCCTTGGTTTATTGATTGTTATTATTCATTGTATTGGGTGACCTTTGGTCTTAGTTACCAGGGCCCAGGATGGATTAAGGGGGGGTGTTAGGATATTCCTATACTCCATCCTAGTCCCACCAGTATTTTGATCATTTACATTTTCAGTCATGCATGCACCTTTTAGGGTTTGCATGCATTCTAGGGTTTGCATGCATTTTGCATGCATCCTAGTCATCAGTCCAGCACCTAGCCCTCAGTTAGCCAGCCCCCAGGAGCTTCTCACTATTCAGTTTTAGCCCTCCAGTTGCTTAGTGCGCCCTTCTTCCTTGATTTTAGGGAGCAACTCGCCCTTCTTCACCTACCAGTCAGTTACAGTCAGTTACACTCAGTTACATTGAGTTACACTCAGTTACACTCAGTTACACTCAGTTACATTCAGTTACAGTCAGTTACAGTCAGTTACACTCAGTTACATTGAGTTACACTCAGTTACACTCAGTTACATTCAGTTACTCTTAGTTACATTGAGTTACACTTAGTTACATTGAGTTACACTCAGTTACACTTAGTAACACTGAGTTACACTTAGTTACACTGAGTTACACCTACCAGAGTTAGTTTGACTGATGGTTGACAGTTACTTGAGCATTGATGACTCCACTGATGATGATGAAGACTTCCAGTTGCGCTCTGATGATCATGAGGACACCTAGTTGTGCTCCGATGACACTCCAGTGATCCTTTGATCACTCCATGAAGGCTAATTCGAATTGCCACCTTAGGCATTCGAATTCCTCATGCATTGTATTATTTATATGTCCATTTTTGATTAATAATCTAGTATGACCGAAGTATTATTGCTTCTATCTAAGTTCTACTGTACCATATTATTCTGTTGCTCATTATACTGCATGTATCACTCTTCTTCTATTTTCTTGCTTAATCATAATTATTCTCTTGTGAGATACATAATCTCTTAGATCTGCTGTGAGGATTTTCACACAAACAACAATGGAACTCAGGAAATTAGTTGGAAATCTTTGGATATTTTTTACAGCACAAATGAATGATATATCTCATTATCAAATTTTTGCATTGTAACTATTAAATTTATGATGAATAGTTAAAGATATTCCTTATAATTTTTGCTTAACGTGCAGCAGCACTTGTGGAATGTATTCTAAGTTCTTTATGATCAATAGAATATGATTGTTTCTTGGGAAAAAAATATCGTGATTCCATCAAATAGTTTAATGAACCATTAAAACAAGTAATTGAAAAGTTATAACAAGATTTTGGAGAAAGAATAAGAATTTAACAATATAAAATCAATTTAATTATTGTTTGATTGTTTATACAATATAACATTACTTTTAAAATAAAACCTGAAAATATAATTTTTAATTCAAATTAAATTTTTTTATTTATTTTTTGAAATAATATAAAGATATAATAAAAATTATTACAAAAGAAAAAATGATAATGTGATAATTATATAAATGTAATTGCTAAAATTTCAATTTCAACTTATAATATATGATATATCTATCAACAACATACCTTAAACAATTAATCCTTAAAATTATATAATAATAATAATAATAATAATAAAGAATCTTAACTTATTATTGTTAACACTTGAAAAGTGCTCACTAGCTCATTCCCTTATTCACATGACCCATTTGTCCACTTTTCCACCATCTGAGCCTCTGAAACCAACAAAAGGTCACCAAAAAACCTTAGTACACCCCTTTTTCCCACTCAAAAAGATTATTTTTCCTAAAAAAACATAAAAAAAACCCTTAAAAAGGGTCCAAATTCCCAAAATATTAAAAAGGGAATAAAAATATTAATTTTATTCAAAAAAGGAAAAAAGGAAGGAAAAGTACCTAAACCATGTTGGTCAATACCATTGGTTTCCACAAAACCACAAATGGTATTCCCCACCACCAAAACCTATAAAAAGGTGGTAGGGGCTCCTCATTTCAGATCCATCCATTATCTCATCCTCATGCTGCCGAAATCTCCCTTGAGTATTTTGGCCATTATAAGCAACCTTGGAGAAGGAGACCTCTTGGAACTTGGAGCTACTTATCTTGGGAGTTGCTCTACATCAACCTTCACCATTGGAGGTATTACTATTGCAAGCATTAGCTTCCCCCATTTTCAAATACAAATTTATTCTTTCATATTTTCTTGTTCTTGTTTTTAAAATATTTCCATTATTTGCTTATATTCTTGCATAGATCCATGATTAGTTTTGTTTAGATTAGTTAGTTGTTTATTTCTATTCGAAACTGCTGCTACTAGTTAGCAGGTGCCCATAGCACTAGGCTTGGTTGCAAAACCAAGCCAACAATTATGTGTAAATGTTTTTATTGTCTCATTTTTGCTTCCTCAATGTGTAGTTGATATGCAAACAAAATCCTATTTTGTTTCAAATCATTTACAATTGACAAATTGTTTCAAACATCATCGTAACTTGTGCTTCTCTTGTTTCCTTCTCAACAAATCAATATATTCCAATCTCAATACTCATTTACATGTTGGTTAATTTCGTTATATGCATCTTAAATTTTTATCCTCTAAGGTAAAACTATTTATTTATATAATTTTAAGTATATTTATTGCTTTTCCAGTTTATTTAACATGGTTATTTGTCATAAATCTCTCCAACAAATACTATAAAAATGCACTTTACAATGCAATTCTCACTTTTCTCATGTGAAGTAACATGTGCAAAGACATAAATGACGTAAGAGTTCAAAGATGAAGTGAATGGCTCATTTGGCTCATCTACTAGTGAGTTTCTCACCCTTAGTCACTTTCTCAAAATCAAACTTAATCTATTTGACAAGATGTAAATGTATATGCACGACTAGTGGAAAGAAAGAGACATGGTACTAACAATTGAAGCAATCAAATAATCTCATTGTTATTCTCTATACCTCTATATTATGGGCTAAAACATATCAAACAAGATGGATTAAGGAGGATAGGAAAAAACATAAAATCATATTGATGTAAACAAAATATATAGACATAGAACAAAACCACTAGGTCATTATTAGTTGTATCCATATTATATATATTCTCATTGCAAATTTGTTATCTTTTTAAATTTGGATTCTTCAATAAAACAATGAATTGGTCTCATTTTAAATCCCCTACCCACACACATATCTTTAGACCTCCAAATCCTACTCGTGATCCATTAACTCGATTATTTGATCCTTTCAACCAATAATACCTTGTTAGTACCATTTCTCTTTTCACCAATGACATTCACATTTACATATTGCCAAAGTAACTGAAGTTTGATTTCAAGAATTTGATCAAGGCTGAGATCTCAATTCCCAAGTACACCACTAGCGTGATCTTGAACTTTGACTTCATTCATGAATTTGTAATGGAAATACTAATGCTTCATCCAATGTGTCCACCCTATGATTCACTACAACATTCCCATTCATTTGATTAGGGGTATACTAGTATAGGAACATCAATGAGATGTGATCAAAAGCAAATGACTTCATCCCATATTGCAATTAGAAAAATTGAACTTTTTAGATATTTAGAGGATTTTGGATTCACTGATGCTCTAAAATAGGAACCATTTATGGTCAAGGAAACAAATTTCATTTGTGGATGCCATGCATTTTATTTATTGTGTGGAAAGGTACATTTTACCATCTAGGTCCATGTATAATGTCTATTACAATTCAACAAATACCATGATTTACATTAATATTTTATCTTTTAAAAAAAATATAATAAGATATAAGAATCACACAATACACACCAAAAAAAAATAAAAAAATAAAAAAATAAAAAAATAAAATAAAATAGATGGCATAATGTTCAACCCACTTCTACAATGTTCACATGTAAAATTAACATAATGTTTCAACCTACTTCTACAATGTTTCATTATATTATAAGCATATATATGAGAGAATATAATGTTTTTTTGTTTTTTAATCATCAAAGATTTGATTGTTATTAAAGAATGGATGGTGATATTCTTCTACCAATATTCAATTTTTACTATTAAAAAATTTACTAATTAATAAAAAAGTATTGATATTCCTCACCAAAATTCAATTCTTTTTAAAAGTCACATATATTTTTCCCATAAAATAGTGAAACTACTGTAATAATTATCAAACCAAATTTATTTTATACCTATAACATGTTTACCTACTTTCTACAATGTTCAACCCACTTCTACAATGTTCACATGTAAAATTAACATAATGTTTCAACCTACTTCTACAATGTTTCATTATATTATAAGCATATATATGAGAGAATATAATGTTTTTTTGTTTTTTAATCATCAAAGATTTGATTGTTATTAAAGAATGGATGGTGATATTCTTCTACCAATATTCAATTTTTACTATTAAAAAATTTACTAATTAATAAAAAAGTACTGATATTCCTCACCAAAATTCAATTCTTTTTAAAAGTCACATATATTTTTCCCATAAAATAGTGAAACTACTGTAATAATTATCAAACCAAATTTAATTTTATACCTATAACATGTTTACCTACTTTCTACAATGTTCAACCCACTTCTACAATGTTCACATGTAAAATTAACATAATGTTTCAACCTACTTCTACAATGTTTCATTATATTATAAGCATATATATGAGAGAATATAATGTTTTTTTGTTTTTTAATCATCAAAGATTTGATTGTTATTAAATAATGGATGGTGATATTCTTCTACCAATATTCAATTTTTACTATTAAAAAATTTACTAATTGATAAAAAAGTACTGATATTCCTCACCAAAATTCAATTCTTTTTAAAAGTCACATATATTTTCCCCATAAAATAGTGAAACTACTGTAATAATTATCAAACCAAATTTAATTTTATACCTATAACATGTTTACCTACTTTCTAATAAATGGTGAATAAATAATATTTAAATTTAGAAAATCAAAGTTTGATAAGAAAAGATGATGATATTCTTCTACCAATATTCAATTCCTGCCAGTGAAACTTTGACTAATTAATGAAGAAAAAACTGGTGATATTCCCCACCAAAATTCAATTTCTTTTTAAAAGTGTTATCTATTTTTTCATAAAATAGTGACAATATTATAATAATAATAATGAACCCGAGCTTAATTTTATACATATAACATGTTTACCTACTTTTTTAATAAATGATGAATACATAATATTTAAATTTAAATTTAGAGAATCGTGCAATTTCCTCAAAAACTTTCTTCTTCAATTTATTTAAGAATACAATATTTTAAAAATTATATTCAACTTTCATAAGTATCTTTATAGTATATGCAAATACAAGAGAGCTCATTAGGTTTGCATGGGTTATAGGTTTTTAGATGTACGTGGGATATCTTTGTTTATGTAAGAGAGCTCATTAGGTTTGCATGGGTTATAGGTTTTTAGATGTACATGGGATATCTTTGTTTATGTAAGGTTTAATTGTTCCACTATTATAGAAACATATAAATATATGTAAAAAGTTGAATATATTTATGGTATGTTTTAAATGATTTAATGGATATATATTTTTTTTAATGCTATTTCATGTTGGTGTAAGGATTTAGAAAAATAAGGGTTTTAATATATCATCATGGTAATATTAATAAGATAATCATATTAATAGTAATTATTTTACTAACATAAAGTTGCATGGTTTATATGGCTCTCTAATCCTGTCATAGGTACAATTACTACAAAGTCTATGTATCAAGCAATTGTGCAGGATAATAACTATATTGTTCAACACTGGTGGTACAAGGTTTTATGGAAATGGCAAATCCCTTTAAAAATAAAGTGTTTCATGTGGTTTGCTCTACAAAATTGCCTGAAAACTTGGGACAATTTATTAAAAAGGTGTTGGTACAGTCTTAGTATGTGTTCACTTTGCAAATTAGAATCGAAGACGATTGAACACATCTTGGTCAGCTACAACTATACTTCTAAAATATGGAGCAAGGTATGCTCATCTCTTAATATTATTCAGGGTTGGGGAAATTCTACATTTGAGCATAGCTATTTACAGTGGCATAAATATTGTAAGGACTACAAAACTCTTCCATCTTTCATTTCATGGAAAATTTGGAGGGTCAGGAATAACTGTGTTTTTGAGGACTATCTACAAGATACTGAAGTAGTCTGTATACAAATAATAAATATGGTCAAAGATTATAATACAGGGGTTAAAAAAGATTGCAATATGAGGATTCCTAAAGTCATTCAACAATTTAGTGGAGCGATTGGATTTTTTGATAGTGCAACTAAAGATGGTCTCTATGTGATTGGCATTGTCATACAACTTAATACCTCTCACAAGTATACATTTAAACTACAGTGTGGTTTTGGTACAAACATGAAGGCTGAGATGTTTGCATTATGGTGTCTATGCAAAATGGCCTCAACTTTTGGTATTGTCACACTTTTGGTTTATGGTGATTCTAGAGTGACCTTAAAATGGGAAAAAGGAGACTTCAAACTCAATGTATTGGCATTAACTCCTCAGTGTAATAGAATACAAGAAATCCTGAAGACCTTCACACAAATCAGGTTCAAGCATATCTATAGAGAACATAATTTGGAGGCTGACAGATTGTCAAAGCTCACACTGGAAGGAAAGGAAGGGATCCTAATTTGGGAGGAATATCTAGAAAAATCTAAGACTGATGGTGGATCTGTACATATATATTTGGTTTATAGTCATATACATATGGGTTTGATTGTTTTGCTGACAAAGGATGAAAATATCACTTTTTGAAAATTTTGGGACTTCAGAAGCAAATAATTCATAGGCCAACAGTTTCCTTATCTAGATAGACAGTCACCAGACTGTATTATGAACAGTTCTGTACTTTTTATGATTAGAATGTTAGTAATTAGACCACATTATGAACAGTTATGTACTTTTTTATTCTAATATGAATAACATAAATACGAATTTTTTTCCATTGAAAAATAATATATAGCTTTACTATCTTAAAAAAACAAATCCAATAAATAAACAAATAGGACAATGATATCATGTTCACAATGGAGTTGGAGGATAATGGGAGTATTCCCTTCCTAGATGTACTAATATCCATAAAACATGATGGTTCTCTAGGACATCGGGTCTACATAAAGAAGACCCGGACATAAAGCTACCTTCATGCCAAATCTCATCACCACCCCTCCCAAAAGATGGGTGTCCTCAACACTTTGGCAATTAGGGTTGCCATAATTTCTAACGAAGAACATGTTAATCAAGAAAAAGAACACTTGTCCAAAGTTTTTCAGAACATTGGATACAAGAAAAGTTACATTCACAAGGCTTTAGTTAAGGCTGAACGTGATCCACTTCCTCATAACCAACCATATTCCTTAAAATCCTATCTTCCTTACATTAGTGGAGTCACTGACAAGATTGATAGGGTCTTGAGGAGGAAAGATATATCTACTTCATTTAAACCAGCAATAACCATTAGACAAAAAATCAAGTCAGTTAAGGATCCCATTGATCAACATCAATGCCATGGTGTCTATAAGGCTAATTGTTCATTTGGGAAATGCTATATTGGGGAGACATGGCGTTCCTTTCGTGTTAGGAACAAAGAACATGGAGCAGATATTTGAAATGGGAGAAAACGTTCCTCAACCTTAGTTGAGCACTCCCTTAGCACCAAACATCATATTTTCCTTGAAAATATTGAAATCCTAGCTAAAGAGAGTCATTACTTCAAACAAAAAGTTATAGAAGCCCTAGAAATAGCTAAGCACACTAATAACCTTAACCAAGATGGAGGACTTGAAATTAACAATACTTGGCTTCCTCTTATCAAGAAAGATTCTACAACGTGATGAATTAGTTAGTATTTTCTCTTAAGTCTTGACTTGGCCCTTAATTGTAGCATTTCCCTTAAGTTGATCCTTTAGTTATACTTGTCCTAGGTTAGGGTTAGTTTTCATATTCATTATAGGTAGAATTCAATATTTATCAATTATTTAAAATTATTAAAATTTTAGTTTATTATGTATCAATATAATAGGGTTAAGTATTTGAGAACCTAAAGTTGTAGAAGGATAATAAGAAAATGGTTAGAAATTTAGATTATGTAGATTCTAAGACATTTAAGTATCATAAATTTAGATTAAATAATTTTAATTATGTAGATTATAGGACATTTAAGTATTATAATTGATTGAATTGAATTAAAAAATTGTAGTGTACTTTAACAATAAACTCTTTAGGAGTATTATAACTAGTAAAAACATTTAGAATATCTTATTAGATTTCTTAGGATTTGGTTAGAGTTCATATTTCATAATCTCATCTTAGGTTACTTAGAATTTATAGGTTAGAATTAAATAGTTTATAATTAAATTAAATAAGAATTTTATGTCTAGTAATGTTTAAAAACTTTTGATATTAATTCAATCTTTTTAGATTTTAGGGTTTATGATAAAGTTAATAAAAATAATAATAATTTGGGGCTCCTTATTATATTTGATTATCTAGATTAATAATTTTAGGATTTGGTTATTTTATAGTCAACATTACTATTGAGTATTGGTTTTCTCAGAAACATGGGTTAAATATTAATATAGGACAATCTGCTACTCCTCAACTTGACTAGTCCGGAAGATGAACCTTGATATATGTTCGAAACATTGACATTTAACATGGATACCGAGGTCATCTCGGATACCACTCCTCAAGCCAATCAACCCAGGAATCTAAGAGCATAATTTCACATTTTTTTTACGAACAAAAATAATTTCAATATTTAATGAAAATTACAAATGGTAATTTGGTGTAGGTTGTTTATTTTATAGATATATGTGCCCAATGAATTTGTATGTGAATTGGAAATAACAACATTGATAGTAGCAATAGTAGTAGGTAAACACATATACCTTTTTATGTGAGTGGAAGGCCCGAGAGAGGGAGAGGGATTTGTACCCTCATCCTATTATTGCTCAGACCCATCTATATTTGAAGCATGTACGCATCCTCAAGTTTTCTAAGGAAGCTAAATACCTTAAAGGGAACACAAGATTATTGATCTAGTTTCTTCCTCACTAGGATCATTGTAAGCAAGCCTTCAAGGTTGTTCCTGATCTGTGGCACCAAGCAATAGAAGAATATTTTTATTTCATCACCAAACTGT
The DNA here is from genome assembly GCA_027924585.1 of Larix kaempferi. Classification (NCBI taxonomy): domain Eukaryota; kingdom Viridiplantae; phylum Streptophyta; class Pinopsida; order Pinales; family Pinaceae; genus Larix; species Larix kaempferi. Next base: position 8,429,313 of record BSBM01000742.1, read on the forward strand.
CAAGGAAAGGGGTTGTTGTTAGGGAAAATACCTTATAGCAAGGGATAGATGCTACCAACGTACATGGGGTTGACAGATAGATATATAGGGTTTCACACTAATTACTGTAAACAAATGATATTAGGGTTTAGGAAAGAGTACCTTATTTATGGCAGCTGGTCCTAGCTTTCGCCTGATCTCCACAACAATATACATGCAAAACCTACAAACCTTCCTCAAAACGATTTGACTATAAACATATAATGATATTGACAAAACAATATAACATTAATTATAATAAAAAATCTAATAGAATTGACATTTTATTGGGACGAGAAGAATATCTCGATCTTTATTGTCAAAGAAATGCAGCAAAAACAATTGATATACCTGATCTTGCTTCAAGCACTTCTGCAACCAAGTTCTGGGCTCCTGCTCCTATCTTGACTTGAAATTCCTTCAGCATAACAATAGATTTCTCTCCAAATTGACCCCTTCCTCATGGCTTCCCCTTGTATTTATGGCCAAGGCAGGAAGTTAGATTCGTGAGGTAGTTGAATTGGGAAGTTGGGGGAGTTACAATACCAAACTCTACTAATCCCAATTTGTATTCTTAATATAGTTTTCAATTTCATCTTAAGATACCCGCGGGTATGACACTAGGGAACATGCGCATGGTGCGCGGCTAGTTCTCTTAGCAACTCGCGCATACAAATTTTAAGTGATGTGCGCAGGTTGTCAATATTGGAACTCGCGCATGACCCGCTATATGTCAACTAATAGAGTCGCGGATTTCCAATGAAATATGCAGAAAAAATAAGATTTTCAGCTGAATATGTGGGATCTCAGCACTAAGTCATCTAAGGTAAACCCAACTCTTCCATCCATAGTGTCCTTTTGTGTGATCGATAGGGCAATGTGATCACGGACGAAGAAGTGTTGATTTGACCTATAATAGATTCCCCCTAATGTGTGAGGTTAGAGGGAAACGATGGCCAAAATACATTACAATCCAAGTAAGAGGAGGATCAAGGAAACCAAAGGACGAAGTCACAAAAGTACCTGAAAACAACAACCAAGGTCAACGAGCAATTACAATCTTGACATCAAGTAGATGTTTAGTATGATAGAACATGATATCCAATACATAGCAGGGAAATGTATATAGCATGGCCACTGAAATACAAGCGTGGATCCATGTCAAAAAATAGGAGATCATAGCCATAATAACAAATTGGATCTATGTCTCATAAAGAGCAAAAAATGAGTGTGGCTCAGTCTTTCGCAACTTGGGAAATCACATAAATATGGTGATGCTATTATAGTCCCAAGGTCTTCATCCAAAACATCCCAAGGTACGAACCCTATCCATGCGAATAAATGAGCTGGAGTCGAACATGGGGGGTACCATTTGATTACCGATATTTGATGTATATCGTTAACAAACGCAAGGGCTTCCACCAATAATGAAAGTGGGCCCAAGGTACGTAGTACATTCTAACAAGTTTGAATAAGTGGACTTGAAGTCAAACACTTGAAGAATCCATCAAAGAGGAGACATTGATGTATTCCCACTATCCGATAGAGAGGGTAATTGCCACTAATGACTGCAATCCCCAAGGTACTATCCGAAACTCTAAACTTCATTCCCAAAGCATGATGAGCTGAAGTCGATGGGAAGAAGTCCGCTGGAAGGGAGGCCTTAATGCATCCTCCATCATCCAACATAAGGAATACTCACAATATTGAGTTGATATAGAGTAGGACTGATACAAGATGAAACAAAATGAAACTAGGGATGGCCGACATATGAACTCAAGGTAACTGCAGAATGGCCGACACAGGCTGTATCCTTGAACAATGGGCATGATAGAAGAGTGACTTAGGCATCTTTTAACGTAACAAGAACATGATATAAACCTGCAATGTAGGGGACATAGGCAGATTCTCCATATGATTGGAATAGTAACCAATCAGAGGAGTAGAAACTCTGAGATCAGGTTCATCCTAAGGTCAAAAACAAAAACCCAACTGAATGATAGACTCAACATGTGCTTTGTTCAAGGACATGAATGACGGGCTGCCTTTAAACTGAAAAGATGGTTGATACCCTTCCCTTCCCTTTTCTCTTTTTATCAAAGAATATCCTTCTTGTTGGTTTTAATGAGTCCAAGAAAGAAAACTCAATAGTCTCTCTTCATTTTGAAGCAAGCTCGAAGAAAGAGGGAGAAGATTGCTTGATATGAGTCCAACCATGTGTAAATTTAATGAGCCCATGGGAGGAAAACTCAGGACTTTCTTCATTTTTTACAGAGTTTGAAGAAGAGATAGACAAATACTTTATAACATTGATCCATGGATTTTAATATCGAGCCTGGATCGACTTATTCTCACCGTTGTTTTCTTTTTTGAGGAGTTTGAAAAACTTAAACAATAACTCCATACACCTACTCGTGGATTTTAGTATCGAGCCCGAGTTGGTATGTTCTCACCGGTGTTTTCTTGTTTGAAGAGTTTGAAAAACTTAAACAATAACTCTATATACCTTCTCGTGGATTTCACATCGAGCCCGAGTAAATGAATGCTCATTGGTGTTTTCATGTTTCGAGAGTCTAAAAACCCTAAAGAAGACTCCTAAAGGTCCTTTTTCGTACAATTAGTCTCTTCACCCGAAAAAGTGTAAAATGATGAGAGAAGAACTCTTCTAGCCACATCTGACTAGAGTGTACCTTTTTCATAAATGATCCACAAAGGTCCGAAAAAGGGGTAAACTTATACCTAAGTGGATTTCGCTTCAAATCCTTTATCAAGTCTGAAAGGAAAACTATACTCGACGATCTTGTTTATTTGAAAAAGTCTAACAAGGGCTTAAAAAGACTTTATAATCTTAAGGGACACTATGTTCCATGACCTGTCAAGTGATGAAATACTATCGACCACCAGGTTAGTGATATATAACATTATCAAGAAAGATTCCTAAATGACATAGAGTAACAGGGAAATACTGTACCTCATTAACAAGTTGTCAGGGAAAACAAACCTTAATATACCATTGGTATGAAATATAGCGAGTTCTGTTGTTTACACTTTACCTAATCAACAAAAAATCAAAAAGCATATTAGTGGATTAAATAAAGTGTTTAAAATGATTTTGAAACTATATCAACATACGCAAAGTGGGTACAAATTTGTTTTGTTTTTCTATAAATAGTTCCAAAAACATAACAAAATCACCATTTCAAAGCTTTGGTGCAAAAAATGGACAACCAACCTCTACTTCCATTGCATATTGTGGTCACTACGGGTTGCGGAATCGACTTCTGACACTTACAAGTAAGTATTCTCTTCACTCTCCTTCATTTCAATCCAACATTTCAAGTTTTAAATAGTCATTTTTATTTTTTATTGAGCTTTTTATTTTAGGTCTGTGTGCCCACAGGTTCCCTTATGGCAGACCCACGCATACATGGAAAATGCGTAGCTATGTTGTAAATGAACCCTCAGGTAGGTGCTACTGTCTAGTAAAGACAGTCGTGCATACCGCAATGAAAAAGGAAAAAAAACAAAAAACTAACGCATGAAATGGTTGGAAAACTGTAGGATGGTTTTGACTTGGTGAGAAAGAGAACATGAAGAGATGGATAGACAAGCCATGGGGGATCCATTGACCCTCCATGTGTTAATAAGGTGTGGGTTTCTTAAATTCTATCGAACCATTAACATGCGAGCCCAAACACAGTTGCTTGAAAATATGGTGCATTACTGGGATGCCGATCAAGGGGTCTTCAATATCCAAGGGGATATCCTTGAGCTTACCATCGATGACATATATTTTATAACCGATCTCTCCCGAAGAGGGGAGATGTTTAACCTTAAAGGCACATCCCGAGGTGCGAATGCACTTTCCATACAAGACTACATAAATGCATACTGTCTGTCGGGTACTGAAAAGAGCGACAGTCAAATTTCCATAGCGACTGTTTCAAGATTTCCTTTGAAATTTATTCTAAGTGTTCTAAACCGAATAGGGGGAAGTGCAACGCAAAATCTTGCATCTCAGAACTACATGCAAGTTGGCATAGATTGCTTGTGTGTAGTTGTTTTTTATTGGTGTTCCAGTATGTTGGTGAGTATGAAACACCAACTTACCGAGTGTAGAGTAGGTAGGAAAAAGAATTTCAGTTATGGTAGTGTCCTTTGCACCTTCTTATTTGAGAGGGTTCCTGCTTTGAGTCTGGGGACGGCCTTGCCCCCATTCAATCCTCGCGAGCCACTCATGACTCGTTGGGGAGACATATTCAAACACCAAGGTGGCGGTGAGAGTAACCTCTCCTATGCCAATGAGGATTATTGGGCGTGGTGGTGTCGGCAGGTGCCGACATTGGAGCAGTTTCCCTATGCGGGGATGGAATTCTGCAATGACCCTGAGCTAGCTCTTCCTCCAGGATCCGCCTGGGGAAAGATGGGTAAGAAAAAGTTCTTTTTTGAAAATTTTATTTCATTTTTTCATTTTATATGTATATAATTTTTTGATGAGTTTGGAGTATTAATCAATTTTTCTCATGCAGATGTTGGACCTATGTGTCCTGATGGACACCCTCGCATATTTGTACGACCAGTCTAGCTAGGGGTAGCCGATGCCATGTTTACAAGCATAGAGGGAAAGATGAATCGGTTGACTCATGACATCCATGCTTACAAGATCGAGTGGATGCCGCTCGACATGCAGGAGGACATTGTGGGTGTGCCCCTAGTGTGGATTCGACTACTTAGGAAAGTAGCTAGACTAGTTATCTGTTACAGAGAGGCTGTAGTGGAAATGGCAGAGGCCCCTCCTTCTCCATAGAGGAGGACATATATGTATATTTTTGAGGCCGTTGAGCCCATTTTGTATATTGATATGACATTATGACAGACTTGTTGACCCAAACTCATATATTTTTTTATATGGCTTATATACAGTATTGGTATTATTTACATGTGTATCCTATCTTTATGTGTGAATTGTTTATTATGATTGTGTGTGATGTAGATGCCATTCTAAAACATAATTTTCATATGAATCAACTAAAGCATTTAAATTCCTTGGAATGTGTTGATATGTAATATAATCAAAATTTCTTTCAATTAATCTAATTCGCAAGAACTGACGCAACAAAACATGATCTCTAACTTGATATTCACCCATTAACTGAAACACAACCAACTGCGAGTCCAATCTTACCTCCATACATGGGATGCCATGATGAATAACATCTCGGAGTAATTCAATGACCGTACTGTATTCAGCCACCTTATTCATTGTGGGGCCCAATCAAAACCCTCCCGAAGACACAAGTTGGCTAGAAGGTGAGTAAATAACCCAAGCTGTTGTAGCCAATTGACGGGTGTGACGACTAGTGCCATCAACAAATCCTATAAAGTATTCAGTCGACATTTGAAAACAAAAACCCATAGACACATAAGACGCAACAATAACCACAAGCAAAGCTAACTCTACAAAAATGTACAACTATAATACATGAAAAAGCATAGAGGCCTAAGCATAATACTTTTTCAGGTAGAGCCCATTTCTAGGCTCCAGCAACTTATTACCCTCATAATCCGTCAGCTCGTAAGAACCCTTATTCAAAAATTTAGAAACTATGTAAGGACCAAGCCACATAGACTTGAACTTTCCTTCCCCTAAGGGTTCCTTGTCCTGGTCGTAAAGCAGGACAAGGTTTCCTTCGAGAAAAACCCTAGGTTTGACAGACTTATCGTATTGACTCTTGAATCGATTCTTATGAAATTCGTTTGCTGTGAGCGCATGACGACGATGCTCATCAAGATGTTCTAGGTGCAACAAACATTCTTCTAGAACTGAAGTGTCGGGGAGAGTTGTATGGCCAACTTTAATGAAGGGATTTCACATTCAACTGGAATAAATGCTTCTACTCCATGAACAAGTTGAAAAGGAGAGAACCTGGTAGCAGTCTTATCGTTAGATTGGTATGCCAAAATAGATGGATAAAACATGATGTGCCAGTTGGATTGACTAGCATTGATGGTCCTTTGAAGAATGGTTTTCAAATTTTTGTTAACCGCCTCGACCTGACCATTCGCCTACGGATAGAATGAAGACGAATGTTCCTGCCGAAAACCTAGCATAGTAGACAAGTCAGTCATCATGTTGTTATGAAAGTGACGACCATGGTGCGCGATGATTTCTTTGGGGATACCAAATCTAGCAATGATCTGGTTAAATATGAATTAAGTAGTTATTTCTCCATCTGCTTTGACATTAGGCATTACCTCGGCACACTTTGTGAAGTAGTAAACAACAACAATGATGTGATGATTTCCTCCAGCAGAAGCTGGATTATAGTTCATGAAATCAATCCCCCACTTGGTGAAGGGGCCTGTTGTAATCACAGGGTGGAGAGGATCTGGGTGTGCTCTCATATTTTTGGTGAAAAACTGACATGGCTGACAATGTTTCACAACTTCCACACAATATTTGAAGATCATGGGCCAAAACTAACCAACATGCAGTATCTTCTGAGTTGTTTCCAACCTAGAAAGGTGACCTCCATAGGCTCCAGTGTGAGCATCATTCAATACTATTTCAGCTTCCTCTAAAGTGAAACAACGACGTAGAATGGAATCTATCCCATGTCTATATAAAGTGTCAGAAATGATGAGATAATTCTTTGCATGATTCTTCAGTTTTCGTCATTCATTCCTAGAGAAGGTAGAAGGACATCTCAAAGTCTGGAGATATACCAAACTATCCTCGTACCATGGGTCAGAGGATGCAATAAGAAAGATGTGTTCATCCAGGAATGATGACTCTTCCTCATTGTTTACTACGTCACTCGGAAATTCAGAGATAAGTTCAGCGGAAACAAGTGACTTCTTCGACTTAGCTGATTGAAAAACTAGGTTAAATTCTTGCAAGATGACAATCCATTTATGAAATTTTCCACCAATGATACATCGGGTTAGAACATACTGAAACAGACTGACCTCTGCGATCACTGTATTAGTTCGCAACAAAATGTAGTGGCGTAGCCTTTAAACGACATGGATGACAGCTAATGCCAACTTTTCAACGTAAGAATACTTAATCTCAGGAGCTATTAATGCGTGCGACAAATAGTAAATGACATGCTCTTAGAGCTTGCCATCCTCTTGAACAAGTACTATGCCGATTGTGTATATAGATGTAGCCAGATATAACAGGAAATCCTTGGTATAGTCTGGCGGGCTCAACAAGGGGGCTGATAATAACGCCTTTTTCAAGGCCTCAAATGAAGTTTGAGCAGCCTCATCCCAAAGAAAATAGGTGTCTTGTTTGAGCAGTCTCATGAAACCTTTTGTGATTTTGACATAGTTAGTGATAAAACGTTGTAGGAAGTCGGACATACCTTGCAGACTCTGAAGTTGTCGTAGGGTTCGAGGAGGAGGCAAATTTACAATAGCCTCAACTTTTAGTGGATAGACCATGATGCCACGGCTGGATACGATAAAACCCAGTAAACGTCCGGATTCGACACAAAATACACACTTATTAGGATTCAGACGAATCTTATAATCTCTGCATCGTTCAAATACGAGTATCAAGTGATCAGGATGATCCCGTCTCTTACAAAATCGCGCTGGGAGATCATCAAGATAGGGTTCAACTACATGTTCAATATCATGAAAAGTGAAGTTCATTGCACACTGGAATGTATCCCCAACGTTTTTTAGGCCGAATGGCATCTTCTAGTAAGCAAAGGTCTCCCAAGGAAAAATAAAATTTGTTTTATGTTGGTCTTCAGGTTTTATCTGAATCTGGTTATATCCTGAAAAACCATCCATGAAAGAAAACATTTCATGGCCTGCACACGCATTGATAATCTAGTCTATGAATGGTGTGGGGTAATTGTCCTTAGGACAAGCTTTGTTTAAGTCCCTGAAGTCCGTACAGACTCGAATGGTTCCTTGCTTCTTATCGACCATAATAGGGTTAGAGACCCATTTCGTCATAGCAATCGGATAGATGAATCCAACTCTAAGCAGTTTCTCAATTTCTGCCTTGATGGAAACTGCTTTTCTAGGATTTATCGGATGAAACTTCTGTATCATAGGTTTATCATTTGGATAAGTTGCAATGACATGCTCCATGATGGTGGAGTCGATGCCTGGCATCTCCTCGTAAGACCAGGAAAACACGTCGCGGAATTTCTTAAACAGATTGGTGTACAAAATGATCTCATCGGAAGAACAGTCTACTCCAATGAAAAGGTTTTCTACAACGCCAAATTTGATGGAGATGTCGATAGGTATGGTTCTCGATATGTTTTCCATATTCCCCTCAACATAAATATTTTGTATAGAAGGGGTAGTGGACAAATCGGCATCACCACCAAGTCTCATTGGAAACTCTCCTCTCTCAATCTTGTCCAGATCAAGAAGAAAATAGGACCTATGATGCATATGTTCCCATGGGTGATCCAGGCCTACCATGGCTTCCAAAATGGCCTCGTCAGAGGGAAAAACAGTATCTAGCCAACCGAAAGAGTAGGTAGAGTTGACTGACCATGTAGGTGCATAGTCCATATCTGATTCTGCAGAGACCAACGAAGTCGAGGTATGTTTTGTTGCAACATTCTGTAATGCTTGATAAGCCACTTTTTCAATAGACAGGGGAATGGTTGGTTCTGAATGAGTAGGGAGAATCCATGGATCAATTGTTTGAATGATCGTGGAAATATCCGAAGATAGGCAATCAATGGTACTCGTAGAACCAATAAAGTCAATGGGAGCAGGTAGGTCGAATGTGCCCATCAATGATGAATATATGCCTACTCCTAAACCTTCACTAGGTGGGTGAGACTAATCAATCAACGGGATTGTAGAATCCAATGAAGCATTGTTGTTTTTTCGAGTAAATGAAAGTTGATCAACCATGATGATCTTTCCTTCATGCAGGAATATTAGTACCCGGAAAATGGATGATGGGACAGCTTGCATCGCATACGTCCAACTCCTTCCTAACAACAAATTGTAGTCAAGAGGAGCATCCAACATTTCAACCTCCACAGACACCATCTTACCAGCAAATTCAAATTCAAAAGCGGGCAAGACTCCGCGTAGATGGAAATATCTCCCAGCACAAGCCGTAAGTATAGTGTTGGAAGGGGATAACTCAGGCGAGCCTAAGGCCTTCCAGTAGGAAATCGACATTACGCACGTAGACGCACCTTCATCCACCACAATTCGTCCAGTGGTTTTAGGGCCATGGACTACTTCTATCTGGAGGGTTATGTGATATGAAAACCATGGTTTGATATTAGACATATCAAACTGAGCAAGCATACTAGATGAGTCCAGGCTCCCTGTCTCCGCTAGAAGTGCATTCCATTGTAATGGACAACTTTGCAAGACTTCTAGTGTGGACATATCACAAGGTGTTTGGGCAAGATCCTCTACAACATTGTATTTAGGATAAGCCCGTGCATTAGGGTTGTGAACAACCCTTTTGAAGACACCTTTCAGGATCTTCGACAAAGGATCTACAGGTCTTTCAATGTGAAGAGGCGTAGATGTTTTGGGAACGTCCTTATCTTTCTGTTGATCCCGGGGAATAGTTCCTAGCTCGAGTTTGCAGAAGCATATCTGAGTTAACCATGTTTATGAACGATTGATCAACTGACGAGGCACAATTTGTGCCCCCAACACTAGAGTTTCCAGAAGCTGAACCTTGTCCGTTAGGGAATGGATCCTTCAGAACATCTGGTTTCTTCTCACGAAGGAGCTTTTGGGCTTCTTCCACCAGAGGGAATTGGTGGGTAAGGTGGTCATCCTTACATAACTTGCAAGGAAACTTGACTTTCTTTTTATCCTTTTTTACCTCCTCGACATTTTCAGTGTTTTTGGGCTTTGGATGGTTCCCCTCCCCTTCCTTGCCCTTCTTTTTGTTGTTGGGTTTCCGAGGACCCTTTTGATTGGTCTGCACTTGTTGTACATATTCCGTTGTTGAAGGGGAGACTGCAACAATAGTTGCATCTTCAGTAGACTGCTTTATAGATAAATCATGAACTTGCTTGATCAAAGCTTCGAATGCTGCTGAATCTACTGAACCGACGATGCCATCGGCATCCGGTCTAGGCTTAGGTTTACCCAGATCAATATTAGATCACGGTGCGTCGGGTATAATCTCGTATATGATCCCATATCGAGCATATACAAGATGAAGTTGCTGGGTCCTGAGTATCTCTTCTTCCTTCGAAGACACTCCAGAAGTTTCTACTTCCTTAGAAACGTAAGGTAGGAGTGATTTCAAATACCACTCCAATAGAAAATATGGAGGGATTTCAGCCTTAATGAGCTTCTTTCGCCTTCGCCACTCGTGAATGTGGTGAGATAAGTGAGTGGCCTTGTTCTACTTGAAATTTGATAGAAGATCTGTGTCGACATCATACCGGACAGGAAGTTGAAAGTGGTTCAAGAAGACTATTGCCAAATCCCAAAAGTTGTCATAGGTTGCGGCAGGTAGTTCAATGTACCACTTAGACACGACACTAGTCAAGGTCCTTTGAAAGAGCCTCAACCTGATGGAATTGTAATTCAAAGAGTTGGAAGAACACCAAAGATGGAAAGTAGTGACGTGATCACCAGGATGTTCCCTAGTCTTGCCTTCAAACTTTGGAATGTCAGAAGGCAACTTAGTTGGGATTGGTGGCCATGCCGGGTTATGGTGCACTGGATCATTCGTTAGTTTTGAAAGATATGGCAAGTTCAAAGTTTCCAGAAAGGGAAAATGAGGTATTTCCGATGGCATTTGATAAGAAGGAGTTCGTTAGGGGAACCACCCGGAACCTGGCTCATATACTACTGCTTGGGGTTTCCCCAACCATCGGTTGTGAAGTAAAGGCATTACTAAAATTGCTCCAACCGTAAGACAAAGGATTAATTCCTTGGGTGTTCGTCCATTGCGGTTGGGTGTTAGCCCCTCCGTAATGTGGGTTGAACATATTACCACCCCCTCCACGAATCAGTGAAAAGGGGATACTCCCTACAGGTATATGAGACATTTGCACATTCGATGAATGTATATTAGGACCTGTGAAGGGGTTAAACCTAGGCAAAGATGTAACCGATGGCACAAGTATCGAGCCTACAAAAGGTGTAGATGAAGTGGGCATCGAGCCTATAAACGGTGTAGAAGGAGCTATGTGTCCTCCATACCAACGAAAGCCATGACTAAATGGAGCAGATTGTGGAATGCCCTAGGACTATTGCATGAACATAGACGACGTAAACGGTATTGAAGGTATCCCTGTAAAAGGGATATTGGAAGATCCACCAGTGGAACCAAAAGGAGTAGGTGATGTCGAAGCTTGAGAGCTAGACATACCTATGGAACCAGTGTTGAAACTGAAAGGAGGCCTCGAAGCAGGGGCAACCTGCAAAGAGCTAGGTATCGATGTGCTTGTAAAAGAATGAGAGAGAACTCTTGAAACCATATATGTAGTAAGAGTTTGGGGAACTCCTAACTCATCTCCTGAACTAGCCACGACAAAACTAGGTGTGAACTGATATGCACTAAACTTGGGTTGACTTAGAGAATCTACACTTACAAGTAATGGATCATTAGGTCCAGTCAAAGGAGGGTTGTAAGGTGTGTTAAACTCTTGAGAATTTATTTCCCCAACCTCAACAATATCTTGAACCCGTTGATACTTAGTTATAAGGTGTGGTTCTCCACGTGGTTTCGTTATGCCCGTAAGTTCGTATTAACCATGGAAATCAGTCCTCCGGCGTTGAGGTGTCGGTGGAGGCTCCACAGTGTGTGGTGGAAGGTTTTGCAACCTATGTGACCTACGAAGAGGTTGGTCCTCCACAATTATATAAAAAATGAACTAAGTGTAAAACCTAGTGGCCACGAATCGACTAAGGAGCAAACAACATGCCACTAAAAGAAAAAAAATCCTAGAGTGATCACAACCAGGAAAACATAGATAATACTCTCAGAAGTTAGTCTGGGATGATGAGGGCCCACAACAAACCAATAGAATATTGAAGGTCAGTTACACGACGTCCAATGTAGGTCCTCTGTGTGCAAGCGTTTGAATAACCAAACCGCCCTCCCGAGATTACTGAAAAGGGTTACCTTTCGTGTTTGTCCTAGGTGTAGTGGAAATAGCCTTCCACTACACCTGTGAAGAGCCCTAAGGTCAATATAGTAAGGATACCACAATTACAAAAATATCTAAGGGGACAGTTGCAGGTCCATCCAAAAGGCATGGGCAGGGTAGCTAAGCCCGAAATCCAGAAATGCACAAAGCACTAATGGACCCCCATACACGAATTAGCCCTAGTGTATGCTTGAAAGGAAAGTCGGGGGGGTATCCCCAACAGTTCCAGTCTCACACGACCTCGTGCTTACCTCTGGTTTAAGTGGACATTCCCAGAATATTTTGATAAGAGTGGGTTTACCTAAAAGATTGTCTCACTATGATTTTTGAGCAATGAAATGATTTCAGAAAGTTTAAAGTGATCTGTTCCGAAATACTAGCCCAAGCTAGTTGGTGTCATGTCAAACTTAAAAAGAAAAGTTACTAATTGATTTTATTAGATGTTCTTTTTAGAGGTTGTTTCTTACTCAAAAGGTAGTGATGTGTGTGGTATGGTTACGACGAAAGTAAAGTGTGTACCATGATGCATAAAACTTCACAAAATTATTTTTCGTTTATAGCTTTCAAAAAAAAAATTAGGCATTCCTAAGCATAAAAAATTTCTTTTTCAATTTTTTGATTTTCAAAGTTGATAGTAATACAAGCTATCCTACTTCGAAAAATGACAAATCTTGTAAACAAGCTCTTGATTTTTTAAATTTGACCTTTTCCTCTAACTATGAAAAAAAATAAAGATGAATATGAACAAACAAGATCTATCAAAAGTGTGAGTCAAGACAAAGAGCCCACAGCTTATAACAAATAGATCTGAAGATTGGCAAATACTTTAACCTACAGAGTTGTTTCACTGAAATAACTCAAAATTTGGAAGAAGATGCAAAAGAAAAAGGAAAAGCTGATGTGTAAATTTGAAAAGCAGATAACTAAACTGCCCCTGAATATCAAAAAACAAAAGAAAATCATCCACCAAACAAAAAGTAGGCAAGAAAACTAGGGAAACTTTACAATCACGAAGAATCAAAGAGAAAAACTATCAAAAAGACTCTAAATAGACTCAAATTGACCTGAACCACTGTTCAGGGGGTATCCAAACAATCCAGGACTTTCAAAACCAAAAAAAGACCCTACTGAGGTCAAACCCTAATTAAAAAGGCAAAACTCAGGAAAAGTGCACGGGTCCTATACGAGACAACTCACGGTTGATGCACGGGTCTCTAAGCAGGCAACTCGGGGCTAGGGCATAAAATGCGCTACTGCAACTACTGGAAAGTCATACACATGCTTCAAAAGAAATTAAAAGGGAAGAAAAGAGACCACACAAATGACTGAATCAGATAAAAATCTCAGAAAAAGACCTATGAGAGGCTATAAAAAGACCCTGAAAAGACACAGGGGTGTCTAGCAACAGCAGGAAGGCAAAGCAAAAGTCAAAGACATACCCAACACCCAAGAAATCAAAACCTATAGCAAAAGGTTCAACCTACAAGGATGTTCGCGGTTGTATATACTAACAACCTGCGCATGCAACTGTAACGCTACGGGTTGTAATGCTAACAACTCACGCACAAGTCAAAAAATGCGCGCTTGGATGTACAGGAAACACGCGCACGAGGACTGATAGAAGAAAGAAAAGCTTTTCAAACTCAAAACTGGACTGGATCCAATTAAGGAAATTAACCAAAAAACCTTCAAAACCTCAAAGAAAACCAGAAAGCTGTAAAAACTGAAGAAAGACTAAAAAGATCCCTAGAGCAGAAACAAACAGGTGCTCCCCAACGGAGTCACCAGTTCTCTAGTTAGGGAAAATACCTTATAGCAGGGGATAGATGCTACCAACGTACATGGGGCTGATAGATAGATAGATAGTGTTTCACACTAATTACTGTAAACAAATGAGATTAGGGTTTAGGAAAGAGTACCTTATTTATGGCGACTGGTCCTAGCTTTCTCCTGATCTCCACAGCAATATACCTGCAAAACCTACAAAACTTCCTCAAAACGATTTGACTATAAACATATAATGATATTGACAAAACAACATAACATTAATTATAATAAAAAATCCAATAGAATTGACATTTTATTGGGACGGGAAGAATATATCGATCTTTATTGTCAAAGAAATGCAGCAAAATACAACTGATATACTTGATATTGCTTCAAGCACTTCTGCAACCAAGTTTTGGGCTCCTGCTCCTCTCTTGAATTGAAATTCCTTTAGCATAACAATAGCTTTCTCTCCAAATTGGCCCCTTCCTCATGGATTCCCCATGTATTTATGACCAAGGCAGGAAGTTAGATTCATGAGGCAGTTGAATTGGGAAGTTGGGGGAGTTACAATACCAAACTCAACTAATCCCAATTCGTATTCTTAATATATTTTTCATTTTCATCTTAAGATAACCACGGGTATGACACTAGGGAACAGACGCATGGTGCGTGACTAGTTCTCTTAGCAACTCACACATACAACTTTTAAGTGATGTGCGCGGGTTGTCAATATTGGAACTTGTGCATGACCTGCTAGATGTCAACTATTAGAGTTGTGGATTTCCAATGAAATATGCAGAAAAATAAGATTTTTAGCTGAAGATGTGGGATCTTAGCACTAAGTCATCTAAGGTAAACCTATCTCTTCCATCCATAGTGTCCTTTTGTGTGATCGACAGGGCAATGTGATCACAGACGAAGAAGTGCTGATTTAACCTATAACAGGGGTTATTTTCCTTGTTTCCTTGAAATACCACTTGTCATTGCAAGAGATATTCATCTAGAATATGTGCAGAGATACGCAAGTGTAGACATCATTGTTCACAATGACTTCCTCATTGTTGGGGGGGAAATGATTTTACATTCCTTCAATGCATAGGAGGTTAAGTACTTGTCTCTAATGTCCACAATAGTAGCACACCACACCTATGATGGGTAGCACATTAGTTTCCCTCTAATTCCCTGTGTAGATAATTTATTACACAGTCCCATACTAATAAGGTGATTTTCCATTATTTTTTATGTAGATCATTGTCATAACATGGTTTTAAAGGGACATTTGTCTTCCCCTTTGCTTGAGATACATTTAATATATTTTTGAGAGGTTTATGGTGAATCAACATAATTCAACTACCTTCCTCCTAAGCCATTGACTCATGACAGATGTGAATATTTGCATGTGAGGCAAATTTTTCCTAAGAGATGCCAACTAGAGGACATAATATAGGTTGGTGAGTTCAAGGGTATTGGAATTTTTAGCTACTGAGGATAATCATGTCCTCTAACTTGAATAGTATCCATACACATGGAAGGATTGGTGAAGATGTGTGAACATTCAATTTCGTTGAGACAATCCACCAAACAAGAGAGGTAATATTCTTGTTATCTTTTAATCAATCTAGTTGCATATTTTTTGTCTTATTTAATGCACTTGTGATTGATTGTAAGATTTTTTATAATTTTTTTATTTAATATTGTCTACTATTTTCTATATATTGACTCTTATGTTGGTGAGGGGCCTCCCCAACATGATGAGGACATGGTTGAGGAAAACGAGCTAGCTCATGTGCAGAGTCGCATGCAATGCAAGCTAGATCACATATTTTGTTAGCGAGTGACGACTCAAATATATACTTTCATGGATCACCATGGAGTGATTCTAGTGGGACCTCAAGAGATCATGTAGGACCATGAGATTTGATATATATATTTAAACCTTCCCCATTATGTGGCATTATTGATATGTCATGTTTTCAAAGCCCTCAACCTATATGAGAGGTTGAGAGGTCATCCAACATCTCCTCCTCCAACAAGATGATCACCATCTCTTCCCCCTCATCCTCTTCAAATTGCACTACCAAATACACCACTAGCTACTCCACCTATGCCTCCAACTAAGACACTAGTTGCACCACCAACAACACACATGCCACCACCTACACCACCTATTGCACTCACTATTAATGTGATATATGTTATGTCACATCAAATGATATGGTTCTTATTGTAGAGATATATTTAATTATACATTATACATTATTGTCTAGAATAGGTACTAATCATTCCTCTAGATCTGGTGGTTGACGCATTAATGCCCCTAGTTCTGGTGGTGAACCTAGCTAGCAATAGTTGACAATTAGATTGATTGCTACAATTTATATTTGACCTTTATATTTCTTTGAGATGTATATTTGACATATATATTGATTTTGATAAGATCATTCATGTATACTATGCATTTTCATAGATTGTTGATATTGGTATTGTTTGATATGAAATCTATTATGTGTATCTTAATTATTTCTTAGCTTTTAAATTAAATTTGAGATGTCATATAATGGTTAACTCTAATTATCTGAAATCATTTTATTTGGTTTGTGATTGCAATAACTCATAATCATTTAATTCCATATAATGTTCTCTTTTTAGTGTGATTTTTGTTGTTGTCCGAGAAGATATAGTATGTTTATTAAACATGTTTACAAACTCGTTTAAGAATAATTCAATCAAAGGTTTCATGTTTTTATTAATTTTCTTAATCAATTTTTTTACTAATGATATTTTTAAAATCTATTGTTAAATATTTTTTACTAAACTTATATTAATTTTGATAAAATTATAAGTATACTATCTAAATCTAACAAGATAATTATTCCTCCAGTTTTATAGAGTGATAACATTTTCCATATTAAATCATGAAAAGAGTTCTAAATCAAAATTGTAATTTTTTAAATTTAATCTATTTGTTTGTTTAAGTCTTCTATTAAATCATGAAAATAGTTTTAATGTTATATTAAATATAAAATAAGATTAAAATAGGCCTTAGTAATAGTTGTTAATATTAATATTACAATGAACATAGTTGTAATGTTATATTAAATATAAAATAAGATTAAAAAAAGGCCTTGGTAATAGTGGTTAATATTAATATTACAATAATGATAAAATATTGCATATTAAATCAAGAAAAAAATCTAAATTAGATTTGATTAGTTTGTAAATCAATGTGTTTGACTAAATCTTTCTATGATATCATGAAAATAATTTTAAATAATTATATTAAATATATAAAGAGGTTACAAAAATACAATTAACTAAACCGACTTTGGTGATAATAGTTGTTAATATACGTGTTATAAGGAAAACTATCCTATGATTGGGGTTGAGGTCACCAACATGCTAGGATTGATAAGACTGACATCTAGGGTTGTACAGAAATCAAATGAGAGTTTATGATCAAACAAAACTAAACAAGGAGTTTAAAGATAGCAAGGATGCACCTTATTTATGTAGGTTGATCCAAGATTTTGCTTCTCATTAGCGTTGCTCCAAACTTTTGGCCTCTTGATTTAAGAAACTGAAAAACCATAGTAACACCTTCCTCAAAATATTTTTACCACAACAAAATAATTGAAAATTTGAGAAGAAGACAAAAACATAAGCATATAAATCTACTCTCAATATAAAATATTAATCATTCCATAAATCATATAATAAACTCAGAAATAGGGAAGGGAAAGATGTCAACTCTTTATTGATAACAGAAACAAGTACAATATTACCTTGTAACTACTCTAGCACCTCACGAAACCTCAATTTTGGATCTCCTTGCTTCTCTTCTCTAACACACCCAATCAATCTCTAGGTCTACCAAGGATATGACAACATATGCATAGGGAAAAAGGGGGATGGGGATAACACTATTGCTCCAACATAATATTACTTGTGGGAAAAAGGTCCTCCTCATGGCCTTACTTCCATGTTTTTATACTAAGTGTGGATAGATATGCTTGAATGAGAAGAGGTTTCAACCGGTGAGGTAGTTACCAAAACCACTCCAACTACCCCAATTTTGAATTTTATTTTATTTTGTTGGATTTTTTGAGGAAAAATGTTGGTCACCAAGGGGAAACACGTGTTTGACATGTACTTCATACAAGATCAAGGTGCGTTTTCAATATTTTGTTGAAAACGATGGTGGGACACATACCACCAACATGTGACACATAGTCTTCCTAACCATCAATAGCGTTTTTTGACTTATTACAAGGTTGCAAAATCATTTATGTTAGAGAATCAGAGAATGATCAAGGCCATGGTATCCAATATCAAATCAAATGTTTTTCCATCCATAGTGTCCTTTTGAGTGACCAACAATCTAAGTGTAGTCATATACAGAGAAGTGATGATTTGGGATGTAATAGATGCCCCCTAATGTATGAGGTTAGAGGGGAACATGATGTCCAAAATACATTATAACCAGATTGGGCTGTGAAGTTAAGAAACTCGAAAAATACAAGAATCTCAGTCTCCACGAAGTACCTAAAACAGAAAAAGGGTTGTCAAACAATCTTATCCCAGGGAGATTTATCCATGTTCATAATCATAGAACACGACCTCCAAAAAAATACATATGTATAACTGATACAAATAGCATGGCCACAAAAATACAAAGTGGATCCATGAAAGATAAATGAACATGATCCTACCAAACAGGGTGGACCCATATCCAACAAATGATCATAGGCATATGAATACAAGGTGGATCTATGCCAAAACTGAAGATCATAGCCATAGGAATACAAGGTGGATCTATATCTCATTAGGATCCAAATGGAGTGTGGCTCAGTCTTGCGTAATTTGGGCAATAATAAAATATGACAATGTTACTTTAGGCCCAAGGTATTCAATCCAAACTGCATAGTGGCATGATTCCTAACCATGTGAATAAATGAGATGAAGTCGAACATGGAGGAAATCGTTTAATTACCATTTAGTGATGTAAATCGTTAATAAACATGAGGGAACCCGCCAATAATGAAAATGAGGCCCAAGGTACCTAGCACATTCTAACAGGCGTGATTAGATGTTCTTGAAGTCGAACACCTGAAGAATCCATTGAGTAGGATATGTTGATGTATTCACACTACTCGATAGAAAGGGAAATTTCCATTGATGACTACAATCCCCAAGGTACTATCGAAACTCTAAACCTCATTCCCAGAGCAAAATGAGTTGAATCAAGTTGATGGTAAGAGGCTTGTTGGAAGGGAGGCATTAAGGCATCCTCCATCATCCAACACGAGGACCAATCAATGACTGATTTGATTTGGAGTAGAACTGAGTACATGATGAAGCATACTGACACCAGGAATGGTCGACATATGAGGTCAAGGTAACTGTAGAATGGCTGACACAAGTAATATCCTTAAACAATAAGCATGACACAATAGTGATTTGGGAAGATTTGTACACAAAGGGGCTGACGATGCAAATCTATGACATAAAATACATAAACATATTCTCCATGTGATTGGAAGAGTAACCAACTAGAGGAGTAACAGCTCTAAGATCAGGTTTATCCTAAGGCCAAAACTAGAACCCAATTTGTTTGAGAAACTCGAAACATGTGCTTTGTTCAAGGACATATGTGACTTGTTGCCATTAAATTGAGAGATATTTGAGATCCTTCCCTTCCCCTTTATCTTTTTAAGTACATGTTCAGTATGCTCAATAATATATTCTTCGTAGATTTTAACGAATCCGAAAAAGTAAACTTGACACTTTCTTCTTTTTTTAACTTGCTTGAAGAAGAGATAGAAATATGCTCGATAAAATACTGATATGTGGATTTTACATAGTCCTAGATATGTTAGTGCTCGCCGGTGTTTTCAATTTTAAAGAGTCTGAAAAACTTAAACAACAACTCTATATATCATCCCGTGGATTTTTATCGAGCCTCAGTTGGTAAATGCTCACTAGTTTTTTCATATTTAGAGAGTATGAAAAACTTAAAGAAGACTCTAAGATATATTTTTTCATAGATTTTAGTCTTCACCATCCGAAAAAGTGTAAAATAATACGAGAAAGAACTCTTCTAGCCATAGTGGACTAGAGTATTCATTTTTCATCAATAATCCAAATGTCCCGGAAAAGGGTTAAACTTATACCAAATGGATGAACCTTCAAGTTATTTAATGAGTGTGAAAGGAACAAGATTACTCGGCCATCTTTTCAAATTTAAAAATTCTGAAAAGAGATTAAAGAGGAATGCGTATAAACGGGAGCCTTTTAGGTTTGGTCATCATAAAGATGAGATATAAAGGATGAGGTTTCTTCTCATTCAGTCATGCCAAAACTACCAAGACTCCCTAATATATCCAAACACAACATGGGCATCAAAATGGAAATAGGGGAGATAACTAGGGTGACCCATGTAAGGTAGGCTCTATGCACAAAAGAAAAACGATGATACTTTATAACAAGAAGGCTAATGTCACATTCCATGAAAAAGAGGTCCTAAAGTGTAACATATGGTAAGGTCAAAATGCAAAGTGCAAAATTGGTATGATCTTATCTATATGCCATATAGGATTACAAACCTTTTAATCCAGACCATGTATGGAAAAAAAACCTTTGTTCATCATTAACCTACTTGAAAATGTCAGTACTAATAAAAAAGGGGTAATTAGTAATAAATATGGCTTAAACAAAATGTCAAACTATATAAAAATGGGTAAAAGTAAAATAGTTTTACCACAAATAGGAATAATAGTGAAAAAACATTTTATTTAAAAATTTACCACTTGTGAAGAGCCAAAACCCCTAAAATTTTGATTGTAGATTGAGGCCATTAATCCAGTGGACGGTTTTCGCATTTGTTAGTTCCAAGTAGATTGTCTCTCCTTCCCCATTATTTTCCATAGTTTTATCCCAAGTTTCAAGTTACATTTTAAGTGTTTTAAGTTCATTTTACAACCTCTACCTACGCACATGTTGGTGGGAGACTATCGGGTTGTGATTTTGATCTAAAAACGCAATTGTGTGTTGGTCCAATTGCATGTGGGATGCAACTGTCCTTTGTTCGGCCAGCGTCTGACACAATAGAAAATTAAAACTTGAACAATGGGTCACTAAAACTCAAAATGGTGCAGGTATGACTCTTGTTTGGAATGAGAGGGAGTATGAATATCTTGACAAGGATGCAATGGGTGACCCATTGACCTTAACATATTTGTAACGATGTGGGTTGTTGAAATTCTTTCGAACTACCAACATGAAGTCACAAAATCCACTACTCCAAACTCTGATCAAATACTGAGATCCTGATCAAGGTGTGTTCAACCTTCATGGGGGGAATTCTTGATGTTATTATTGATGATATCTATTTCATTACCAGATTATCTCGACAAGGGGAAGCGGTAAACTTGAAAGGGACCTTCCAAGGAGCAGGGGCCTTGTTAGTGCAATATTATGTCAATGCTTACTGCATTCTGGGAACTCAAAAGGCTGGTAATCAGATTTCTATTTCTAGCATATCAAGATTTCCCCTAAAGGTCATGGTCACTACAATCACTTGAGTGGCAGGAACCACAACATTGCATTTGGCTTCTCAGAACCACATGCAAATTGGAGTAGAATGTCTCCGAGTTACCATATTTGACTGGTCTGCTAGGTTGTTGGTGAACTTGAAACACCAACTAGCTGAGTGCAAAGCAGGGAGAATGAATAACTTTAGATATGGGAGTATTCTTGTATCATTATTTTTTTATCGAATACCATGCATGAGTTTGAGAGTTACACTTCCCCCCTTAGACCGTCACGAGCCAAGAATGGTTAGATGGAGCGAGTTATTCATGAGACATGGAGGTGGAGCAACCACTACTACTTTTGATGATGACTTGCACTCTTGGTGGAGTTGACAGATCCCAACAATAGGGGAGTTCCCCTATGCGGGATTGGATTTTCATGGCAATCCATAGCTCATGCTTCCTCCTAGTGGAGCATGGGGATAGATTGGTGAGTTTTTATTTTTGTTATATTTCATTTTTTGTTTTATGAAATTATTAAAAATGATTTTTTTTTTTTACGATGTGGGTACTAACATAAAAACATGATACAAATATCCAACTAGTACGACCTACCGGTCATCCTAGAGTATTAGTACGAGAACCACATATTATAGAGGGAGAAGAAGCTATACTTTCTTGTGTGGAAGGTAACCTCACTAGTTTGACTGCAGGTGTTCGACCTCTCCACATAAAGCAACTACTGATGGATATGCAACACCAGGTGGTAGGGGTGCCCCGGTATGGATTAGGCTACTACAGAAAGTAACCACTTGTGTACTTTTCTATCGAGAGGTGGAAGTTGCTCAGGGAGGGGAGGCTTATGATTGATCACGGTTTCTTGAGAGACATATTTTTTGTACTTAGCATTTATTTACATCATGTAGGGATAAATGACCCTTTTTGTAGTATGAATCACATGACAGTAGTGTTGAACTCACCTTTTTGGAGTTAGACCCACTTTTGTACTTTTATTTACTTTTATATATATACATGGATGATGGATTTATCAGCATTATTTACAATTTGTACAATGTTGATGTTTATGCTTTATGAATGGTAATGGATTATGATAAAAATGTATGTCAAGAATATAATTCGCTAGCAGGCCAGTTAGATGGTTGCATGCTCTAGGAAAATGTATGTATGTGATAAAATTGAGTTGTCGTTCCAACAATCGAATTCTTAAAAATTTACGTCACAATATAGAACAATGGACGTTGTACACACCATTTAAATAGGATACAACCAATTGCGAGTATAGATAGACAGTTAGATGCGTAATACCTCAAATGACGGCTTCCAAAATCAACTCAATCATGACACTATATTTGAAAATTTTATTAGTAGCCAGACCGAGAGACACTCCTCTAGAGCTCACTATTTGGCTAACCAGGTCATAAATAACCCAAGTTGCAGAAGCAACATTCTGAGTGTGGTTTCATGCTCTGACAGCATAGCCCGAAAACATTTGCATGTGTGCACACATATGCCATGTAATCACAAAGTGTAATCAACTAACAATCAATGTAAGCCGAACATAAAAGAAGAGAAACTATAGTACATTAATTACAAGAGAGGTTTTCCCAAACTCAAATTCTAGGTGAAATGTATATTAAGGTAGAGTCCATTTCTGGACCCCAGAATGTTTCCATCAAAATCCTCTAGCTCGTTGGCCCCCTTATCAAGGAATTTATGAATGATGTACTGACCGATCCACATAGAATTAAACTTCCCAACCCCTAATTCATCGGGTTTCTGGTCATTGACTAGCACAAGATCTCCTTCAGAGAAGATTCATGGATGGACTGACTTGTCATATTGGGATTTAACACGTTTTTTATTCACTTCAATGGTCATAAGAGAATCCCTCCTATGCTCGTCTAACTGCTCCAGATATAACAAACGATTTTCAAGCTCATTGGTATCTGGTAAGAGTTCTACAACTACTTTCAATGATAGGATTTCGCACTCGATATGAAATAAAACCTCCACTCCTTGAACAAGTTGGAAAGGACTGAATCCCATCATAGTCTAGATGGAGGTTCAGTAATCCCAAAGAGAAGGCTATAACATGATGTTCCAATTGGAACTATATTTATTCACCATCCTCTACAACATGGTTTTCAAATATTTGCTAACAACTTCTACTTGTCCATTTGACTAAGGATAGTATGGTGAAGAAAAGTCCTGGTGGAAACCAAGTTTCTAGGATAGCTCTGTCATCATTTTATTTTGGAAATGAGAGCTGTTATCCATAACAATATCCCTAGGGATACCAAAATGAGTGATTATCTGATTAAACAGGAAGTGTGCAATAGTTTCACCATCACAACGGAATGTAGGCATGGCCTCTACCCACTTAGTAAAGTAATCAACAACTACAATAATTTATTTGTGACCACCAGCGAATTCTGGGTTACACATTGTGAAATGAATCCCCCACTTAGTGAAGGGAGCGATAATGATAACTGGATAAAGAGGAGCAGGATGGGCATGCATTTTCTTTGTAAATGCTTGACAAGGATGACACTTCTTCACAACTTCTATGCAATCTTTAAACATTGAGGGGCAAAAGTATCCCGTGTGCAAAATATTTTGGGATGTAGCAAGCCCGGATAAGTGACCACCACATTCTCCACTATGGAAATCATTCAAAACCTTTTCAATGTCCTCATGAACTAAACAACGTCTGAGTATTGTTGCTATACTTCGACTATATAATGTATTTCCAATGATGACATAATGTCTTGATTGGTGACATATTTTACATCGTTGCTCATGGGTGGACTAAAGCGGGACCCTCTATGTTATCATTCAAAATCGAACTTCTCCGTCTGTGACCACATTGCATTTTCGGTCACACAAAATGAGCTTATGGATGGAAGAGCCTATTTGATCATAGATGATTTGGCCTAGACTTTGCAAATATTCTCCTTAAAATAACTATTTTTGTGACATATTTTGAGATATGACCGCGACTCTCATATTGACAAACTCGCGGGTAAACCACAACAGTCTATATTGACAACCTGCGGGTAACACCTAAAAAGAAACAACCGCAGGTTACTGGACACTATACTCGCGACTCACTCGCTAGTTGTCAAGAGACACACTCGCGGTTATCTCTAAATCACGAGAAAAAATATTAAAACATGATTACAGATTGGTTATGGTAGTCATTTTAACTACCACAACCTTCCTAACCAATTCCCTTTCACGTTTATCCTCTCATCCTTGCTATAAATACAAGGGGAGGGCCTTGAGAAAAGGAGATCCAATTTTTGATAAAGAAATGATGGAGAAAATTCCACTGAAGGAAGAGGAACATAAAACCAGGGTTAGGTTTCAACTGTGCCAGTTGTAGAGCAGGTTTAGTTGGTTTCCTTTAATGCTAATAATATAGAGACTTTCCTTCCCATAAATATTTTTCCATTGTATGAGTTTATGTCTTTGAATATTTCATATCTGTTAATATATGAGTTTCTTATTAAGCATTCATTTCTATTTGGTCAAAATATTTGAGAAGGGTATATGTTTTATTGCAGGTGATCCATCTGGTGCAATGGAGCAGGAGATTAAAGTTTGAAAGCTTGGATCGAACACGGATTGTTCATGTATTCATTTTGACTTTATATCTTAGTCCTTTTCCATTGAAAACGTATTGCATGCTGCACCTATTTGCTATCTTATTTTTGTAACTCAATTACATGTACGTTGATGATCTCTTGAATTCCCTATCATATGTAGTTTTACCGCACAACAGAACTGACGACTCCACTAGGGAGTTATTGTTGTTGCTATGGGATTCTTAGGTTATTTTTCTTTAGTTTTATTATTCTTGTAGGTCTCTGGGAGAGTTTATAGGGTGTCTGTACCCCTGTTAGTGACTCAGACCTGGTCTTGCATGATTTTTCTTTCATTTTTTGCTTACGTTTGGACCCACGGGTCACCCACGTGGTGTTTTCACTCACAGTCGCGGTTTTTTCCTAAGTTTTTTGTTTCATCCTAGGGTTTGAGCTTGAGGTCTGTCCTTTATTGATGAAAGTATTCTCTATTAATTTTTAGACCATTTATACTTGTCTGTGGCTTTACACTGAGTTTTCTCAGCTCCTTTTTGAGATGTATTTGGTTTCTTTGGTTTGATTGTTGAACATACCTAGGTATTTCAAATCCATTTTGTGTTTGGTTGACGCTTGGATCTTTCCTTTTATGGTCACTGGTTTGTGGAAAGGAAGTCTGATATATTCTTTGATTCTATGCTTTCTCCTTTATGTTAGTAGATTACGTAGTGTTTCTTTACAGAACTTAGTTACTTCTTGCTTCAAGGAAGAAATTTTTGGGTTTGTTATCTTCAGATTTTGTTGAGAGTAGATTTTTGAGTTTGATAAGTCTAAGTACAGTTGTTTATACTTGCATTGTATAGTGTTCTTGTCTTGTTTATGTTGATTTTCCATTTCTTTCATTAAAGAGAAAACTAAAAGAGCAAGTACTTTATTTAAGCAAGAGCATTTTCTTTTTTCTAGATCTTAGTTGTATATGCTAACTCTTTGAAAAAGTAAAAAAAAACATTTTTATATTTTGGGTTTGCTTTGCAAATTGTTGATTTTGAAAGTTAAGTGAAAATGAAATTGTGAAAAGAATTTGCATTTTATACATTTTACTTCTTTAGTTGTAACCATCTTGCACACATTTCACTCCTTTCTGAGTAAGCGAAAGCCTTAAAAAGAACATCTTAAGTTAAAATATAATAGTAACTTTTCTTTTTAGGGTACACACACCAACTAGCTTAGGCTAGGGTTTTGGATCAGATCATCTTAAACTATCCAAAACCATTTTTAACTCAAAATCGTAGTGAACTATCTTTAGGTAAATCCACCTTTGTGGAAGGTGTACTAGGAATCTTCACTCAAACCAGAGTTAAGCACAAGGTCGTGTGAGGTTGATTAGTTGGGGATACCCCCCCGCTTCTCAATCGAGCATCTACCAAGACCAATACACGTTCGGAGATCCACTAGTACCTTTTGTGCTTTTGTATTTTGGGTTTAGTTATCCTAACCATGCGTGTTAGTTCGACCTGTGACTATCCCCCCAAAATATTTTTACATTGATGGTAGCCTTAGTATCTTGACCACTAGGACTCTACACAGGTGACGGCGGAAGGCTATTTCCACTGTACCTAGGACAGACATGGGAGGAAATCCCTTGCAGTTATTTGGGAGGGTGGTTGGTGATTCAAACACTTGCACCCGCAGACTATGTATTGTGGACCCCAAGTAACTGTTATTCATTACTCCGCTGGCTTGTTTTGGGCCCTAATCATCCCAGACTTCCCTTTGGGAGACTATCCATTGCTTGGTCTGGATCACTATAGGAAATTTTGTAGTGGTGTGTTGTGTGTTTACTGTTGTTATAGCGGCCCCTAGGTTTAACACTTAGAATATGTTTGTTGTAAGTGTGGAATACCAACCTCCTCGCAGGTCTAGGGTTAAGAAACCTTCTTCCATCCACTATGGAGCCTCCACTGCCACCACAGCGGCACATAACTGATTTAAGAGGTTCTTTTGAACTAGATGGAACAACTGAAACTCCTAGAGAACCCCAACTCATTTCTCAAACTTCATCAGGCCCACAGACCATCGAGGTTGAATATTTACCAACATAATATTTTGCAAGGCACTTCAACCCTCCCTTAACTAGACCGGATGACCCTTTGTTGGAAAGAGTTGTATCTTTAGGAATACCTGAGTTAAGTGTATATATATTCACATCTGGACTTAATATGGACAATACAAAGGATGGATCGGGAGTTCCGCATACTCCCACATCGGCTATCCGACCTGGAGGTTTGTATCCTCCACACGTTAATACCCCAGTACCAAGCTCGTTGCAGATGTTATTTGCTCCAAGCACTTCTTTTAGTTTTAATCCTGGACCTTTAGGGACATATAACACTCAGTATCCACTAACATATGCTCCTTTTGGGTCCACCATTGGTTCATCCAATATTCCTTTTTCAGGGATACCTACGATACCATATACATCTTCCCCTTTCATCCAACAATTCCATTTTAATCCCAGCTCAACTCCTTTCAATCAAGGTTTTCCTTGGAGCAGAGGGCATATTGCTCATTCTGCACTGTTTGTGGGATCAATGCCTACCCCTTCTATTGCAAAAATGCCGATTTTTAATCCATTTACATGATTTAATGTACATTCTACAAATATTCAAACGCCCAATGTACCTGTAAAGAGTACTCATTTTTCACTTTTTGGTGGAGGGGGTAGTAATACTTATACACATACTCCATTCAAAGCACTTACACTCAGCCACAATGGACTGGGACACAAGGAAGTAATCCATTATCTTATGGTCGGAGCAATTTCCAAAAAAAAATTTCACCTCAATTGATGGCTGGGGGCAATCCCAACCAACCTTATGGGAGTCGTGGCTTTGGTAGTTCTCCTTACCAGATTCCTCAAAATCAAATTCCATCGATAAGGCCTCGCTTACATTTTCTGGAAACTTTTAATTTGTCAGATCCTTCAAAATTAATGAATGACCCAGTGCGACATAATCCTGCTTGGCCTTCAGTCCCAACTAAAATCCCTTCAGACATTTTGAAGTTTGAAGGAAAAACTGGTGAAGACCCAGGGGACCATGTCACGACATTTCATCTGTGGTGTTCCTCGAACTCGTTAAATGATGAGTCGATTCGATTGAGGCTCTTTCAAAGAACCTTGACTAGTGTTGCAGCCAAATGGTATAACGAGTTACCGGTCGCGACTTACAACAAATTTTGTGATTTAGCGAAGGTTTTTCTAAACCATTTCCAGCTTCCCGTCTAGTATGATTCTAGCACAAACCTTCTATCTACCTTTAGACAGGACAAATCCACTCACATATCTGATCATATTTAGGAGTGGAGAAGATGGAAATGACTGATTAAAGATGAAATTCCCTTGGAATTTCTATTGGAGTGGTTCTTGAAATCACTGTTATAGTACATTTCCAAAG
This sequence comes from Larix kaempferi, assembly GCA_027924585.1. NCBI lineage: Eukaryota > Viridiplantae > Streptophyta > Pinopsida > Pinales > Pinaceae > Larix > Larix kaempferi. The sequence goes on from BSBM01000742.1 coordinate 8,457,815, forward strand.
ATGTGTCAACTTCTGGGGTTACTTCTGAGGAAGAAGCCATTCTAAGGACCCAACAACAGGACTTGATTTATGCTCAGTCCAGGATCCTTTATTAAATCATTCCATATGCACGTAGGTCAAACATTGATCTCGGTAAACCTAAACCTGGACCACATGCCGATGGCATTGTAGGTTCAGTTGATTCCTCCGCATTAGAAACTTTGAATAAGAAAGTACATGCACTCTCTATAAAGCATTCTTCTCTGGAAGAAACTACGGTTGCATCCTCCCCTTCACAAAAAGAAATTGTACAAAATGTGCAGTCAAATCAAAAGGCTTCTCGGCAACCCAACAATAAGAAAAGGGAAAGAGAGGGGAAGGAAACCAACAAAATCCCAAAACAATTGAAAATGCCGAGAAGGGTAAGAGAGAAAAGAAGAAGGTGAAGTTTCCTTGCAAAATTTGTAAAGAAGATCACCTCACTCATCAATGTCCTCTAATGGACGAAGTCCAAAAGCTGTTAAGTCAAAAGAAACCAGCTATCCTGAAGGATCCTTTTCCCAAAAGGACAAAGTATAGCTTCTGGTAGCTCCAATACTGGGGGCACTCCTCGTGCCACACAGGCTGATCAATGTTACATCAATATGGTTAACTCTCATGCTTGATTGCAAATGAGAGCCAGGAATTATACCCCGCATTTGCCACTGAAAGACAAAGAAATTCCATAAACATATGTTCCTCTTCTTATAGAGAGACCTACAGATCCTATGCCGAAGATACCAAAAGGTGTCTAGAAACGAGCAACGCACAACCCTAATGCATGGGCTTCTCCAAACTACTCAGTTATAGAGGAATTGTCCCAAATGCCATGTGCTATGTCCACTCTAGAAGTTATGCAAAGCTTCCCATCGCAACGAAATGCACTTCTAGTGGCGATAGGAAGTATGGATTCGTCAAGTATGTTGGATCGGTTTGATATGTCAAATATCAAACCCCAGTTTCCCTATCACGTGGTCTTCCAAATCAAAGTAGTCCATGGCTCGAAAACCATTGGTCAAACAATAATAGATGAAGGCATGCTAATGTGCGTAATGTCTATCTCTTGTTTGAAAGCCCTAGGCTCTCCAGAGTTAGCCCCTTCAACTACATTACTTACCTCTTTTGATGGAAGATATTAATGTCCACATGGACTCTTACCCTCACTTGAGATCCAATTAGCAGGTAAAGTAGTGTCAGTAGAAGTAGAAGTTGTCAATGCTTCTCTCGACTACAATTTGTTGTTGGGAAGAAGTTGGACGTATGCTATGCAAGCCATTCCTTCGTCCGTTTTTCGGGTACTTATGTTTCCCCATGAAGGAAAAATTGTCACGATTGACCAACTATCCTTCTCTCGGAAAAAAATACAACTCCTTCGGATTCGAATATCCCTTGGATTGGTCAAGCCCGTCTTCCTAGTGAGATCTTAAGAGTAGGTATGTACTCGTCATTGATGGGCACTTTCGATTTTCTTGCTCCTGTTAATTATATTGGTTCATTGAGTAACACTAACATGTTATCTAAGGAGGTCTTCATAGTTGTTCAAACAACTGATCCTTGGGTCCTTCCTACTCAAGAGATCATCAAATGATCCTTGGGTCCTTGTGCAGTAAAACTACCTATGCTAGGGAATTCAAGAGATCATCAACGTACATGCAATTGAGTTACATAAATAGGATAGCAAACATGTGCATCATGCAATACTTTTTCAATGGAAAATGACTAAGATATAAAGTCAAAATGAATACCTGAACAACCGGTGTTCGATCCAAGATTTCAAACTTTAATATCCTGCTCCACTGCTCCAGATGGATCACCTGCAATAAAACATATACCCTTCTTAAATCTTTTGACCAAATAGAAATGAATGCTTAATAAGAAACTCATATATTAAGAGATATGAAATATTCAAAGACATAAATTCACACAATGGAAAAATATTTATCGGAAGGAAAGTATCTGTATTATTAGCATTAAAGGGAACCAACTAAACCTTCTCTACAACTGGCACCGTTGAAACCTGATCCTGGGTTTATGCTGCTCTTCCTTTAGTGGAATTTTCTCCAACATTTATTTATCAAAAATTGGTTCTCCTTTTCTCAAGGCCCTCCCCTTGTATTTATAGCAAGGCTGAGAGGATAGATGTGAAAGGGAATTGGTTAGGGAGGTTGTGGTAGTCAAAATAACTACCATAATCAATCTCTAATCATATTTTAATATTTGTTTCTCGTGATTTAGAGATACCCGCGAGTGTGTTTCTTGACAACTAGCGAGTGATTTGTGAGTAGAGTCCAACAACACGCGGGTGAAACTTTTTAGGTGTAAACCGCGAGTTTACTGATATGAGAGTCGCGGTCATATCTCAAAATATGTCACAAAAATAGTTATTTTAAGGAGAATATTTTCAAAGTTTGGGCCAAAGCATCTATGATCAAATAGGCTCTTCCATCCATAAGGTCCTTTTGTGTGACTGACAATGCAATGTGGTCACGGACGGAGAAGTTCCATTTTGACTGATAACACTTTGGGTTTGTAGATAGATCAAAGCATCACCATACCAAGGATATTCTGAGATGATGAGGAATATATGTTCATCGGTTAAAGTTGAATCTTCCACCAATCCCTCATCTTATCTGGGAAACTCTGACATTAATTCAACAAAAGCTAGAGTTTTTTTTATTTGGTTGAAGCAAATCCTAAATTGAACTCCTGGAGGATGAAAATCCATCGATTATACTTGCCACCAATTATTCGTTGGGACAATATGTGTTGGAAAGGATTGACATCAGCTATAACAATTGTCCTCCTAAGTAGAATATAATGTCTAATTCATTATACTGTATGAACAACGGCAAGGGAAAGTTTCTCCACATGTGAGTACCTTAGTTAAGGGCCAACAAGATTCTTGCTTGAATAATAAATGACATGTTCCTCATAGGAATCGTCTTCCTATAACAAGAACATACCTACAGTGGATTCAAATGCTGCTATATAAAAAAGAAAATATCTGTTGAAATATGGAGGACTCAACAATGGGGTAGACACTAAGGCATTTTTCAACACATCAAATGAACTTTCAGTATAATCATCCTAGATAAATGGGACCCATTTCCTAAGTAATCACATAAAACCCTTAATAAGTTCAACACAGTTAACAACAAATCTACGCAAGAAATTGGATTTCCCTTGAAAGCTTTATAGTTGATTGAAGTTTTGTGGGGGAGGAAATTGTACTATTTCCTCTACCTTGAACGGATCCACTATTATACTGTCTTTAGACATGATAAAGCCTAGTAACTTACCCGATTTGCCATAGAATGTACATTTATGAGGATTTAGCCAAATTTTATAATAATGACACCTATTGAAAACTACCTTTAAATGTTTGGGGTGTTCCACTCTCTTCCTTGATTTGGAGGTCAAATCATCTAGGTAGGTTTCTACGATATTATTTATGTCGTGAAAAGCATAAGACATGGATCTTTGGAAGGTATCTCTGACATTATTCAAACAAAATGGCATCTTCCTATATGAAAATGTCCCCCCAAGGGCATATAAAAGCAGTTTTATGATGATCTTCAGGATGAATTTGGATTTGATTGTACCCTGAGAAACCATCCATGAATGAAAAAATCTCATTTCCAACACATTCATTGATGATACAGTCAATGAATCTTCAGGATGAATTTGGATTTGATTGTACCCTGAGAAACCATCCATGAATGAAAAAATCTCATTTCCAACACATTCATTGATGATACAGTCAATGAATGGGGTGGGGAAGTTGTCTTAAGGAAAAGCTAAGTTGAGATCCCAAAAATCGATACAAACACAAATGTTGCCTTATTTTTTGTCAACGGGTACTTGATTGGGTACCCATTCAGTTAAGGGAACAAGATAAATGAAGTTTGCTCAGAGCAACTTTTCAACTTTTGCTTTGATAGTAGTGGCCTTCCTTAGGTTAACTAGTCTAATATTTTTCCAAAATGTTTTAGCGTTGGGATATGTCTTAATCTCATGTTCAATAATGGATAGGTCAATTCATGTAGACATTTCTTCATAAGACCAAGCGAAGACATATCTATATTCTTTGAAGAGTGTTGTGTATATTTGAATTTATTTAGGTGAACAATAAAAACCGATAGCGACATTTTCTACTACACATTGGGTTTTGGAAATGTTTATGGGGATGTTTTAGAAATGTTTTCCATATTTGCTTCAGTGTACACTTGCAAAGGTCTGAGAGGGGTCCCATACCATTCCATAGGACCTAGTTTTATGGTTCTACCCATGCAATTCTAAGATCACTTTCAACAGGGAGGAATGATGCACGTTAGTGCATATATTTCCAAGGACTATCCCCTAATGGCATAGCCTTGAGAATTGATTCATCTGATGGCAAGACAATGTCTAAGGGGTCGTTACATGACAAAGACATGACATCCCAAATGGGCATAGAATACTGGTCATTTGATTCTAAAACATAGTGTAAACTAGCATGGTCTACTTCATTCGAAATGGTGGTTTGGTAAGCTACTTAGGCCACATAAAAGGCTTGATTGGTCCAACTACACCCAGATTCTACAACTGATAGTTTCCAAGGGTCATTAGAATACACAGTTTTAAAATTAAAGAACTTAGCTATGGAAATCATGGCAACAATGGATATTCTGTGTATCATGGTTTCATTCACATGTAATTCGCGTGGGGGAAGATTGAAAGTTCCCATCAGTTTAGGGTGCATTCCCACTCCAACATTATCGCAATCCTTTGTGGAATGGGAAACTAGGGGGATATTGGAACCATTATGGTGGTTGGAACCATTGGTGCAAAATGCTAGTTAATCAATGGTTACAATATTCTCATAATGCAGAAACTTAATTACTCAGATAATTGAAGAAACTACAACCACCATTGCTAGGGTTGTAACATCCCCTCCCGTGGACCCAATTCAAGGAAGGGAACATGATACCAATCTGTGGGGATTTTACATAAAATCAGCCAAATTCATTAGATTCATACAAATTAAAACCAAATGTGTGTAGATGCAAATCAATTAAACATGCACAGCAAAATAAAAACATCATCCACACACACCTTTCATATGCATTCAACATATCAATAATAATCATCAAATTAAAACATTGCAGAATTAAATACACATAAGAATATACTCATCTTCATTGTGAAATTGTCCCAAGCAACTAGCTATGTCGCTGCAACGTTCCACCCAACCATAGGCCAGTTGTGTTCATCAATCTCTCAACACAATTGCCACCCCCGAGCTGGGCATGATTCTTACAAGGAAAAGGGGACATTCAAGCTCATGCACAGCCAAAGCAATAAATACCCATAATCCATACCCCAACATACTCTATTCTCACAAAGCAAGCACAATCATTGGGCATGGATGCACATTTTTAACAATGGGATTTACAAACAAGATGGCCATGGGTTTTCCCTAGATCATTTCCAGCCAAAACAGATTGTGGGATGGGGAAAAACAAGCACAGGGAGGAAAACGATTTCTCCCCCAAACTATCAAATCATTCAACAGCCAAAACAGTCTCTATGGAACCCACCAATTCAATTCCCTTCTTCCCCAATGGTATATAACACAAAAACACCCTTCTCCCAGCTGATAATGAAGGAAAACACAGAATTTTGATGGGGAAAAAACGCCCAGCAGCTCCTAGCTTGTGAGAGAGCCAAACCGGTTGATGGCTAATGGCTTGGGGAGCAATTCATGGCTCTTTTCTTGCCAAGGGAGCCAAAAACGATTTTCCATGCAGGGTGGTTTGCCCATACTCAAATTTGGACAACCATACTTCCCATTCCCCAAGGCATTAACTACCTCAACCAACTCTTGGGAGAATTAATGATTGGGTACAACATTCAACATGGGTAGTTGAGGGTTTGATGGGTTCTCTCATTGACACTTGGCTTGACTTGATTGGTTCAAGGGTTTGAATGTTTTCCCTCCCAATTCCTTATAAAATCATGCCCCCATCTCTTGTTGCATTGCATAGATAGTTGTGGGTATTTTATTAAAATGTATATTTACATGATATTTGCAATTCCATTGTGCCTGGCTAGCACGTAAACCATATGCATCAATAAATCGATGATGGGGCCTTGGCCTTGAGCTCCTCACCATGATTTTATAACAATATTACATCATTTACATTTTAATATAATGGGGTCAAAATGGGGACATTATATTTCCCTCCCCCTGGGAATAAAACCGTCCTCGGTGTTCCAATACTTAGGAATAAATATCCACTTTACACATGTCCAAAATTCACACAATGTGGCAGGTTTGTCCTGCGTGTCATCTTTTTGCTTTGAACTTTTAGGACCAAGTCCTTTGGCTTCCAAAAGCTGCTCCCGCTGGCTTTGATCTTCCAGCTCTACAGGTGGGCATTGCTCCACAAAAATCCCTACCTTTATTTACCTTCCAACTAATCTACAAGTCTGGAATTTCATGGATGCCATCTTCCTTGTTGTCCTGACAACTATTTGAGGAAGATTTTCAGGCAAATCAAATATCTTTTGTCCTGCTTCCATGATCAATGTGCATGCTGGCTCTCACTTTTCTCACTAGCAACACTTGGCTAGTACTAGCTGCACTCAATGGCTTTGAATGTCTCACCTGTGAGACTCATCATGGCAATTCCTGTTAGGACAAGCATAACACAATATTAAAATTAGTCAATTATTTGTCCAATTGACATGGGACGTCCATGCTTCACTCATGAGACTTCCACACATTTTTCATGCTTTCCCAACATACACCTGAACTCATTCATGTTCATCCTTTCATAGGGAAATAACTATTTCAGCATTCACAATTTATTTCAAGCAATAAACACAATCAACTTCCAGTCACAACATGCATTAAACAATCCTTTGTTTCTGAAATGCATCAATCAAAAAGGAAAGAGAAGAGTAAGATGCTGGCTAGCTTAAGGCCACTCCACATCATCCAAATAATTTTTGCCCAAACAGTTACTCTCTAGATTTACCAAGCGTTCATAGTGCTCAACCAGTTACTCTCTAGATTTACCAAGCACTAGTGGTTCCCAACTAGTCCCATACTTGGTTGGCCCTCTCCATTGCCGATCCAACACATCCGTCTGGGTCATCAAACAATGGAAGGAAACTGCGCCACCGACCATTATAGGTCAAGGATCTACTATGGAGCCATAGGAATCTCAAGGTTTTCAGTCAGTCTCGGTACCCCACCTTACTGTTGGCCCAATAGAGATGTTATTTCCTCATCAATATCACCACAACTTTTTATACACACATCAATTATTCATCCACACAAGGATGGCACTCCTTCTCTTATGCAAACCAACGGTTCCCTTTAGGAACTCTATAGGTGACTTTCTTGACTACAGGCTAGCATGGGCCCACAATACCCACTCACACTACACAAGGATGATACCCCTTTTCTGCTACACAGCTCCTCGGTCCTATCCATCCCTTCTAGTGTCTTTTAGTGTGAGCATAGAAAGGTTACCACTGCCCATACAGTCCTCTTGAGCATCCTTTCTTCACGCCTTTCTTCACTTTTCCTCTGAACGTGCAACACCAAATTGCACCTGTGTAAGCTGGTAGCATAAGAAGGATAAGCAGGCTCATCAGTATTGCTGCCCAAAAATTGTAACCAAATTTCATAACAGTCACTATCAAGTATTGAAACACCAGGATTGTGTCCATTCCTTAGGGTGTAGTCAATATCGACAACTATAACATAACCCGACACCCGAAAGGTATGCATCCCTTTCCGATGTGAGCCATGTAGGCCCTAGTCACACTCAAGCAGTCTGAAGTAATAATGAAATAATAAAACATGTTCTGCACATTAACTCTAGTAACCTGACATGCATATTCTTTAGTTGGGGTTACAGAATAATCATCCGTTTAATAGATGTATCTTTTCTTCATTTGCGAAGAATGGGGGATCCCTTCTCTGAGTCAACAATCCTTCGGTTTTCCACCCCAATCTTTTCACGTTCCGTAACCCACACATGCCTTCTTGGCATAATTTCACCATTTCACTCACATGGTTTTCCCACATGCAGTGCAACTGGGATATTATCAAAATTTACTATGGCGTTTCAACCGAAACCCATTTCCAAAGCATGGGGCCCTTCCCATGGAGTTTGGCTTCTGCAGGCCATCACACATGGTCTTCCTGCAATGTGTCTTCCTGGAAGACTTATTAAATAGCCAAACAATCAGCAACATTTAACAATAAGATTCAAACCTGATTGTTCAATAACCAATCAATGGCAATAATAATTAAATTCAATATGAATTTGCAATTTTGTCCACTACAGAGATTGATTTGCTTAGCCATGAGGCTATCCCCATATTGTTTGGCTCTCATAATTGGTATCACTTTGTCCGTTATGGTTTTACACTTTCCACCATACATGAACATCCACCTACAACATGTCCTCCTGACACAACTTTATATAAGCCAAACAGTCATTAGCAATTATTAGCAAAATTTCAAATCTGAAATTTACAAATCTGTTTTCCTACAGAAATTAATTTGCAACCATGAGATTAATCTCATAAAATTAAACCAGAAAATTTTGAGATTTGTTCCATGCATAAGTTAAATTTCACAACCACGAGAACCTTCCTGTAACCTTTGGCTTCTGCACATGGTAGATCCCGGTCTTTGCTATGGACTTATCCTCATTCCATACGCAAGACTTTTCTACCTGAGATCTGAAACTTCAATCAGCCCAACACATTGTGAGTATCTATGCATATAATCCTTTCATTGCTACAACAGTCACTGAAGTGATCTCATAATTATAAACTCAACAATTCAAACACTCTCAGACGTTAACATTTGAAATGCAATGAAATATATATATCCATATATGCATCATTATTATAATAAAATTGCAAGACACAGGTACACTATCCATGCAATTTAAATAAAACTCCAATATTCATTACTTCACATTTCATGCAACTTTGTCCTTCCAACAGAGCACTCTGGTAGCCCATTGACATGTCTACCTTCTTCATGCAAACATTCTCCTGCATTCACAATAGCTCATGAAATGGTCTTAGGATTAATAGTAGCTCACCATTTCATCTATTATCTAATTGCATTGAAACACACACACACACACACACACACACACACATATCTATATCTATATATATATATATATCACAACCATGCATTCACATAATGCATCTCAACATGTGCACTCGCACATATGCATGCATCTTCACAACATTTACATAATATTTTGATGTACATTCACTCAATGCAAACCCCCTCAATACAACCTTGCATTAATCCATGAATACTATGCATTCTGGCATATTATGGCCTAACCATGGCTATCTCATATGGCATGCACTACCACAACAGTACAATAAGTCATCACTTGCTATGGTTGTTAAACGCACAACCAACATACACAAATGGCATGATATAATTTCATATGAATGCATTGAGGTTTCTAAGAAACTATAGGGTGTAAGGCTCCCTGCCTTCACTTACCCCCACCTAACCACACTCGGTAGGATGAAGTTAACATTTAGGCATTCAATACCACATGCAACCCAATCAACATAGTTTAAACATAGTTGAAGGGATCTTACCAAATCCTCTTTCAACATTCATGCAATTAAGCACAAATAACCATTACCTACATGGCTATCATTAACATCGCTTGATGTTACCTGATCAGTTGGCCTCTTACCAAGGCTTCACAGTCCTTTTTCCAACCTCATGATCATAGATTTGTTTCCCCAACCTTTCTTCATAAGGTTGTTGGTCATATGCAACAATCATCATCCACATCCTTAGCCATGCTTTGATTGTCTTTGGTCCTACAACCAATGCGAAAACAACTAATTATTAGCAATCACAATAATTATCTTAAGTGGTCCATTGCATATGTAAAACCTCACTATTTTACCAATATGCAATATCATATATATATATGCACAAACATTTTCACATGCACTATGCAATGTCTATTAGTATTCGAACTAGTGCATATTCACTTCATCTATCTACTCTCTTGCATTCCCAACATTATTATGCAATAATGTATATGCATGAAAAATTCAGAATTATAAACACAATAACAAGAGGGTAATGGAGGAATTCTCCCTTCCAATTCCCCATCATGACATGGAGCTCCTCCTCCACATCTCAATGACCATTTTCATGGCCTCCCTACCAAACACACAAGGATTCATTAGTTGTGATTTCTCACCAAGTAGTAATTCAATATATTTACATATGCAAAACATTCCTACTTGCTATTTTCCAAGCAAACATTTCTTATGCTGTAAATATGAATAGTTTAAGGTGAGGAATTTCCCTCTTATCAACATTGCCTTACTGCTCCCATTGCTCTTCCACAATGCATATTACAACTAATTACTCTTATTGAGGATTCCACAACCCTTCTATGCACTTCCTGCTTCTCATCCCAAGCATAGAGAATTCATTTCACACTTTCAACGACTGTCTCTGGGGGACGAAGAGGGTTAAGGGGTCTTGCCCCCTTTTTGTAATTATTTCAATGTCGCGCAATCTGGTGCATAAGTTCAATGGTGTTTTTCAATTTTTGACGCCTGAAATTCACCCGGGAAAAACCGCTGAAATTCAATGTTTCGACGGAATTAACAATTCTCCTCCGACCTATTGCAGAGCAACTCGTCGACTTACGTCGGTCGACGAACTCACCTGTCTCTTTTGACCTGGTGTGGAGAAACTCGCCGACTTACACCGGTCGATGAACTCATCTGTCTCTTCCGACCTATTGCGGAGCAACTCGCCCAGTTATATCGATCGGTGAAATCAACTATCTCCTTCGACCCATTTCGGAGCGACTCACTGAGTTCTGCCAATTGGTGAACTCGTCTAGATCTCCTCCGCCCCGTTTTAGAGAAACTCACAGAGTTCTGCTGATCGGTTTGCCAAAATTTCCTCTTTGACGCCAAAAAACACTTAGAAAACATTTGAAAATTTTCTTCCTTTCCCCGGGCACTTTCGCAAACTTCATCGGCGCAACTCAACCAAATTCGCCGACCGTGTCGGCGCCACTTAGCGAGTTTCGCCGAAACGTATCGCAAAAATTCGTCGATTTGACAGACTTAACGATTTAACGCCGAAACGTGTCAGCGACTCTATTGGTTTCTCGCCGATCTGCGTTGCTGCAAAACATGTCGCTGGACTCAACTCAACTCGCCAACTGGTTCGATGTTTCTGGTTGATCTTGGCCGACACAGTCTTGGCAAAAAACTCAGAACCACTTAGAAAGTTTTTCAAATTTTGAAATTTTTCTCAATGATCAGTGTTGAGTAGCAAGAATACTTACCTCTACAAGTTGTTCAAGTTGGCCCATTAGGCCCAATGTTGTAACCTTCGCTCTGATACCATTCTGTGACGTCCCCTCCTGTGGACCCAATTCAAGGAAGGGAACATGATACCAATCTGTGGGGATTTTACATAAACTCAGCCAAATTCATTATATTTATACGAATTAAAACCAAATGTGTGCAGATGCAAATCAGTTAAACATGCATAGCGGAATAAAAACATCATCCACACACACCTTTCATATGCATTCAGCATATCAATAATAATCATCAAATTAAAACATTGCATAATTAAATACACATAAGAATATACTCATCTTCATTGTGAAATTGTCCCAATAAACTAGCTATGTCGCTGCAACGTTCCACCCAACCATAGGCCAGTTGTGTTCATCAATCTCTCAACACAACTGCCACCCTCGTGCTGGGCATGATTCTTACAAGGAAAAGGAGACATTCAAGCTCATGCACAACCAAAGCAATAGATACCCATAACCCACACCCCAACATACTCTTTTCTCACAAAGCAAGCACAATCATTGGGCATGGATGCACATTTTTAACAATGGGATTTACAAACAAGATGGCCATGGGTTTTCCCCAGATCGTTTCTAGCAAAAAACGGATTGTGGGATGGGGAAAAACAAGCACAAAGAGGAAAATGATTTCTCCCCCAAACTATCAAAGCATTCAGCAGCCAAAACGATATCTATGGAACCCCCCAATTCAATACCCATTCTTCCCCACTGGTATATAACACAAAAATGCCCTTCTCCCAGCTGAAAATGAAGGAAAACACATAATTTCGATGGGGGAAAAAACCCCCAGCAGCTCCCAGCTCATGAGAGAGCCAAACCGGTTGATGGTTAATGGCTTGGGGAGCAATTCATGGCTCTTTTATTGCCAAGGAAAACAAACACGATTTTCCATGCAGGGTGGCTTTCCCATACTTGAATTTGGACAACCATACTTCCCATTCCCCAAGGCATTAACTACCTCAACCAACTCTTGGGAGAATGAATGATTGGGTACAAAAGTCAACATGGGTAGTTGAGGTTTTGATGGGTTCTCTCATTGACACTTGGCTTGACTTGATTGGTTCAAGGGTTTGAATGTTTTCCCTCCCAATTCCTTATAAAATCATGCCCCCATCTCTTGTTGCATTGCATATCTAGTTGTGGGTATTTTATTAAAATGTATATTTACATGATATTTGCAATTCCATTGTGCCTGGCTAGCACGTAAACCATATTCATCAATAAATTGATGGTGGGGCCTTGGCCTTGAGCTCCTGACCATGATTTTATAACAATATTACATCATTTACATTTTAATATAATGGGGTCAAAATGGGGACATTACACGGGTCCAGCTTCTCCGTAGAAACAGATTATAATCCAGTGGAGATTCAACCACTTCCACTTTGACTTTAACTGTTTCCCCCCTAGCTCTACTAGGAAAGATAGGATTATTCCTTGAGGTTTGAATAAGTGGCCATCGAAAGCCTTTAACATCGTGACAGGAGTGACTACATTAGGTGATCGTATGGCCTTCCAGCATGATAGTGACATCACGCAAGTGGAGGCATCGTCATCAACAACCGTGAGGTGAATGGTAGAGTTTACATAAATCACTTGGATCTGAAAAGTTGCACGATGGGGTAAGTGAGGCTTCAAATTCTCACAATCAAAACCCATAACCTGACTATCTGAGGAATCAGATGCACCTAATGTTGAAAGCAGGTTCCTGCGTTGGGTTGGGAAACTTTGCAGGACCTCGAGAGTGGACATTTCACAAGGAGCTTGTGCCAGGTCTTCCACTATGCTATAATTTTTGGCAGCACACACATTAGGGTTGTACATGGCCTTTCTTAGAACACCTTTAGGTATTATGGGCATAGTGTCATTCACTAGTTTCTTGATGTGCAAATAATTTGCATCAGTTTCAAGTGTTTCTTTACCTTTAGGTCTATATCTATATGTATCATAAGATATATTTCTAGTCTAAGGATGAATGTCCTATTCACACATGAAGACTTGAATTTGACCAAAATTTACCCCTTGAGAGGAGGCACCCTAACTTCCCCTTTGCGAGGATCCAGCATTAGATTGGGCCGTAGAAATAATTTGTTTTTGCAGCTGAGGAAATGGATTTGTTAGGACAACAAGTTGGTTGGAACCATCTATCTATGCCAGTAGCTTTTGATCCATTTCCAGCTTGGGTCATTTGTAAGTTAGGTGATCTTCCTTGCATAGTAAGCAGGGAAAATTCATTTTACCTTTCTCCTTCTTAGCCCCATCAACATTATCATTTTGGTTGTTATTGCTGTTGTTCACATTATTATTACCCTTATTCTCAACTTTATTATTCATGTTCCTTTTCCCTACGGGCTGTTGATTTCCTTTGGGATCAGTTGTTTGAATTGTTAGAACATCCGTGAGTGGGTTGGGATTAGGGTTCTATGTATTGTTCGAAGCAGCTTTTGGTGAATTTTGACTTATGAGGTTCGTACCTGGCTATCTAGAGTGTTCATTGCTAAACCAATCACACCATCAACATTTGGTCCAGTCACCAACTTTGTTGGATCTACTTCTGCTCGAGGAGCATTGGGAAATATTTCTTACAACATCCTAGATTGAGAATAAACTAATTCTAGTTGTTTGAATTTAATAAAATACCGCTCTTCATTTTGAAGTTTTGAACCCCCGAGAGGGCCACATATTTCACAATACATGGTTTCAAGTACTTCAAGAACAAACTTGTTAAGAACTCATCCAGAATCTGAGCTTTGATCAGGTTCCTTCTCCTCCACCATTCATGAATGTGGTCGGAGATATGAGTGGACTTGTATTGATGAAAGGAGGTTAAGAGTTCAATACCAGTTTCGTAACGAACTGGCAATTGAAAATGGTTTAAAAAGGTCATTGCAATAGAGTTACAAGTTTGGAAAGAAGTGCGTGGTGATTCGATATACCACTTTGTTGCCATACCTATTAAAGTCCTTTGGAAGATTCTTAGTATGATAGAATCATCCATCAAGGAGTTGGATGAACACCATAGATGAAAAATCATCACATGGTTGGCAAAGTCTTATTTAGGTTTTCCTTCAAACTTAGGAATGTCTGAAGGTAACTTTGTAGGGAGTGGTGTCCCTCTGGGGTCATGTAGAACTAGATCATTGGTCAACTTAGTTAAATATAGAAAATTTAAAGTATCCAAAAAGGGAAACTTCGTTTGATCCATGGTATTCCAAGATCTAGGAGCATTAGTTTCCCACTGGTTTGTGTTAAAATTAGCGAAAAGTGGGTTACAGTGACCAAAATTCTGGCCAACTTGAGGTTGTGGGAATGGTTGGGTGAATCCTCTTGAAGTGCCCCCCCATACCTACCATATGATGTATTCCTATTATATAATTAAGTGCAAGTTTAACCATATTTGGCCCACCAAACCCAGAAAATGGGATATTCCCAGATGGAGCAATCTGCCCCCAAGGAAGTCTGACAATGTTTCCCCCTAGTCCAAATGTGTTACCATATGGAATAGTTGATGAAAAGGGGTTATTAGTGCCTACGATTCCAATTAAATGAGGAGGTAAACTAATTTGAGGCATGGTGTAACCACCAACAACTCTAGAAACAGGGATGGGGTTGGGAGTAGACATGGGTCCACAAAAAGGTACCAACAGACCACTACATGAGGCAATAGTATATGTAGATGTAGGAGGAATGGAGGTAGGTATAGATTGGAATCCCATGAATTTCATCCCAAAATAAAATGATTTTTTACGTTGAAAACCATAAGAAGGTCCTCCTGTTAGGATCATTGATGATGTTGGACTCCAACCATAACCTATGGACGACGATGCATTTGCACTGGCTCCTCCTATATAAGAATTATTAATTGGGGTTGTCACCTCCCCAATACCAGCCACTTCACCAATTTTTTCCATGTCAACCCACTGGAATGATGGATCCCTTAGCCCATAACTATGAAACGCAATACCCTCGATAGAGTTTGAGTATTGTAGAGGGTTAAATAATCCTGAAGGATCCGAAAGATCCTCAATAGTAGAAAATCTATGTTCTCCTTAGGATGAGAAGAAAGTATAGAAGAATATTTATTCAACTATTCATTCGCATTGCTAAAGTGTCCTTCCTCTGACGAGGACTTAAATTCTACAGAACTAGAGGTGTTTTCCTCATTTAGTTGTTCACTATTTTGTCCTAGGTTTTATTCCTCTGCCCCCTGAGGGGGTGGATTATTATAATCCAGTCTTCTCCTGGGAGTAGGGACTTCTCTCTATTCAAGAGAGTTTCCTTGAATTCTTCAATACCTGCATAGAGGTTGATTGGCCACTATGGCTTGCAGAAGAAACAAAGGAGAAGTCTAAAAATATAAAACAACAAATAACACTCGCTAGAAAGTCCCTAAAAAGATTACAACAAGCAAACAACTCTCACAATGAAAAGTACTTTGCTGCGAGCACTATTCAATGAAGAGATAGATATGGGATCTTCCAAAGATCAGTCTAGGATGACCAGGGCCCAAGTTCAACCAACGAAGTTTGAGTAACAATTACACAACCTTTCAATCACCAAGGGTGCAAGTATTAGCCTTCTGCCAACGCCCTCCCAAGGAAATGAAGATTCAATTTCTGTCTCAAGCACCATAAGATATACCCTTGTGGAAACCTAAGATATACCTAGGAAAAACAACTATGGTCACCACTTCACATTTGATAGTCGGGCGGGATGGTTGTTGGAGGGAGCTTTTACAAATGGGCAGGGAATGTAGGCCTTGTATAACAAGTCCTAGACTCGAAACTATCAATGAGAAGTGGTGTCACCCCAAGGTATTTCCATGCTTGATCAACTCGCATACATGCATAACCCCCCTCAGTCAAGCAACATGAGTATTCTTTATACTTGAAATAATTTTACCTACCGCTTGACGCCGATGTTAGTGGCGCTTTCCTGACAAGTATCTTACGCTACTAATGGATTTAAAACTCTTTAGTAGTTTCCTAGTTTCCCAATTTTATGTGATTCTGGAGGATTTAACTTTCAACTCCCTATCTCCAAAATCCCAACCTAGACTATTAGGTGTGTTTCTTTCTAAAAAGAAAACTTATTAGCCTATTCTGATTACTTTTACTTGTTAAAAATGCAATTTTTAGAACTTTGAAAAGGAAGAAAACAAGTGAACCTAAAAGAAAGTTTAAATGATTGAATGAACTGTTTCACCCATTTTTAACTGAATGATGGAGCACCCTCTTACCCTTTACTATGCACTTTTCAATTTTCCAATGTTTTTTATGCACAATGCAATCTTTTTAATGTAACATGCAAGCTTAAATGCAAATTTCCAAAAATGTACAATGCAAGTTTTTAGTCTTTTATGCAAAATGAAAACTATGTTCCATATGCCAAATCCAATTTTTATCCTACGAAGCAAGTGCACAACCACTTATTAAGAAACAAATGCAATTCCAATTCTTTCTAAACATACATGAGTTTAAAATTTTGAGATGAAAATGTGTGCTTTCTGTTGATGTATATGTAACTTCGGAATGTATTTCACATATATGTATATTGTATTCCTATAGAGATGTTATTATTCCTCTATACGGAAGTGGTTGTATTCCTATAGAGATGTTATTATTCCTCTATACGGAAGTGTCGTCATTTATATTGTAAGTGTCGTAACTTATACTTGATGGGTTATTAGACCACTTTGTTGGGGTCGGCCCTGTATAAGTCATGTAGGTCAAAAGGGTTATTAGACCACCCTATTGGGGGTCGGCCATGTGGGTCAAAGGGTTATTAGACCACCCTAGTGGGGGTCGGCCCAGTCAGCATTATGTTAAGTGGTTAAGTTGAGGCCGACCTAGTTGAGTAAAGGTCAAGTCAAGTTAGTGTATAAATAAAGAATGTGTCTCTCTCATTTTACACATTCTATTCTCTCACTCACACTTTGGAGAGTGGCGCACTTATGGAGGAGGAGGCTCTGTTGCTAGGAGAAGACTATCTCTTGTATTCTAGTTGTATCATTGCTCTATCTATCTATGAGGAAGTTATTGGGGTTTTTCATCTTTATGGTTTTCCCCAAGTAAACTTTGTGTCTCTTGTGTGCTTGCATTATTGTGTCCATGATTAATATGCTGTAGATATGCTGTACATGTTATTCTCTCAGTTAAGATCCTAGATCAGATTGAAGTAAATTCTGAAAATTTAACATGGTATCAGAGCTAGCCTGAAAGAAGGCATGATATGGCATGTATGACACTTGTTGCACTTACGATGCTAGGGCTTGATATAGAAAACACTAGTCATCGTATCACTTTTGCTATAAATCCATTTTGGCAAAGTTTTCGGATCTGAAACTTTTACAAGTTGAATATCAGATCCCCATGTACCTTGTGTCCAAAGGAAAACCTCTAATTCGTTGTATGTTGTGATTTATGATTTGTACAATATAGGGTTTCTGCCTCTTCCAGATCTGAGTCAAAAATAGGTGACCTTGGAAAAAAGGTCATAACTTGGGATAGGAAGCTCCAAATGAAATTTCTTAAAATGTGACAGGTAGTACATAGACTTTACTATCTTAGGAAAACTTTTCAGAGGCCGAAGTTGAACCAGTGACACGTGGCACACCATACAAGTTCGCTCTCCTGTTTTATCCCATAAACAGTTCACGTTGCGACACTTGGAATAACTCTCTCTAAGAGAATACAATTGAGGTCAGACCTGTCGGGATGGAAAGATGACAGGTCAGGATATCTCAGAAAAAATTTTCAGACCCTGTGGATTGAAAAGTGCGGAGTTACACCAAAAACAATCAAGTACATATTTCTGTCAAAACAGAATTATTTTTGAGCACCTTCATTCATGACTTCTGGAATTTAGGGTTTCGGAGAAAGTTGGAATTTTTGTAATCGGAGACTACGGCTGAATGCTACTCATCAAAATAAAAATTTAGAGACCAATATCAGAATTTTTGGTTGGGCAGAAGGCCGGGCTTGATCAGACCCTAGTTGGGGACTTTAATCATAAAAGTGGAAAATTAGGGCTTCTAGAAAAATGGGAATTTTTGAAATCTGTGACCACGGCTGGAAGCTCCTCATAAAACTAGAAGCTTAGAGATTTGGATCAAACCTTTTGATTGGGTAGAAGAGTTGGCTTCATCAAACCCTAGTTCGGGGTAACGTTTAGTGAATCCGAAAGTTTCAAAGGCAAAATTGAGGAATGAAACTTTGCAGTTTTCAAATTCTAAATATACCAGCTTGATCAGCTCATCAAGGCACACATTTCTATCCTTTCGGAAGTTTTAAATTCAAAGTTTGAATTTTTGGAGTTTCTCTGACAAACCCTAATCCAACTTTAGGTCCAGTTCTTGCAAATCAAGTGGACTGGGTTAATCCTAGAAGAAGATGGATTGGTCACCTACATAAGTGAAGAAGTTCCTGTTTCAGAGGGAGATGAGGCTAAGGCCTTACATAAGAAGATTACAAGCGATCTCGACAGGTATGAATCATTGAGGTATGTTTCGAGATTTGTTCATGATTAATTTTATGGTATGTTTGTCTTCATGTTATTACGGTTAGTACAATCTTGATTTTAGACTTGTCGTATCACCTTAATAAAATTATGAATGCACGATAGAAGATATTCATTGATTAGGGTGTTGACACTTATGATTGTTCTAATGCATTATGGTGTTGTATGAGGTTTATGTTGTCTGCTAACATGAAAGGTACACCAAGAAAGACAAATCATGTTCTGGTTCAAGAACATATGATCATGATGACATGAGGACAAAGATTCATCCATTGTCATGGATCTCATAGAAGATCCATTTACGAGGTATGTATAACTTGGTTCTATAATGGTTAACCTATGAGATATGCAGGTTACTAGCACAAGTCATTGAAGAAGAACAAGAAGACATCATGTGAGTATGTTAGACATAACTAGCTAGCATGCTAATCCAGGTATGTTTTTCGTATATCAAGATAGAATCCTACCTTGTGTTAGGATCTTATACTGTTATGTTGTTGATAATGATTATTCATGAAGTCATAGGTTTGAATAGTCATGGTTGTATGCATATTATGTTTCTTACCATAATTGATGATATGACTAACCAGAAGAATCATGAAGGTATAGGTTTGAGTAATCACGGGTTTTATGCATATTATATCTCTTATCTTGATTAATGATTTAACTAACCAGAAGAGTCCTATGATCAAATAAGAATATGCATGAGTAAAAGAAGACTTCCCTGAAACCTTGAATACTAATGTTTATTATCTGTGTTTGAAATGATCTTGACTATACATGCTTTAGATTATTGTGTTTTGATAATATTAAGATTATACTAATGAATGTTTGATTATGTATGAGACCTAGAGGATAACACAATGATGATACTAACAAGCATGCATAGGGATCGAGAATGAATATAAGTTCAAGGACATGTAATCCAGGAAGCAAAGATCAAGAGGGAGCACACTCCAATAGTTTCTGCAAGGATGCAGATATTCGGAGGGAGTTGACCACTTCTCACAATCCACATCAGAATGGAGTTGCAGAAAAGAAGCAAAGACTGAGAGGGAGTCAACCCAACAATCAAACAAAGATAAGTATTTGAATTGTCATTTCTTACATAGTTGTTTGTTTAAATAATGTTATTAAATGATGTATATGATTATGTTCCTAGAATTAGGTTGTGTATTATGCATATTAGAATAGTTGCATTGATGAATAGTATACTACCAATATACATGGGTAAGTGGCCTATGGCACTGTACAACATTCCATTGCTACTTATCTAGAATGAAACCTCTTTGCTGACATGTTAGGAGTTGTGCACACTCTTAACAATGTTCTGGTAGAGATTGGAAGGCATCTAGAAAGTTACGGAATATGGATAAATGTTGTATTGAAGCATTGGCTAAGATAATTGCATGACTGTATGACATATTTCTTTATGTGTAAGAATTTGTTCTGAAAACTATGAGATGTTTTCTAATCATGCAATTTAACTTGTTGTGTAGGAAAGATCGTATACCATCACCTACAAAAAGAAGGACTACATCATTTGTTCAGTAACAAAGTTATCTATTGAAAATATTGAAGATATTGAAGTTCCCAGGATCTGGGAAGAATGCCATGATCGAGGAGAACCAATCAATCATGAAGATGTTTGGGATGCAGTCCCAAGACCTGAAGGGGAGTCTGTAGTGACTTCCAAGAGGATCTACAAGATCAAGCATGCTGCAGGTGGTAGCATAGAGAATTTTGCTCCTGTAGCCAGATATAATTCCATTAGATCCGTACTTGCTTTGGCTGCAGTGATGAAAGGGAAGATACACCAGATGGATTTCAAGACAGCCTTCTTGAATGGTGTAGTTGAAGAAGAAGTGTATGTGGAAAAGCTACTTGGTTCTGAGACACATGACAGGGAGTCATATATGTGCAGAACTTGGTATGGTAGGATAGACAGCTTTCTATCCAGTTTGGGCTTTACCAAGAGTAAAGTGGATTCCAACCTTTACTACAAGGTTGAGGAGGGAAATCCAATGATACTACTTTTGTATATGGATGATCTGTTTGTAACAGGTGAGGATAGATTGATTGCCGACATGCAGCGGAAGCTTGCTTCCGAGTTCGAGTTGAAGAACTTGGGGATGATGCACTATTTGTTTTTGGCATGGAGGTGTGGCAGAGTGCAGATGGAATCTTCCTTAGACAAGGGAAGTATGCAGTAGAGATCCTGAACAGGTTTGGAATGATGGACTGCAAGGCTATGGCCACACCTATGGCATCGAACTTGAAGCTTCTGTGTGATGCTTCATCTGAGCCGGTTGATATCACTATGTATCGTCAGATGATTGGGTCCTTGATGTACCTGACGAACATGAGACCAAATATTTTCTTTGCGATGAACACATTGAGCCAGTTCCTGACGGATCGAGGAGTGTTCACCTAGTTGTTGTAAAGCATATTCTGAGGGGTATAGTTGATTATGGGCTCAAGTATGATGTGAATCAAAAGTTTAACCTGCAGGGTTATGTTGATTCAGATTGGGCAGGCAGTGCTGTAGATAGGGATCAGGTGTGATCTCTTGGTTTAGCAGGAAGCAATCCTGCGTAACACTGAGTACAGCCGAAGCAGAGTATGTTGCGATGGATGAGCAGGTTGCAGATGTATTGACCAAGCCGTTGGCCAGAGTGTAGTTTAAGTACTTCAAAGAGAGGCTTGGTGCACTTCAGATCGAGGTTCCTTCCAAAGGGAAGTGATGAGTCCAGAAGATGCAGATGCACATGAGCTTTTCTGACATGGTTGATGTGTTCTCCCTTGGTCATGATGTAATTGCTGAGCCATTTTTCACATGGTGGTAGATGTGTTCTCCCATGGTGAAAAAGTAAGGGCTGGAGCCTTCCCCGAATGGTGGTAGATGTGTTCTCCCATGTCGGTGGTGTAAGTGATGGATGATGTGCATCTGGGCTGTGCTTCGTGGACAATGAGATGATCTGAAGAGGGCAATGCTATGATGATAAGGAGGATCATGGATGATGAGCATCATGACGATGCTCTAGTTACTACTCTGTATATGTATATGCATCATGTTGGATGCTTGTTATGATGAGTTGGATCATTGCATCATGTTGGATGCTTGTTATGATCAGTTGGATCATTTATGTATGTATGCATCATGTTGGATGCTGGATATGATCAGTTGGATCATTTGTATGTATTTTGTATATGCATCATGTTGGATGCTTGGACCATGTATCTGTATATGTATCAGGTGGATACTGAGATCATGTATGTTGATATGTATTAGGTGGGTACATTGTGTGGATCATGTATCTGTGTATGTATCAGGTGGATACATTGTATGATCAGGTAGATCATGTATGATGATATGTATCAGGTAGATACTTGGTATGCATCAAGTGGATGCAGTGTATGATCAGGATGATCATAGATGACGAGCTTCAGGATGTTGCTCGAGATGACATGCAGCAGGATGTTGCAGTGATGATGATCATGTGTACATCAGGATGATGTATGATGAGTATCAGGATGATACTTTGTGGCCGTGGATCAGGTTGTGCAGATGAGCATGTCTGGGAGATCCTATAGGTCGTATTTGTGTACCCGTAACAGCCTGGGATGCTCTTTCGAGACATTGCTTTGGGAGGACATGTAATTTGTGCCCTGGGAGATTTCAGGTCAGATTTATGTACCCGTAACATCCTGAGATGCTCTTGCGAGGTTTTTTCCTATGGCATGTAATTTGCTCCTGGGAGATCTGGACAGGATGAAAAAGGCCTCAGATGCTTTAGCCAGGTTTTGCCATGACCACATGTAATTTGCTCCGGGGAGATCTGGATAGGATGAAAAAGGCCTCAGATGCTTTAGCCAAGTTTTGTGGTGGACCACATGTAATGTTCTCCTGGGAGATCCGACAGGTAGAGCTGTGTGCTCGTAACAGCCTGGGATGCTTCAGCCAGGTTTTGTGATGGGTCACATGTAATGTGCTCCTGGGAGATCTGATAGGTAGAGCTGTGTGCTCGTAATAGCCTGGGATGCTGCAGACAGGTTTTGTGACGCATGTAATATGTCCCGAGGATTCCACAGTATGGCCAGTGATGACGAAGACCTGCAGGTGGTAGGCCTACATCCAGTATGAAAAAGGACTGGCTCTGTAGAACTTCCTATGACGAGTATATTCAAAGATTGATTGAGATAGCAGCAGCAGTGGCGATGATGATGACTCGGTGACGATTATCCAGTGACGATGATCCAGAGAAGATGACTTGTGCTAGAAGACCTGTGTCGAGAAATAACTTCCTAGTTAAGAGGGAGTGTTGATGTATATGTAACTTCGGAATGTATTTCACATATATGTATATTGTATTCCTATAGAGATGTTATTATTCCTATATACGGAAGTGGTTGTATTCCTATAGAGATGTTATTATTCCTCTATACGGAAGTGTCGTCATTTATATTGTAAGTGTCGTAACTTATACTTGATGGGTTATTAGACCACCTTGTTGGGGTCGGCCCTGTATAAGTCATGTGGGTAAAAGGGTTATTAGACCACCCTATTGGGGGTCAGCCATGTGGGTCAAAGGGTTATTAGACCACCCTAGTGGGGGTCGACCCAGTCAGCATTATGTTAAGTGGTTAAGTTGAGGCCGACCTAGTTGAGTAAAGTTCAAGTCAAGTTAGTGTATAAATAGAGAGTGTGTCTCTCTCATTTTACACATTCTATTCTCTCACTCACACTTTGGAGATTGGCTCACTCATGGAGGAGGAGGCTCTGCTGCTAGGAGAAGACTATCTCTTGTATTTTGGTTGTATCATTGCTCTATCTATCTCTGAGGAAGTTATTGGGTTTTTTCACCGTTATGGTTTTCCCCAAGTAAACTCTGTGTCTCTTGTGTGCTTGCATTATTGTGTCCATGATTAATATGCTGTACATGTTGTTCTCTTAGTTAAGATCCTAGATCAGATTGAAGTAAATTCTGAAAATTTAACACTTTCAGTTGGTAAATAAATCTCAATGCAATCCTAAGATATGAATGAAACTTTTTGAAATTTACATGCACATCTACTCCAAAGACAAAATTCAAAACAACTCTTTTTGGATTTTTATACAAAGGAATGCAAACATGTAATTTAATGAAAACTTAACACCCACTATAAAACCAAAAGCAACTTTTTTTTCAAGTACAAAATGTCAATGTCTTAAGAGCTTGCAAAGAAAACACAAATTCAACTTGTAAAAGATCCAACTAGTTTTTTGTTTTGTTTTTTGAAACGAAACACATAAACACACTCAAACAATCACACAACCGAACCAAAGTAACACACTCTTGAAAACCCTATCACACACAAGTGAAATTAGCTCGAAACTCATGACTTTTCAGTCATACAACAAACAAAGCATAGGAAAGTATATGAACTAAATTTCAAACACCATTGGGAAAACAAAACTACTAGAATTATAGGTTTGGTTAGGCTTGATTCTTGCACCCAACTAGTGAAATCAAGGACTGGAAATAACCCAAAGACAACCTTGATATTTCACTTTAAGAAGGAATCAAAAGTACTAGGTCTGAAAAGATGAAAAGCAATCTAGCAATGAAAGACTATCTTCAAGACTTTTTACACCAATAACTTGAAAGTAGAGACTGAAAAAAGAATTGCAAATTGACCATAGTACTTACTAAAAGTCCTAGAAATGCACATGTAGTTTGAAACTTCAAAAGAGATTGATCAAAAGTGAACGGGTGTTAAAACCAAATAGTATTTTAAAGAAGACTCTTCACTCAACAACCGCCAAAAGAATGATTGAAAAACAAAGGCAATGAATGGACACTACCTCTGAGAGGTCTTAACAGTCAATGCTTTGAGAAAGGAAACAAACAAACGGTGAAAAGGATTGTAGGACCCCTCCTTTAGGGTCTCCTTGAACTGAACCTGAAACTTTAACAACTTCATACAAACAAATTAGCCATCATAGTTATTGGAAAAATAAAATAAAAAGCGTGAATAACTTAACAAAAATAAGCAAAACCTTAACCTGTCAACCCGATCCGGCTGGTCCATTGTCGCCTTCGTCTTCCGTAGGATCCCTCCAGGAAAGCTCGTTTAACCATAGGCGAAAAAACCGTTAGCTCCGCCACCCAACCATAGGCTCATGCTTTCAGTCGCATGGCCTCCCCCGAGCTTTGGGTCGTAGAGCTCACACAAGTATTTCAGAAATTCAGCTTGGGCTTCCCTTCCCACCAGGATTTCTAAGCCAAACCCTTAGATAGCAGCAAGTCTTTGAGGCATTCGAAAATTACGACAATCGTCCAAATTATGGGCCCTTTACCCATTCCCCAAGCCTTCCTTATAAAGGAAAATCTCATGCGACACATGTCGCTTCATGCATAATTACATATTTTTAATTAATTATTTAATTAAAACACTCACCCATCCAAGTGTCAGTTTCTCTGGGAAGTGCACCAACACCCCTAAGTTTGCTCTAGTTTGTCCCCCAAATATTTTAATTAACTCCTAGCTTTTAGTTGACTAGGTGTCTAATCTTAGGATTCTATTTTGCTCCTTAATAATGATTTCTATTATTTTAAATGCTCAACAAAAATAACTATTCATGTGCAAATGCCTAAATTATTTTTATGCATTTGCTAAGTAATAATCTAGAGTTATTCTCGTAAGTTTTTATGCAGTTAAATTTAACAATCAAACTCACTAGGATCACGGTGCCGCGCCGTTGGGCTCCTAGTTCCTTAATTTTAATTCCCTGACATGGCACCACTCCGTCGGGTCCAGTCATCCATGGTTTCCATTCCTTGGCATGGTACCGCATCGTTGGGTCCTTGCGTCCATTCTTTCCGTTCTCGACAGGGTACCGCATCGTCGGGCCCTTCTGCCACCATCTTTCCGTTTTGACTTGCGGGAACTCTTGTAGGGATTTTAGGAATCGTTACCATCCATCCTCCGTCTACATGCTATCTAGGGACTAATGGCGTTGAGGAGTGAGTCCGTTCTCACTGCGCGCCCCTCAACTCGTACGTGACCAGCTCCGTCGTGGCCCACCTCGTACGCTCTCACGCATTCCTCTTGAGCAAGCGGATCAGTGCTTATCTGCTCATGCGTGGTATTCTTGTCGGAAGTCGACATCGTCGTCGCTCCCCCTATGTGTGATTTACTCGTACTCTACGACCCTTCATATTCCTTTGTGTGTCCGTTGGTGAACCGTTTCACCTGTCGCTACACACATTTCTCACAAACGTAAATTAGTAGCACTGTCCTCAATAATCACAATTTGGTTTATAAATCTGTTGCTTCATTAAGCATCTATAATTTACTTAATCATTACTCTTTTGTCTAATCACATAATCAATTGCACAACTAGTCGTTAAGCATCATTCATATGTACAGTTTTCATATCAGAGTTAATCGTTAAACAACAAGAAATTGTCCATTCACAATAACTACCCAAATGCACATATATCAATCAATCGTAATCATAAATATACTCGAAATAAAATCATAGGGTTATTTTATTAATGTTTCAAATAGTCAGGTGACTTAGCAGGTTCCCTCAATGTCTAAAGTAGTCTAAGGGCACTACATACACCCCTACTTATTTAGAACTTCGTCCCGAAGTTCAGAATAAAAAAAAAATGGAAAGCTATGACGCATCTCAGTTGCGTCCTCCCAAGTTGCAGAGCTAGGACTGTAACTGTCCTACTGCACTTTGACTTGATCAATCCAGGCTAATCATTAAGCAAGAACTAACCAATCAATTATCCGACTCCACACATATAATTTAATTCCTTAATTCATTTATCAATTATTGTCGTCATTCACATCTTCAGGTTTTCCTCCATCTTTTAAGACATATCAAGGCTCAAGAAACCACTTTATTGAAGTTGTTCGGCTGGGTCACTCGACAGGTGCCCTTAAGGTCCACAGTCATTTTAGGGGCATTACATACACCCCCTCTTATATAGAACTTCGTCCCGAAGTAAATTTTGTTCTTGTACTTTCGACGCTAGGCTTTATCTTCAGTTCTATTCTCATCTTCATGTCATTGTATTCTATTTTTCTCCAACAATCATGGCTATAAGTACAAGGGGTTCAAGTCATTAGTTCCTATATCATCTAGTATGGTTACAATACACCCTCAGGAAGTTAATCGTAACTACGCCTCATATCAATCCGATAATACATTGCATAATTGTCAGTCCCAACTGGATTTCCTATATCTCATGTTTGTTCACGTGGGTCTATGATGTTCATAATTTCAACAAGCTACATTGCGTCAATAGCCACCTAATAATTTATTAACATAACAAATCCACGTAAGGTTTCAAATTTATTTGGTTATTCTCCCTTTTAGGAAAGTCACGGTTTTTAACAAATCAGGAGAGACCCCCCAAGAGTCCAAAAACTAAATTCCAAATGATTTCTTCCAAATCTCCAAATGTTTTAATAATGTTGGTTCTCAATTTCATCAGACTCAAGTCGTCGAAATATAGTGACTTAATCAAACACACTGAAGTATAACTCTTAGACCTTCCATTAGTAATGTCATGTCCAAGTCAATGAGCTTATCACATCCTTTCCTCATTTCATCATTTTTGTTGTCATAGGACCACTTTGTCGGACCCATCAATTTGCACTACGTGTGTTTTCTTTACCTCATCGAGTTCCATCTCGAGGCTAGTTGTCCTTTCATCAAGGTTTGATCATGACCTCCAGTTAGTTTCATTACAATCAGTTCATTGCGTTGAAAATATCTTTACACCATTTTGCTAAATTCGTCTTCGTTTGGTCCCTTTCGGTGGACTTGCCAGGTTTTATCTTATGTTTCTATAGTCTCATTGAGTCTTATCATCAGAACTAGTGGTCTCTTCATTAAGTTGTGCACCATCAGGTGGTTAGCATCATTGCTTTCATCTCATTGTGATGATCGTCTCCATACTTTTTTTTTTTTTACAAACATAGTCATGATGCATAATGAGTGCCCTCGCGTTCAAATCATCACAATAGTCATATCGATATTTCATTTTCCAATTTCTTACTTTATTTACACTTGCGAACATATGTCGAAGTCTTGGCAAGTATGTATTTTTGTGTTATGACGATCAGAATCACCATGTTTTATTCCTTCGTTAATTGATCATTGGACCCATTCACTAGTTTTCTCACCGTGGCTATGTTCCTAAAGTCACAAGCCACCGAATAAAAGATCCCCTCCTTTTTTTTTCTTTTTTTTTTACAATTTCTTGATGAACTACCATTTATTGTTCATATTTGATTTTCAATTTCACAATATTTTAACATTCATCTGATTCCCATATGTGTATGAAAAATTTCCCCTCTTCAAATTACAATATCCTTCATATATATAATATATATTTATATTTTCTCTCCTTTTCAACCATCCTTTACACATGAAATAACTTTGGAGTATCCACCATTATATATATATATATATATATAAAATATAAACATAACTTCTTTATTTATCATTCATATATATATAAAGGATAACAATCCTTTATATATAATAACATTTATTTTTATAGTTCTCTTCCCACTATGAGACCATTACAAATATAGGTATAATCAATTAAATCTAAATTCATCAATCAAAACTTCAAGCTCCATTAAAATATCAATCTCTTGAATTCTATAAATGAAACTTCAATAGATAAAAGAGGGAAATTTTAACTTTCACGTAAGTAAGAAGTTTTTATCTTTTCAAATTCATTTAGTTATATAAAAAAAAATGTTCATATAATTATTTCATTTTATTCCATTTATATAAATACAAATAACTAAATTGATTTCTGCTAAAAAAAAAAAAACTAAATCGATTCAATCAATTCATGAAAATATCAACACTATTTTCATTTCAATTTATTTATTTACAAATTCCCATAAGATCCTAACACGTGCATATATAATCTTAATATCTCATTGTGTATATATACAATTTTCTTAACAATTAATGCAATTAACGCATCATATTTTCGAGGTTTTTGTTTTTTTGTTTTTTAAATCCACTAACAAATTATTTCGTCTAATTCAAATTATAACGTCGAGCAATATATATATCAACATTTTGCAATTTTTTTTTCTTTTTTTTCTTTTTTTTATCTCCTAAATATACTACAAAGCATAATCATACATTAAACTAGGCTACCAAAGATTTACAATAAGTATTTCTTGTGATCTCTAATGTTCTATAACTTATTTAAATCCTACCACCACCATATGGAATATAAAAGAGATCATGATTGACGTTAAGTTTGAATGAGATAAAAGAACATAGTTTAAAGTAATGAAACTTTTAATTTATGTAATTTGATATGCATTATATTTTCACCTAAAAATTAAGTCTTTTTAACTTAAAATATAACATTTAACTCTGACCACCCTTTTTTTTTCACTTCTAACCCATAATGGAGTGACAAAACTTACTAACTTCCATTCCTTGACCAAAGTCGTTAGCAAATAACTTGCTTCTAAAGTTGACTTCCTATCAACTATTGATAGGATGATATATATATATATATATATACTTCGGTGGCTTCATAACTAGGTTAGTTGTCATATACATTTACCAATATCTTATTGATATCATTGATTGTGAGTTTATAACTATCATTTTCTAACTAAAAGTAAAGTTATATCAACAGACAAACCATCATTCTTATCGAAAATTTAAACACATTGACATGTTATATTGCTAAACACTTCGTAATTAAAACATACTTTATCATATGAGACAATCTGTCCCTAAACAAATGAGTAAGCGTTATTCTTTATTCTTTAATTTTTTTTGTTTTTTAACGACAGGATTTATATAAATAGAGCAACACAACTCTCAACCGCTCGGCTTGACAACGATCAGATTCTTCATCCATGTGGCGCTGAGCATTAAACACCAATTGATGACCATGTCGACGACACCCCTATACCAATCTTTAACTTAAAGTTTAGGTTAATTCCGTGAAATCAGCAGGAGATTCATCACAATCTATTGAGAGGTAACCATACAATTTGAAGGACTGGACGAAAAACTATATGGAGCTCGGATGACCGGAGAAAGGTTAAGATGTGGGGTGGTTAATGCAGCGGCGGAAGAGTAGAGACAATGACGGAGATTTCGCTAAAGAATATTACACGGTGACTACGAGATCACAATTGCATGTGTCATCGAGCGTTGTACACAACCTGCTGACTTCAACATACCCAATGTGTTTCTGCCAGCAATGAAGGAGATCTGATACTGTACAATGCGCCAGCCAACAAATCAGATTATCCTCATCCGTTACCACCGCCACTGTGTATCGACTAAGCTAGAGTGTGTAAACTTGTTCAAGATACAACAAAAGGAGAAGGCCGCAGGGTCACCACAAGGCATCGCCAGGGGTCTGGAGTGCGATTTAATAATTCATAATTTGCAATCAGGATTATAATCCGCAATAAGTATATCGAATCGAGTGTTACACGGAAATTTAAACCGATCCTAACGTGCAAATACGAGGAATAGGTCTATACCCGTTATCATCTGACACCGAATTAATGAATAACACAGATTTAGGTTCATATAACTGTAAAACTTGATAATGCGATGGTTAAGGAAAGAGCTAGCAGACATGTGCTACAGTCTTCTCTTGATCTGCGGCGATATTCTCCAGATACGTGGCATCCAATGTAAGCGTAAGGATTAATTAAACCTCAAGCTACCATCTAAACCGCTATCGGCTAAAGTTAATCAATCAGGAGCAGAGACACGACGGTGGAGAAATTGAACCAGGAACAGAAATGCCAAAATATACATAAAGCGCTTCAGGCAGAGTCTAAACACAACTGTAACATACGCTTCTAAAGCAGAAAATCGTGATGTTACAGTTGAGGGAAATAAATACTCTGTTATTAAAAAGAAGACTTAAACATGGAGTCCGCATCCTTCGTTGCCACCCACTTATCTGTAAGTATCTACCGCTCTGAACATTAAAATGCAATCGTTACCAAAATGGCGCCGTCATCTGCGCTGATGGAAGCAGAGAGTATGCCGATCATGCTATTCGCTCGCCCGAGACTATCTCCGGATGTCCAATCTCTAGGAATTTCTTGGTTCTCTGTCGCTGATCGTAGGTATCTTTTCAGAAGAAGAGTTAAGAGAGAGAGACATATGAATGAGATTGCGGTCTGGAATCAAGAATGGTAACACAGGAGCTGAGCAGCCAATGGTGCTCTGTTCGGAGTGGTTTGCAGGAGTCCGGTAGATCTACATCGAACTCTTAGCAGGTGTAAACGTGGTAGATGTTTTAAAACAGAGATTCGAAGGAATACTGGGTCCATCTGAATAATCGCAGGGTTCTGGGTCTTTTCCTTACTGGGTAGTATAGAAATAGATAATAAACAGAGATCAGTAAGAAAGTCACTGAGAACTACGATTCGTATTTCTGGAAAACAGAGATCTAAAAAAAAAAAAAATATGAATTGCGTTTCCAGTATAGGCAGAGGTAATGTGGATTTACATTATGTGTTTCTAAATATATAACATATGTTAAAATAATCTTCAGAAATTGTTGTATACGAAGAATTTTAAATTTCCTTCCCTAAAGTCCAATCTTTCTATGGGATACAATCAGTTATAGAACAGTAATAAGAATTGTTCATATAATCCAACCTACCACTTTTCTCTTTAACAAAACAAAATAAGAATACTGAATGTAAAATCCCAAATCTACCGTCATTGTCTTCAACGGAATAGAACGGAAATTTTGTATGTAAAATTCCAGATCTACATTATTTCTTTTCTAGAAAACATAATGAAAAGATTGCATATAAAACCCCAGATCTACAGCAAGCGAATTCAAATTTTGATGTGAAATCCAAGATACATAATATTGACTAAAACATAATAGATATGCATAATCTAGCAAACACGAACCTCTAGGAGTAGCTCCTCCAGTCCAAGATGTAATTCCACGAAGATTGCAGCTCCTATGCCGTTGTTGACCTCCATGAATTCTCCCGAATAATATAAGTCCGTTGCCCTCAAGGATCGATCAGCTCTGATACCAAATGTAGGACCCCTCCTTTAGGGTCTCCTTGAACTGAACCTGAAACTTTAACAACTTCATACAAACAAATTAGCCATCATAGTTATTGGAAAAATAAAATAAAAAGCGTGAACAACTTAACAAAAATAAGCAAAACCTTAACCTGTCAACCCGATCCGGCTGGTCCATTGTCGCCTTCGTCTTCCGTAGGATCCCTCCAGCAAAGCTCGTTTAACCATAGGCGAAGAAACCGTTAGCTCCGCCACCCAACCACAGGCTCATGCTTTCAGTCTCATGGCCTCCCCCGAGCTTTGGGTCGTAGAGCTCACACAAGTATTTCAGAAATTCAGCTTGGGCTTCCCTTCCCACCAGGATTTCTAAGCCAAACCCTTAGATAGCAGCAAGTCTTTGAGGCATTCGAAAATTACGACAATCGTCCAAATTATGGGCCCTTTACCCATTCCCCAAGCCTTCCTTATAAAGGAAAATCTCATGCAACACATGTCGCTTCATGCATAATTACATATTTTTAATTAATTATTTAATTAAAACACTCACCCATCCAAGTGTCAGTTTCTCTGGGAAGTGCACCAACACCCCTAAGTTTGCTCTAGTTTGTCCCCCAGATATTTTAATTAACTCCTAGCTTTTAGTTGACTAGGTGTCTAATCTTAGGATTCTATTTTGCTCCTAAATAATGATTTCTATTATTTTAAATGCTCAACAAAAATAACTATTCATGTGCAAATGCCTAAATTATTTTTATGCATTTGCTAAGTAATAATCTAGAGTTATTCTCGTAAGTTTTTATGCAGTTAAATTTAACAATCAAACTCACTAGGATCACGGTGCCGCGCCGTTGGGCTCCTAGTTCCTTAATTTTAATTCCCTGACATGGCACCACTCCGTCGGGTCCAGTCATCCATGGTTTCCATTCCTTGGCATGGTACCGCATCGTTGGGTCCTTGCGTCCATTCTTTCTGTTCTCGACAGGGTACCGCATCGTCGGGCCCTTCTGCCACCATCTTTCCGTTTTGACTTGCGGGAACTCTTGTAGGGATTTTAGGAATCGTTACCATCCATCCTCCGTCTACATGCTATCTAGGGACTAATGGCGCTGAGGAGTGAGTCCGTTCTCACTGCGCGCCCCTCAACTCATACGTGACCAGCTCCGTCGTGGCCCACCTCGTACGCTCTCACGCATTCCTCTTGAGTAAGCGGATCAGTGCTTATCTGCTCATGCATGGTATTCTTGTCGGAAGTCAACATCGTCGTCGCTCCCCCTATGTGTGATTTACTCGTACTCTACGACCCTTCATATTCCTTTGTGTGTCCGTTGGTGAACCGTTTCACCTGTCGCTACACACATTTCTCACAAACGTAAATTAGTAGCACTGTCCTCAATAATCACAATTTGGTTTATAAATATGTTGCTTCATTAAGCATCTATAATTTACTTAATCATTACTCTTTTGTCTAATCACATAATCAATTGCACAACTAGTCGTTAAGCATCATTCATATGTACAGTTTTCATATCAGAGTTAATCGTTAAACAACAAGAAATTGTCCATTCACAATAACTACCCAAATGCACATATATCAATCAATCGTAATCATAAATATACTCGAAATAAAATCATAGGGTTATTTTATTAATGTTTCAAATAGTCAGGTGACTTAGCAGGTTCCCTCAATGTCTAAAGTAGTCTAAGGGCACTACATACACCCCTACTTATTTAGAACTTCGTCCCGAAGTTCAGAATAAAAAAAAATGGAAAGCTATGACGCATCTCAGTTGCGTCCTCCCAAGTTGCAGAGCTAGGACTGTAATTGTCCTACTGCACTTTGACTTGATCAATCCAGGCTAATCATTAAGCAAGAACTAACCAATCAATTATCCGACTCCACACATATAATTTAATTCCTTAATTCATTTATCAATTATTGTCGTCATTCACATCTTCAGGTTTTCCTCCATCTTTTAAGACATATCAAGGCTCAAGAAACCACTTTATTGAAGTTGTTCGGCTGGGTCACTCGATAGGTGCCCTTAAGGTCCACAGTCATTTTAGGGGCATTACAAGGATATAGTCACAAACACCACTCAAAAAGACCTAAATCCCATACATTTGAAAAGATTCATCTAGAAATGACTAAAACAAGTAGAGAAACAACCTCTACAAGTTCAGACCAGAGACTTAACAGTAAAAAAATCTTCATGCTTGTCAAAAAAATGATGACAAGAACAAGGACATAAATATACCGGAACAAGTTTTCGATAAAAAAGGTCTCATAATTAACAAGTAAAAAATGGACTTACATGAAGGAAAAAACCTCTAAAGAATCTCAATAAGTGTCATGTCCCCAATTAAATGGTTTTTAGATAAATAATTAAGTTGACCTACCCAATTCCTAAGGGTTATGTGGAAGAATTAAAATATTGACATTTAACCCCAAGGTCTATAGTTTCTTGTGAAAATTCAATATCCTAAATTTATGGTGGAAAAATAGGCCAATAAATTATGGAATAAATGTTAAATGATCTAAAATGAAGTGGCATTAGGTCCTAGTTGGACTTGGGGTGCATAAATGGACATGTGGGGTCCACATGAGAGAATATTCCTCCTTTAAACATGGATCCATCCCCAAATCTGAGTTGGAAGGGAAGAGGTAACATTCATGAAGGAAGAGGAAGAATCATAGGGCTAAAAATAGGAAATGACAGATTCTATGACAACTATGACAAGCATTATGACAATTATGATAGATTCTATGACACCTATGACACTTATGACATATTCTATGACATCTATGACAATGTAAGAGATAAAAATAGACCAAGAGGGCACATGAGAGGATTTACACATCTCCAAATCATCCAAAATATTCCCCAATTCTAACTCATCGAGGAGTTGGAGACAAAAGATGAGCCAAGTGTCATGTGGGGCCAATGAAGGGTCATAACTCCCACTAATTCGAATTTCATGAGTAATTAGGATATTATTTGAGTTCTAATGAGGTAAATGAGTCAAATAAAGTTAATAAAAGGAGTCCAAGTCGAAATGGATCAGCTTTTGCTCATTTTTTATTTGCATCTTTGCAATTTGGGAGAGCTTCAAGCTTGTCCTTGCATGGTGGATGTCCATCCTCCTACCTTAGAACCAATTTCGACGTTGCAAGATTCCCATCCAAGTTTGTTGATGGAGAGGAAATTCAGACCTCTCAACAGAGATTAATGGAGATGTTTTGATTCAGGTTCAACCCCCATCTGAGTTCGATTTCATATTCTCTCTTCCTTCTCTACTCTCATTGTCCTATCTTTCTCTCAATGTTCATGTAAAGTGAGATAACACACTCTTTGTTGCATATAGATAATGGAAGGCTGTTGTTTCAACCTTAAGAAATTGTTAATGGATGCATAAATCTATAATGGATAGATCATGAGAGATACAACTCAAAATACTAAGCACTTCATGTACTATTTCTCCAAGTAACATTGATATTCGAGCTAGTTTCCTCTTTCTCTCAATGTCATGTAAAAGTGTGATGGCGCACTTCTTGTTGAATATAAATAATGGAGGATTGATATTTAGACCTTATGGACATGTTAGTTTCTTCATAAATATTTAATATACATATAATGAGAACCACAGCTCGAAATACCAAGTACATCATGTGACATCTCCAATTAAAACTGAGATTCGAGCCATTTCCCTCATAGTATTTTCATGGTGATTTTGGGATGATATTGCACCTATTTTATATCAAATATTTCTGATATTTTTGTCCATGTTATGAGCTGAATATGAATTTAATTTTATGTCCCAAATAATTTTTTCATACCCCTAAATATTTACTATAGTTTGTGACCAAATTCGAGGCTCCTTGTTTACCATTTTCACCCCAAATTTTATACTCTAGAAGATGTTGTTATTTGGGAGACCTAATCGACCCTAAAACCTTATATAATGCTGAAAATATGTTTTCATTGATGTCAACAAATACAAGTATCATATTAAGAATTAGTGAAGTCCATACAATGTTTGGAAGGGAAAATAGTGGCAGACCTAGGGGGGATTTCCATTAATCCAATTGACTAGTTGTTAACACCCAAAAGTGCTCACTAGCTCATTTCTTTATTCAAATGACCCATTTTTCCACTTTTCCACCATTTGAGCCTCTAAAGCCATCAAAAGGTCACCAAAAGACCATAATATACCCTTTTTCCCTCAAAAGATATATTTTTCCTCAAAAAACATAAAAAAACCCTAAAAAAGGGTCCAGAATTCCCAAAAATATTAAAAGGGAATAAAAATATTAAAAATATTCAAAAAAGGAAAAAAGAGGGAAAAAGGTACCTAAACCATGTTGGTCAATACCATTGGTTTCCTCAAAACCATAATGGTATTGCCCACCACCAAAAACTATAAAAAGGTGGTAGGGGCTCCTCACTTTTCATCCATCCATCATCCTATCCTCATGCTGTCAAAATCTCTCATGAGACTTTTGGCCATTTTCAGCATCTTGGAGAAGAGACCATTGGAGCTTGGAGCTACTCACCCTTGGAGTTGCTCAACACAAATCCTCACCATTTGAGGTATCTTAATACAAAACATCCATTCTTTTATTTCTTGTTATTTCCATGAATCGTTTTTAAATTTATTTGTTATATGCACATGTTAGTTTAGATTTAAATTTAATTCTTAATCGTTTTTGCTTTCTATATTGAAACTTCTATCACATTGTTGATAGGTGCCCATCGCACAAAGCTTGGTTGCAAAACCAAGCCAACACTAGTCTTGTACCGAAACTTCTCTCCTTGCAAATTGCAGACCATGTATGGGTATAACAGGTGTTTGGGTGTCTGATAAATGTATTAATGTTTCCTATATCCTCCTAAGTCCCTCCACACGGAATTAAAAACCATTTGGGATCATTTGGGACAGTTTGGGGTGTCATTAGTTCAAGGTTCGAAAATTGGCCAAATTGAGTAAATTTTCAAACTAGGGACATTACAATAAGACCCAAAGAATTCATCCAAATAAAGAACAACTAAAGAAACCAAAGGGTTTATCAAGTTGTAATACAACTGCAACCTACATGATAAAACACAATTGTATCTTCTGTAAATAGCACGTGACATGCACTTGTGCAGATTACCACTAGCATTTTTACAAGGAAAATGCAACTGTAAGTGTTACCACTCATGTTTCTATCTTGAATGGTTCAAAAAATAAAAAATTCCAACTTGGAGACAAAGGTTTGAGATTAAACTAAGGGTGTAGAACCAAAGTAGACTTGAAAACATACACAAATCAAATAAAAAAACTGGAATAACTATAATGGAAACCCCAAAGCAAACATGCTTTTCCCCAGCGGAGTCACAAATTATATTGTAAGGAAAACTATCCTATGACTGGGGTTGAGGTCACCAACATACTAGTATTTGTAAGACTAACACATAAATCAAATGAGAGTTTATATTCAAACAAAACTAAACTAGGAGTTTAAAGATAGCAAGGATGCACCTTATTTATGTAGGTTGATGCAAGATTTTGTTGCTCTTTAGATTTGATCCAAAGTTTTAGCCTCTTGATTTAAGGACCTTAAAAAACACAGTAACACCTTCCTCAAAATATTTTTACCACAACAAATAATCGAAAAATTGAGAAGAAGACAAAAACATAAGCATACAAATCTACTTTCAATATACAATATTAATCATTCCATCAATCAAATCATAAAATCAGAGATAGGGAAGGAAAAGATGTCAACTCTTTATTGATAACATAAACAAGTACAATATTACCTTGTAACTACTCTAGCACCTCGCAAAACCTCAATTATGGATCTCCTTGCTTCTCTTCTCCAACACACCCAATCAATCTCCAGGTCTACCAAGGATATGAAAGCATATGCACAGGGAAAAAAAGGGATGGAGATATCACTATTCCTCCAGCATAACATTACTTGTGGTAAAACTGTCCTCCTCATGGCCTTACTTCCATGTTTTTATACTAAGTGTGGATAGATAGACTCAAATGGGAAGAGGTTGCAACCGGTGGGGTAGTTACCAAAACCACTCCAAATGCCCCAATTTTGAATTTTATTTTATTTTTTGGGATTTTTTGAGGAAAAACGATGGTCACTAAGGGGAAACAAGTGTTTGACATGCACTTCATACAAGAGTAAGGTGTGTTTTCAATATTTTGTTGAAAAAATTGGTGGGACACATACCACCAGTGCGTGACACATAGCCTTCCTGACCATCTATAGTGTCTTTTGACTTATTACAAGGTTTCAAAATCATTTATGTTGGAGAATCAAAGAATAATCAAGGCCATGGCAGCCAATGTCAAATCAAAGTCTCTTCCATCCATAGTGTCTTTTGCGTGAGAAACAGTCTCAGTATCGTCACGAACGGATAAGTGACGATTTGGGCTATAACAATACGAGACAACCTACAAATCTAATTACAACTAAAAATGATTCATAATTCATTTAAGATCCTAAAGTCCCAAAACAATTTTACTGTGTTTCAAAATGATGGTTGTAAATGGTTGTTAAATTTACATATCCAATATCATAAAATGAAGAAAAGATAAAATTGACCAATATATAAAACCATAATTAAAATGGCACATCAACGTACATGTTAAATAAAACATGTACATATCCATCTTCATTGCCACCACCCTGATTATTTTCTTCGCTTGGCATGATAACCTTGTTTTTTTTCAAAAAGACGTTTTGATCTCATATCATGTCTTAATACAAATCACCAATCCCTATCCAACACATCTAGGTTAAAAAACACTTTGTTGCAATGGTTTAGGAAAACATAAGGATCTTTTTCTTCCCACATCTTATTATAGTCAATCTATATTATTCCACTATCATGAAATTCCTTTACATTACTCTAGCCAAAGGTATCCCACCACTTGTACTTAAAAATAACACATTGGAATGATGAGAAGTCCAGTTGTGTGATTTCTTGTATCTTTCTGATGTAACCTAACTTCCCCTCTATAAGTTATAATCATAGTGTCTAGAATGACTAGATTGATTGAAATTGACCTCCACTCCATAGTTAAGCGTGACACGTCCATCATCAACATCCTTAGTGTGAAAATGATGTCTATATGCTCACATAGACGAGAACAAATGCACCCATAAAAATGTAAACAAAGGACAATGACATATGTCTACTTACCTGAACATTAACAAGAACATACTAAATGTTATAATTCAAATGTATATTATAGAATGAACAATGTAAATAGAGATGTTATTGTAGAGGCATTGTTACACCCAATACCTTTGTTTAGTGTATCCTCTTTGCTACATTAGTAACGACTGGATGTGCATATTTCCCTTTGATTTGGTCAACCACCAAATTATTGGTAGAAATCATTGGCATATTTTCTTTTAAATATCAGGATAAGGCATTCTTCTATCATTTAATTGTCATAATTATTTCATGTTACTGTCCCATTTCCTTCACTTCTCTTCATACAAAATGATCCATGCCTGCATTGCCTCTATATTGTAAATAACAAATTTATTGATGGCATCAATATCTCCTTTCGCTAATGTATTTATGAAATCAAAATAACTACTATGAGATCAAATACATATTATCAAGTTTAGTGCAAATAGTTACTATGCAAAAAATTGAAAAAATATAAGTGGCTTACTCTTTATCATGTTACATTTTCTATTCATTTGGAGTAGCTCCCCTTTCCTTTCTTCCTCATCTCATTGGTTATCCCAAACCACTATGCCTGGTGTGTCATCAAATTTCTTGATGTACTCACTAGCTTTATAGAATGACTCCTATATTATGCACCCCTCCTCCATAGACCACTCAAATTTTCCCCTTTCTCAAATAAGTCCCTTTAAATATTTCATGTACCTCTCTATTACCACCCAGTCTGCACAGGGTGTTCACTATTCAAAAGAATTCATCCATCCAATGACCTTCTATCCCCTCATCCAGATCAGGTAGTCTTCTGCCCAGTTTCATGTCTTTTTTGCACTTCCTTTGTCATGGTCAAAGGAAGTTGTTTGTAAAATTTTGACATCCATTTTGTGTGTGAAAGGGATAGCCTGAGTGATTCACTCATGTTATGGCACCTTTGGAGTATTTTTTTACGTAGTTGAACTTAGATCCTAGTATCAAAGTTCAACATGTTTTTTCACTCACACCTACAAAGCCAAAGTGTGTTATAACATAGGTTCCTCAAGTTGGTGTCTAAGTCCTTATGGTATGATGTAAATTTTTTTTAGTCACCATGGTCCTAACGTCATGCATGACCTGTCAGGTCCCCTGGAGGATAAAAATTAACATGAAACTATGTAAACAAGCGTTAAAGGGGTAAAAAAATGAAAAAAGGGAATATTATGGGAACCTCCTCCCTTCAAGGGGGGTGCATGCAAGTGTCTTCCCTCTTATATGGGAGAAATTTGGTTCCATATCATCATCCATGTAGCATTGGGATTTCATCCCAAAGGTGGCACCCCTCGTCATGAGTTATCTCCTAGTGGTGGCATCAACTCTTAGTGTATGCATGTCAATCTCCACCAAAAGAGGCTCC
The DNA here is from genome assembly GCA_027924585.1 of Larix kaempferi. Taxonomy (NCBI): domain Eukaryota; kingdom Viridiplantae; phylum Streptophyta; class Pinopsida; order Pinales; family Pinaceae; genus Larix; species Larix kaempferi. The sequence goes on from BSBM01000742.1 coordinate 8,498,429, forward strand.
CTTCCCCTAATTGTGGGATCCTACTCTAGAGGTGGTGCATTATCTCTTCATGTACATGAGATCCCCTCTAGATGAAACATTTCTCTTGCATGGGCATGCATGTATCTTGATTTGATTGAGATCTTCTCCTATATGTGGCCTAGTCATGCCTAGTTCGCTCACCTCTTGCTTGAGTTCTCCTCTAGGTGGAACATTAGGGTTTTGTATATCTCAATTAGGGTTTTGGTAAGCCCCTCCATGTGTCGCATTATCCTCTATGCATGCATTAGCTCAAGGATGGTGAATTATCCCCTTCTTCTCCTATTTAAGCATGCCTTCCCCCATCTTATTGTAATATCTCGATTTTGACCCCATTGCATTAAAATGTAAATGATGTAATATTGTTATAAAATCATGGTGAGGATCTCAAGGCCAAGGCCCCTCCATCGCTTTAGTGATGCATATGGTTTACGTGCTAGCCAAGCACATTGGAATTTCAAATATCATGTAAATATGCATTTTAATAAAATATCCACAACTAGCTATGCAATGCAACAAGAGATGGGGGCATGATTTTACAAGGAATTGGGAGGGAAACATTCAAATCCTTGAGCCAATAAAGTCAAGCCAAGTTTCAATAAGAGAACCCATAAAACCCTCAACTACCCATGTTGAATTTTGTACCCAATCATTCATTTCTTCCAATAGTTGGGTGAAGTAGTACCTTGGGGAATGGAGAGGTATGGGCAAACCACCCTTCATAGAAAATCATGTTTGACTTCTTGGGCAAGAAAGGATCCATGAAATTACTCCCCAAGCCATTACCCATCAACTGTTTTTTCTCTCTCATGAGTTTGGAGCTACCTGGGCGTTTTCCCTCCACGTTTTTGTTGGTTTTCCCTTGTTTTCTAGCTGAGAAGAGGGAATTTTTATGTTGCAGAGCTGCTGGGAGGAAGGAAGCTCGATTTGGGGTTTCAATGAGGCCGTTTTGGCCATTGGAATGCCCATAACATGTGGGAGAAATCGGTTTTGCTCCCTGTGGTCGAATTGCCCTTTCCACAGTCTGTTTTTGGTGTGCCCATGATTTGGGGGAAGCCCATGGCCATCTTGTTTGTAAATCCCATTGTTAAAATGTGTATCCATGCCCAATTATTGTGCTTGTTGTGTGTAGATAGAGTATGTTGGGGTATGGGTTATGGGTATCCATTGTTTTGGCTTGAGCTTGAGTGCAAGTATCCAGAAATGAAGAGGGTTCAGATTTAGCCTGATAAATCCAGCTGTGGGCTGGCTTGGATTAGATGCAATGTTTATTTGGCTGTGCATGAGCTTGAGTGTCCCATTTTCCTTGTAGAAATCATGCCCAACTCGGGGGTGGTCTCTGAGTGTTGAAAGAATTTAGGCTGGGCAGAGACCTATGGTTGGGTGGAACGTTGCAGCGACATAGCTAGTTGCTTCGGACAATTGCACAATGGAGATAAGTATTTTTTTGTCTATGTGTTTACTTTTGAAATGTTATAATTTGATGACTGTTTTTAATATGCTGAATGCATATGAAATGTGTGTGGATGATGTTTTATTCCACTGTGCATGTTTGTTGTTTTATTCCGCTGTGCATGTTTGCTTGATTTGCATATGCACACATTTTTTTTTATGAATCTAATGAATCGGGCTGAGTTTATGAAAAAGCCCCAGGATTTGGTATCATGTTCCCTTCCTTGAATTGGGTCCATGGGAGGGGACGTGACACTTATGTTGTTGGTTATCATTTGGGGAAGAAATCTACTCCTGTTGTAATCTCTTGTTTTGTGAAGTATGGTTAATAAAGAAATACTTTGGAGGTCAAATAAGTGATGTTCATAATGTGTGGATGGCGATGTTTTACATTATTTTCTTAATTTGAGGTAACTTGTATTTGGAAAATAGTAGCTAGTTTCCATTTATGTTCCTTCATTAGGCCTTGGAAAGGGTATTGTTTCCCAATAGGATAGATCTAGATGTTACTACTAGATTTTATTGTATATTGTAGGAGAGATAGTTAAGATAATTATTTTATTGGTTTTATATGTTCTTGTGTTAACCCCTCTCCCGCAGGTTGCACCAAAGGAAACAGTTGGAGGGATTCTTAATCCCCTTCTAGCTATCTATTTTCATGTGCAGGTTTTCATCCAACAAGCAGTGAATTGTGGTTAGCCTTGAGAAAAACTATCCCTTGTTGGGAATTTCCTTGTGCAATAGTCCCTATGAACAGTTCTAAAGTAAATCCATTGATTGAAGCTTGAAAAAACTCTCTTCTCAAACCCTTCTATAACCCTATTTCTTTCATTATTATTTTTTTAAAATTGTTTGTAATGCATGTTTAGTATTAGATCCTCTTTCTCAAAGTTGCATATATATTAGATATGAGATACTCATGCATATCTTAGATATTGCACATAATTTATATCTTATATCAAATCTAAGCTTAATATTTTTAGTGCATACATTTAAATCTACTTTATATTGCACTTAGATCTTGTACTTTTAAAAGAAATGCAATTTCATTACTTGCATGTTATTGTAAATTAGTGTATAAATCATCTAATAGGTCTCTGCATCATTTTTTAGCTCACTTCCCACTCTTTGTACAACAAGAGAATCTCATGATATGGACCCTTACATCTTTTGAGATTTGCAGATTCTTACCCTCTTTTATTGGTTTTCCAGTCTAACTATTTTGGTAGGATTGAGCCTCCTTTCATTGAGATCAAAGGGATTCATTCCGGAAGTCTCTTCACTGCTATTTTCTAACATTTATTTGCAGGTTTCGGACTGCAATCAAACATCCCAAAGGCATCCTAGAACAACCACCATTCAACCCCCAACGTTCTTACCAAACAAGGAACTTACCTCACCGCCCTCTCACATTAATTTCTCATCTAATTATAGGAATGGTTGTTGACCATAAGGACCAAGAATAGGAATTCTAAGGGATGCACAAGCCCATTGTAACCCATAAATTAGGGTGGTGGTGTCATATCCCCCCACCCCCCTCTATGTCATTTTTGAGTGTGCTTTTCATTTTTCTTTTATCTTTCTTAACATAGTTTATATTTTTAAAGTTTTGATTTGAGTAATAATTACGTAACATTCAATTTCACTTGGAAAAGAACATTATTTCATGCTTTTATATTTCAAAAACCGTTCATGCATGTTGCAATAAATCTAATTAATCCAACCAAATCCAAATTCTAAAAACATTTCACACTAATTAAAACTCAAAACTAATCCTCCCTGAAGACATACTCCAACATCTATAAACATTGGTAATTGTCATTTGTGGGAAAATTCTATAGTTGAGGGCCTCTACTAGGTATTAACTGTGGGGAGCCGTCAGACTACACCCTCGATTGGTTTCAATATTGGATATTCCCTGTGAATCTGATATAGTCCCCTCTCTGTGTGGTACCACACTTGACATCATTCTCAGAGTCGTTTCCATGTACCTCATGTATATCAGAAACCCCCCTCTCCCCCAAATAATTCACAAGCAAGTCAACTATTGTAGACAAGATGAAACCATAAAGTATTCAAGTGTACCAAACATGTGCTACAATCTTTTCCATGTGAGTGAATGTGCTAGGGTCGAACATGTGAAAGATTCATTTGATTACCGACCATTAATGTATGTCATTAACCAATGTGAGACAAATCACCATTGATTTCAATGGGCATCAAGGTACCTTAGTACATCCTGCTAAGTACAAATAAATGAGCTAAATTTGAGTCACTTGCAAGATTTGGAAATTAGGGGACATTGATGTATTCCCATTGTCGTCAGTGAGAGAACGTTCCATTAATGAATACAAGCCTCAAGGTACTTTAAAAATATCTAACGTTGATCCCAAATAATTTGTTGAAGTTGATAAGCCCTAAGGTTTGCTAGAAGGAGGGCCTTAAGGAATCCCTTATCATCTAATGCGAGCATTATAAAACAAAGGATTTTTTAAGAACCATAATTGGACTGCTGTGAATATTTAATTAATATTATTAATTATAAATTAATAGTTTATTAGGTTACTAGTGAAAGGGCGTAACCCTTCACTATGCTTCCTCAAGCCCTATAAAGGCCATCTTATTGTAATTTTATATTCATCATCTAATATATTATTCTTATTTATCATTCAATATGAGAGTCGAATTTGACTATTAATAGTCCAACCGGATACGGATCCGGTTGCTGCATGGACCAACAACATGATGTATAAATTTATTATGAACTTTTTCCATCTAGAATCTTGATTTTTAAGCAAAGCTCATACCTAGCTATGCCAGAGTCTTGGTTTTCATAGTTAGAATGATTTTTCTCTTTACTATTTTTTTATTTTTTATTTTTATTTTTACACTATCCTATCCTACTTAGAAGAGGAAATGTTTTCTCAAGTGTAGGAGTATTTCCAATGAATCCATGTGCATAAGAGGATTACAAATGAAATCATATTCAAGTTTGAAAAGTATACTTTGATAAATACCAAAATATTAGGAACCAAATGCTCTAATTTATTTGGTGCCAAGAAATGTTGAAAACTAGAGTGGTACTATGGCCTGATGGCTTCTTGGAACCAAAGTTCAATGTAGTCATAGTCCCTTTGGTTTTCTTGTTCATTAGTACTAGCTTGCATGTCCTCCTTTGCCATACCTTGTAGATATTCAAAGATTTGGCTCTTACACAGAGGATTCATACACAAATTTGCAAGAGATTCTTCAATCTCAAGTTCCAATGTTTACTTTCCTTCGAATGTTGTCCATGGTTCTTTGAATTCATTTATAGATGGGAAAGGATGCTCAAAGAAAGCTTCTAGATATTCTTGTTGTAGATATTTCTCATGGAACTTTTGCTCTTCTTTCACTTCCTAAGATGAAAATATGTCTCCAGTTATAGATTTGAGTTTGGAACAAGGATTTAAAAAATTCCTTGTAGTGATCAACCCTTCTTTGCTCAACAAATTATTTGACATATTCCTTTGCTGGTTGATAGTTCTTGTCTTGAAACATGGATTAATGTATGGGTATTCTTACAACATCTCAAATTAACACCTCTCTATCCTTAACATTAAAGGCTTAAATGAAATCTTGCAAAAATAAAGTACACCACACAAATCAAACTTAATGAAAAACTAATCATGTAGGTGAACACTCTCATGCTACTAAGACCCCGCTGTCACCAATTTATCTGTTGACATGAGTTAGTATTTTTCATTTCTATAAATTAGACTAAAAGAAAAGCTAAAGAACCAAACTTGAATGCCTAATCCCTTTAGCATCTCCTCTACAACGGTGCCAAAAATGTCAGGCAATTTAATTGCTTAAATTGCTAAACATTAAATTATCAATTTGGGAGCTTGTAAACTTGTGAGATATTGGAACTGTATGTGCAGAACTAGGAAACTAAGCTATGAACACACTTGCAATAAAATTCAACCCATACAAAAATTAAAACATTACAAGAGTTCAATTTAGTCACCAGACTTATATTTCAGTTAATCACATTCCTTTGGTTGGCATCAAGAGCATCAACTAGTTTTGTGATTATTTATCGAAACTCAGCCTTTAATGCCTAACTCTATAGGAATCCACACTTACAATGCAAAATAACTTTGTTTGACAAGACACTTCCAGGAACAAAAGTCAGTACACAAGTATGTTCTGTTATAAAAACCAGTTACAACCATTTTTATTAAATAAATTTTTACTCTAGTAACCATCTACAATATTAGTTGACTTGATAACCCAACTAATTCCTATAATTTAATCAGACTGAAAAATAAATTCATGCACTTGAAAATTACAATGTTACAATTAAAACCAAAAGATCCTAATGTTTTAGTTTCGAGTCCTATGGCTTCACATCTCTTTCAAGATCTTTGGGTTAACAAGCATTTGATATTTTTGTAGCAATCATACATACATGTTATCAGAATTTTATTTTCACACTTCACTCTTAAAACTGGAAATTGAAAGCATCAACAAATAAAAGTAAAGGCATAAATTAAATAACAATTTCAAGAAAATGATTAAATGAAATAACAAAACTAACATACACATGCTGTCAGAATTTTATTTTCACACTTCACTCTTAAAACTGAAAATTGAAAGCATCGACAAATAAAAGTAAAGGCATAAATTAAATAACAATTTCAAGACAATGATTAAATGAAATAACAAAATTATCTACTCAATTAAATATAAGAAATGTGATGAGAAATAAACCTACGGGGAATGAAAACAAATAGCAATGTATACCATAGAGAGGGGGGATGCCTCTTCTAGCACACACTACAAAGAAACTATGATTCTATACTTGGAGATTACAACAACATACTTATTTTTTTCAACATCCAAATGAAGCTACAAAGTGTATTATTGTCCCTACGTAGCTATAGATTTGTTTGATCAAATGATTGATGTAAAGAATAATGATTATGACTATTGAACTCCTCTACAAAGATAATATTTTTTTATACTTGCAGGTTACAAATCATGAGAGGAAATAAGTTACAACCATATGATCTCATCTCCTGAATAGATAAATATAACAACCAACGCGCCCTTTAGAATTTACTTATTTAAGATGCAAACGATTGTGATCTGCTGACCTGATGGCAAAGGAGGGAAGTTAGTTTGGTTTCTAGATCATCCAAATTGAGGTGGATTACCCATCTAGAGGAAACAACCAAAACAACCAAACTGTTGCTTGATTGCATTAAATATGTTGACTGTGGCTTTGATCGAGGATCTGCACTCTGGTTGGAGGTTGTTGAGTTCATTTGAACAACAAAGAAGCATACCAATGTTGTTCCCCACAAAACCCATATCCTTGAATTCACCCATTAGATTTGCAAATATCCAGAACGTGGAGGCTCTACCGTATTTCTCATCGCTACCAAATTTCTGGGGGTGATGGCCCACTACAGGAAATCCAATACATGAAATCTGGTAGCAGATCAATGATTCTACTATGGGAGTGCAATACCAAATTTTTGGGCAATGCCATTCATTTGATATCTAGCCCACTCATGTGGTATGCATATTTCAAATGAAACATTTCCCAACAATGTGGTAGTTTATGTATCATTTGTATAATTTCAATTGACATCTATCCCACTCATGTGGTATGTATATTTCAAATGATAATGTGTGTGCCTTATTTCAACAATTATATTGACTGAGTTTAATTTACCTATGTATTAAAATAATTCTCTTGAAACACATGATTAAGAGGACCACACAATAGCAAAGTGAAAAATGTCCCATCCCATGAGCTTTAAAGTATACTAATCAATGTGTATCATATGGAGAATTGTAATTATATGTTTGGATGCTTAAAACAAGATTTGAGAAACATGTAATATTATAACTTCAAACATACTTTTTTTAAGTCTTTGGTGCACTTAAGTTATGATGGCACACAAGTGCATATGTTTATATTAGATGCATTAGTGCACTTTATTTTTATGTGCACTGAAATAAAAACCTAGGTTAAAACCTCCACAAAGGAAAACCTCTGCAAAATTCTAATTATAGAGATTTGCATTTTTATTTTCACTATCAACCATTACTTCAATGCATTTATGTCAATATAGTGTGCTTAATTCTGAGGGGTGCACAACGAACCAAAACAAGTTTTTGTTGTTGTTAAAATAGACTATATGTTCATCAATGCTCTAAACTATCAAGTGAAAATAATGAGTGGGCATTTTATATTGTAAAAGTGAGTTAAAAAAACCATAATCCATATAATTTATCGATTTACCAAAAGTTAATTGGGATATTTGTGCAAAAGAGAGTTAACAGGGAGGAGATTGGAAAGGAATACTTTCCTAAATATTCAAATTTGTAAGGAATCACCATGGGTCACATTCAAATCTATAGAGAATACATTTCAGGTATGTAACTTCATCCTCTTCATCTCAAATTTTCTCTCAATGGATTCAAAATTTTCTGTTTTTTTTTATTCCTATAATTATTTACATTGTGATTTCAAGAAACAATAAGGGTTTTAGATTCACCTTCGATGATTCAAAACTTAGCTTTCTTGTTGCTTCCACTTTCTTTGATATTGTTTTAAACCCTAGCAAGAGAAGTTTAGTCTCTCTACCCGTTCACAATGAGATTTGTTTTGGGGGGTTTTGGGGCATTTGTCAGATTCAAGGTTTTGGACATTAGTTGGGTTAGGACCACTCATTGCATTAGATCCCAAAACTTGTCACTATCATATTTAAAAAATGTGTTCAGGTTTTTCAATGCACATGGTATAGTAAGCACACACTAGTGTGTTTTTTACTGGAAAGAACACACTTAGTGCCTCCATATTTTTTTAAGCACTTTCGATTTCATGGTTTATGTTATACAGTAAAAACACAAGTGTGCATGTTACTATATATTGCATTGCTTGGTTATGCCTCTTTAAAAAAAAAATGATGATAGTGTTGTGCACTATACTATAGTAAACATGCACTGGTGCACATGACTATAAAACACACTACCTGACCTGAAAAATAGTGCTAGCTTGAAATTCTTAGTTTGTAAAACATATTTCTTTATATTAAGAAATTTATATTGAACAAAGGATGTGATATTTGAAACATGTTGTTAGGGATTTCCATAGAGTGTGCGAGGATATGGTTGATGAAATTCAGTGATCAACAAAGCGAATCAGACATATGAAGATAACTTAATAGTAATGGTGAATCGGGAAAATGCTATAAGCATGAGGAATAATTGTGCTACAAAGACACCCTATCGACATCCCAATCACAAAAGTTGATGATTTAATCAATCAATGTATCAACATCATTTTGAAGAGGAAAAAATGACATATATTCCAAAGGATTTAATTACCAATACAGTTAATTCTCAAGGTGCAAGTCATCTTTGGAATCATAATATATTAGGTTCTTTTGAAGGAGATTATGATTGCACATTGCCACATAAGTTTAGATTGGGGTGGCCTACTCGAATTATAGTTAAATAATTCTATTTTACACTTCGTAAATTATATCATCTTGTATCATTAATTGCCACGGCCATGAAAACAGAACATGAGAAGGAAGTACGAACCAAACAAGAGTGATAGTCTTCCCTAAATATGCTTTGAGGACAAAGAATTTCTAATGTTATGTACACAAATAGATAAGCAATAATAAATAAACAAGATAATATAACAATAAATAATAAATATACTAATTAACAATAAATAATAAAGATATTAATATATAATGATAAAATAATGGAAGTAAATAAATAAAAGCACATGTAATGAAAAGGTACCAAGTTCCCTTGTGCATTAGTTATGCGGGGATCCTTATTGTAATTTATCATCACTTATCAAATATTTATTTTATTTACCTTCTACGGATTACTATTTGTTATCGTTTTTGTGTTGGATATTCATTGGAAAATGACATTTGTTTGTTTTAAATTCTGAGATTCAATTGAAAACGAGAATTTGTGTCTCTATTTCAATTAGCGATATGATATAAAATCATAATGGTATCATATCCTTATCCGTACATTTCAATGTTTAACTGTGCACTGGCTATAAATCTATACAAGTATTTGTTTCAATATCTCAATTTTGTTATGTTTCTTAATATTTGTTAAAAACGGGTTTTGCACAAAATAAATCACGATTTAGATACTTTTGCAAAATCATATCTTTGATTATGTTGATAGGAATTAATATGATCATTTTTTAAATTTAATGATTTTTTTATGATTTTGGTTTATGTCCATCTCATTCATGCCTGTCACCAAAATCATTTCTTTGCATCATGCAACAATAAACCTATGAACTCATTGACCTCATAGGCCCTCTAAAAAAACCTATGACCTCATTGGCCCTGTAAAACGATGCTTCAAAGTGCAAGTATTCCCTAGTGCCCCTAGTGCAGCCTCTAGATCAAATGAACTCTCCTCTAAGTTAATCTTCATTTGAATCTAATTTACCTTGGCCTCCAATGCCTCTATCCCTCAAAACCTAAAAAATTTCAATAACAAATTCTTTATTGATATGGCGGATTGTCTACAACCTATGCATAATTGGTTTTCCATAAACATATGTGCATAGACGAACTGTAATATAATCTACCAAAAATTGCTCACACATTCATAGATACATATTTACTATATATCTATTAAGCCCATACCTTAGTAATTGGATAAGACCTTAGCTACCAAAAATTGCTCATGCATTCATAGATGCATATTTACTTTATATCTATTAAGCCCATACCTTAGTGATTGGATAAGACCTTAGATAGTGATCAGATTAGGGATTTTCCTATTCATTGAATTCGATAGGTCCTTCCTATTTACTTATCAACATTGATTTAGATCATTTTCTACAATAAGCACTGATTAACCTAATGAGCTTATGATCACCTCGGTTTTTTTTATCTTGTTTCATAAAGGATCTATTTTATAAAGATAGATGTTTTTTTTTTTTAATTTAAGAATTATGATACAATGAAAATTATATATTTTTCTCATGAGATAATTATTGTCTAATATTATATTCATATATATCATTTTGAAAATTCAATATCAAATTTTATTTATTTCCAAAACATTGAACAAGAAGAAAGAGTTAATATTGAGTACTAGGTGGAGAAGGGATTGCTTAAACTTAAGGGTGTATCTTATTATTTTGAATTTCCACATAAGATATATATATATATATATATATATATATATATATATATATAGAGAGAGAGAGAGAGAGAGAGAGAGAGAGAGAGAGAGAGAGATTGTCTAGTATGTAAGTGGAAATATTGAGCAAAGATACTTGTACAGGGTTCAAATAAATGGTAACATCTCAACTATTTTTCTAAGAATTTATTTTCTCATCAACGCTTGTATATTTTGATAAATCCAAATACATATATATATTTTTTTCAAGTAGAATTCATCTAGTGTTGAGATAGATCTATATATGCTATATTTGAAAACCTTAAATGTGAATGCTTTTCTATTTAATTTATTTTTTTCTTAATTGGAGAGACATATTAGACCATTTATTTCTATTTAAGAATTTTTTTTAAACGATTGGATTTTTTCTAGCCCTTCTTTTCCAAACGATATGAAAAGTAGGTCTTACGATTGGCATTACAAATAACCTAGTCTATTATCATTACAAATACAATGGTACAAGGCCCTAAGCATTATTCTAATACATCATGCATGTCCCTTCCCATATCTTTAATATATCTCTCTGTTTGTGAATAAAACCATACATATGTTTTCAGATGAATCATAACCTAGATCAATCCCAACAATCACTCTATTACATCACAACACCATTACCTATCAAAAGTTACTAAAAAATGCATATCCACTTTATAAAAGATAGATCCAAAGTCATATTGGTTAAGCTTGTTCTCTGCTTTAAGGTTGGAAATAACCTCTCTCATAATAACATACTTGTCAATGGAGAATTATTGAAGCATTGATATCCATTATAGTATTATTGTTTATATTTGTGGAACATCACTACATTTTGGATATTCATTTTATAAATATTGTAAAATTCATTGGTAAGTTGGTTCTATTACCAACTGAGTTGCACATAGTTGGATTTCAAGTGAGCCACCAAAGTTTGCACAAGTACAATGAGCATTTTTTAGTGTTTGGAAGTTCAATCAGGTATCCTAAGGACCTTTTACTTTTTTTCTACATGTTCATACCCCTTGGGTATATTGTAATAAAATGTCACTAGCATGATGAATAATGTAACAGAATTGGCTTCCTAGGACTTAGACATCAATCCGGGTATTCCGTGGTGTTTTTCCTTGTTAATTATACTTTGCTTTTCAACGAGGTATAATTTTCGAGTTTTTCACCCGCTCCTCCGAAGCTTCCTAGTAGGGTAAAATAGTAGATTGATCTATTATTGTTTCTGTCAAGTTGCAATATATTTATTGGACAAGCATGCTATTTTTGTTTAAATGCATGCATTTTGAATTCACCTGTTGTAGTTTACACCGATACTTTTTAACCCTTCTTTTTGCAAGTTGATGTGAGATTGCAGGCTAGATAGGTTGGAGAATAAGGAAAGCATATTAGCATCCTCTTGTATTCAGGATAATTTATATAAGAATTTGGTCCCTCCGATCCCCTGTAATACCCCCAATTCGACCCTTAGGATATATGAGCCTTTAATGTAAATCAGTGTACATGTGATGTATGTTTTCCTAGCGTGGAGCTCAAGGCCAAGGCCCCGCTAGTGAAAGCCGAATTTTATTTAAAGGGCAAGTATTTGATATTTTGATACCATGTGCTCTTAAGCCATGGAAATTGTAATAGGATGTAAATAAACATCAGGCAATATAAAATGTCCAAAGCTGGCTACGGAGGCAACGAATGAGAAGGGGCCACGTGTATCCACTAGGGAGTGGTGAGGGGGCTATGGGAGTGAACCATAGGTTGCCATTTGTCATTATGTGAACCCATTGACTTCCTTAGGTGACATTAATGCCAATTGTAAGGAAGTGGTTGAGATTTCAGCCCATGACTTTGGTGGAGTATGGGCAGCCCTGAAATTCGTATGGGAAGGTATGGGCTCTTTTGACTTGTCCCACAAGTCACTCTACACCGTGGGGGTTGCTCCATCCTTATCCCCATTCCATTGTGGAAGTATGGGACATCTTTGCCCAACCAAAAACGAGCTCCCAGCAATGAGAAAACCAGAAATCGCGACTTGAAGGAACCCACGTTTTGGGGAAGCCAAAAACGTCCCGATTTGGGATTGGACAGAAAAATCCAATGGGGGATCCATTGGTAGGAACCTTGGGGCGAATTTGGGAGCAATAGCTACCCCAAAAGCCATGGGAAAACCCAGTCTTTGCAGCTCAGAAAACGAGTGACGGATTTGGGTTATTTGCTGAACGAAGCTATGAGAAATCCGATTGTGGATGTGTGAATAGAGGATGGGATTGCTGAGTCTAGTTTGAAGGGTATGTGGCCTTGGGTTGGAGCTCAGTGGACTAGCATCCTCCTCCATCTCCTATTGCATGCTTGAGAAACCCAACCGTGTGTTGGCTTAGCATGGTTGCTTGAGTGAAACCCTGACTGTGAGGGAGCCATCTAGTTCCTCCTTAGTGGATACACAGCCCAGCTCGGGGGTGATCTCTCAGCTGAAAGAATACAGGCTGGACAGAGATCTATGGTTGGGTGGAACATTGCTCTCACGTAGCCAGTTGTTTGGGCCATTATAATTCGAGATAAGTATTCTTGATGTTAATTTTATGCCCTGCAAGCATTTTAAATAATGATTGTTGTTTATATGTTCAATGCATGATAAAACTGTGTGCATATGTATTGTTAATTCCGCTGTGTTTATATTGAATTGAATCTTCCTAGAGAAGTTTTAAATTGTTAGGAATTTATGTGCATAAATATTGGGGCTAAGTTTGCCATAAGCCCGATATGTTGTTAATGTTTCATTCCCTGTTGTTCTATGGGGAAGGGGACGTTACAGAGTGGTATCAGAGCTCTAGGTTCAACCCTACGGCTGTTGGACCCTTCACAGAAATGCAAATCATTGAGTGTACATGCATTTTGTAATTGGAACTAAAATGCATTTTGTGTGTACATGCATTTTGAATTTTGAATTTTGTGTGTGTGTACAGAGATTAAATTGTAAATCCATTGGTTGGATTGTCGAATGAATGAAAGATTTCAAATTTTTCCTAAGTCTGTTTGAAAAAAAAAAAAAAATTCGTTTAAAGTCTGTTTCGGAAAGAATTCCCGAATGTCTTCCGCAGTTGCGGAAGCATTCGGCGAATTGCTCCGAAACTGCGGAAGCATTCCGCGAGTTTTTCCGCAGCGCGGAAGAATTCGGGAAGTCGCCCCGAAATTTGCGGAAGGAATTCCCTTCCGAAATTTTCGGAAGGAATTCTCTTCCGAAATTTGCGGAAGGATTCCGCGAGTTGTCCCGCAATGCGGAAAAATTCGGCAAACTGCTCCGAAAAAGAAGAAAATTTTTCTAAGTGTTTTCGAAAATTTTGTTTAAAGTTGTTTCGGAGGGAGTTCGGGAAAGTCTTCCGAAACTGCGGAAGGATTCCGCGAACGGTTCCGAAATTGCGGAAGAGTTCGGGAAAGTCTTCCGAAACTGCGGAAGGATTCCGCGAACGGTTCTGAAATTGCGGAAGAGTTCGGGAAAGTCTTTCGAAACTGCGGAAGGATTCCGCGAACGGTTCCGAAATTGCGGAAGAGTTCGGGAAAGTCTTCCGAAACTGCGGAAGGATTCCGCGAACGGTTCCGAAATTGCGGAAGAGTTCGGGAAAGTCTTCCAAAACCGCGGAAGGATTCCGCGAACGGTTCCGAAATTGCGGAAGAGTTCGGGAAAGTCTTCCGAAACTGCGGAAGGATTCCGCGAACGGTTCCGAAATTGCGGAAGAGTTCGGGAAAGTCTTCCGAAACTGCGGAAGGATTCTGCGAAGGGCTCCGAAATCGCGGGAGGATTCGGGAAAGTCTTCCGAGACGGCGGAAGCCTTCGCCGAATGGCTCCGCAATTGCGGGAGCATTCGTCGAATGGCTCCATGACGGAAGCCTTCGCCGAATGGCTCCGCAGTTGCGGGAGCATTAGCCGAATGGCTCCGCAGTTGCGGGAGAGTTCAGCGAATCGCTCCGCCATTGCGGAAGCATTCGCCGAACTGCTCCGCATTGCGGAAGCATTTGGAGAACCGGCCCGCGCGCCCAAAAAAAAAAAAAAAAAAAAAGTAAAGTGGCTAAAACTTGATTTTTTGATAGCAGGAGCATCCGGACTAAGAATGCGATGATTCCTGTGGGGCTTGGAGGCCATTGACGAGGGCCATGAAAGGACCAGTGAAGACCCGTAGCCCATTACACTCCGATTTGACAGAAAATGGATAATAATGACTTTTGAAGGACAGAGTCCCGAGGCTTGACAGAAGGCCGGTTTAAGCTGAAATTGATACGAGGCAGTCATGAAGCAGGCACAATGTTAAGCTCCGAATCTTGGAACCCAACTCCAAAGGATGTGGAGTCGGGGTGAGCAAGAAGGCCAAAAAGCACTGTTCCGGGCCACTTTTTCGGGATTTTGAAAAGCTTGTGGGCAGTAAAAGTGACCCTAGATGTGGGAATCAGAAATTTTACTGAACTAGACATTTCATATTCTCATTAAGACGGACAGCTTCCGTTAGACGAAGATTTTCCAGAAATGCACAGTTTGGGAGATAGCCGTTTTTGGCCCAAAATTTGGAATTTTGGAAAAATGTGAAAAATGAGAAGTAGCAAAACCCAGAAATTCACAGAAGATGAATGGTGCATCGGAATTGAAATCCGTGAATTGATGAGTATTCCTTGATATATGGACTAACTTCGCCCAATAGATAAGTTTTTGTGATTCCTCATAGATTTTCTTCCACAGGTGGCTGAAGTTGGCATTCAGGACCAAAATGCAACTGTGTAAAATGTGCAAAATTGGAGTGAAAAGTTGTCATTTTTGAAGGGATGCAGTTTCCGCACCTGATGTCGGAATGGAGCATGAAGACAGGCATTGGAAAGCTTGTCCAGCAGGGAACAATGATGCATGACCAGAGTTTGAATGAGGTCTACAGATATCATAGTTATTTAGTACAGAAGAGTGCCAGCGGCTGTTTTGACAAACAAATTTTGTTGTCAATATGGGCAATTTCTACAATTGCATGATATGGAAGAGAAATTCCATGATACGAGGAGGGATCGAAAAGGGAAGAATTCTTTAAACCTCAGTTTGTTATCATACTTATAATTATGAAATTGTCATATGGCATAAAAATGTTAAAAATGTAAGGGATTACATAGATGTATATGCACTAGATGACATCTTAACAAACATTGCATAGTGCATATGGAAATGCTTGTGCATGAATGAGATATTGCATATTGGTAACAGAATGAAGTCTGCATATGCAATAGAGAATATTGTGGTTGATAGTCACTATTGATGTTGGTATTGGTTGTAGGACCAAAGATAACAAAGAACATGGCTAAACATGTTGGGGATGTTGTTGCATGAAGCCCAAAAACCTTATGAGGAAAGGATGGCGCAACAAATCTATGATCATAAAGTTGGCAAAAGGACCGAGCAGCCTTGGTAAGAGGCCAATTGATCAGGTAACATCAGGCGATGTTAATGGTAACCATGCAGGTAATGATTATTGGTGCCAAATTGCATGAATGTTGAAAGAGGATTTGGTAAGATCTCTTCAACTATGTTTGAGCTATGTTGAGTTAATTGGCATGTGATATTGAATATCGATTGGGACTGTTTACCTACCAAGCTTGGTGAGGTATGGTTAAGTAAAGGAAATGATCCTTACACCCTATGACTGTTTAGAAGTCTCAATGCATTCATATGAATTTATATCATGTCATGTGTATGTTGGTTATGTGCTTAATAACCAAGCAAGTGAGGACTGGTGGTCCTGATTATGATAATGCAAGTTATATGAGATAGTCATGTCTCGATCATAATATGCTTGAATGCATAGCACTCATGAAACAATGCAAGGTAGCATTGAGTAGATGTGCATTAAGAGATTTTATGAATCTTGTGATGCATTGTATGAATGCATAGGGATGATGCATATGTTATTGCAAAATAAATAATGAATGAAACGACGAATTGATGATAATTCTAGGATCATTTCATGGGCTGTTATGAATGCAAAATAGTAAGTGCATGAAGAGCTCAATCATGATTGATGGGCTGCTAGGATACTTTGTGGATGGACAGAATGGTATGAATGATATGACTATGGAATAGTGAGCATTTATGATTTAGTTAAGCTGCATGGATAGTGTGACTATGTCTTGAAAATTATATTGTGATAAGGATGCATATATAGAAGTGTATATATATATATTTCATTGCATTTCAAATGTAACAGCTGAAGGAGTTTGAATTATTGAGCATTATAATTCCGAGATCACCTGAGTAATTGTTGTAGCAATGAAATGATAATATGCATAGATACTCATGACATGTTTGGCTGATTGAAGTTTTAGTTTCCGATAGAAAGGTCTTACATATGGCTGTGAGGATAAGTCCATAGTAGAGACCGGGATCTACCACATGTAGAAGCCAAAGGTTATGAGAAGGTTCTCATGGTTGAGAGCTCGAAGTTCTGTTAGTAAAAACAGTTGTAAATATCAGATTTGTAAATGTTTCGAATTTGAAATTTTACTAATAATTGCTAATGACTGTTTGGCTTATATGAAAATGTGTCAGGAGGACATGTTGTAAGTGGATGCTCATGTATGACAGCAGGCATAAGACCATAATGGGTAGAGTGGTGTCACTTACAGGAGCCAAACAATATGAGGATAGTCTCATGGATAAGAAAACCAATTTCTGTAGTAGACAGAGTTGCAAATGCATACTGAATTTTATTATTAGTGCCATGGATTGGTTATGGAGCAATCGGATTTGAAATTGTATTGCTAAATGTTGCTAACTGTTTGGCTGTTTAATAAGTGTGCCAGGAAGACACATTGCAGTAAGACCATGACAGAGGTCCTACAGAAGCCAAACTTCATGGGAAGGGATTCCATGATGTGAAAATGGGTTCCAAGTGGAATGCCATAAGACATTATTAATGTTTCATCTGCACTGCATGATTGGTAAACAATATGAGTGAGATGGTAAAGGTTATGTCAGTAAGACATATGAAGGATATGTAACATCAAAAGGAATTGGGATGGCCAACCGAGGGACTGTCAACTCAGAGAAGGAGCCTCCATTCCTCATTAAAGAAGAGAAATAACATCGGCAAAATGGATAAGTTTTCCATAAACCCTGAATGATATATATATATATAATTATTGGAGTTAATATGCAGAGCATGTTTTGATTTTATTTCCATCATGAAAGACTGCTTGAGGTATGATTAGGACCTTCATAGCTCACATCAGTAAGGAGTGCACGCCTTTCTGGTGCTGAGTTATGTTAGGGATGCCAACATTGACTACGCCTTAAGGGAATGGACGCATTCCTGGTGTTTCAATGTTGGATAGTGAATGTTATGAAATATGTTTACAATTCTAGGGCAGCGATACTAATGAGCTCGCTATCCATTTTGTGTTGACAGATTATACATATGAAACTCAGTGCTACACATTAAACGGAAAAGTGAAGAAAATAGTACTCAAGAAGACTGTATGAGCAGTGGTAACCCTTGCGCAGGGTGAGTGGGTATCATGGGGCCATGATAGCCTGCAGTTAAGAAAGTTACCTAAAGAATTCCTAAATGGAACCGCCGGCTTACATAAGAGAAGAAGTGCCACCCTTGTGTGGGTGAAGAATTGTTATGCGCATTGAGGGATTGTGATACCGTGAAAGGCCGATGCAAGCCTAAGGCAAGAGTAGTGGAGCCTTGACCTATAATGGTCGGTGGCGCAGTTACCTTCCATTGGTCGATGACCCAGACGTATGTGCTGGCTCGGCAATGGAGAGGGCCAACCAGGTATGGGACTGGTTGGGCACCACCAAATGCTTGGTAAACCCAGTCGACGTGAAGGTGTACTGGTAGGGCATTAATTAATTGATGACTTGGAACAGCCTGCGTGCTGGCCAAACATCTTAGTCTGCAGGAGGATCCCAAGGCTTATAAAGTAAAAGCAGGACCCTGTGGACCAGAGAGGAAATGCACAGTACAGATAAGTATTCATTTTCATTCATTTCTTATTTGAAATAATGAAGGTTTCAAGCATAAAGCTTGTAACAGTGAGCTGATGCATTATTGTTTCTTTGTTGGAAACCTTGGTTAATACAGGAAGCAAGGACCCTGAAAGAACTAAAAGTTGCTTGGTAAATTCAGAAAGTGGCTGGTTGAGCGAGATTATTGATGATTTGGAGCAGCCTGCGTGCTGGCCAAACATGCGAGATTGTTGATGATTTGGAGCAGCCTGCGTGCTGGCCAAACATGCGAGATTATTGATGATTTGGAGCAGCCTGCGTGCTGGCCAAACATGCGAGATTGTTGATGATTTGGAGCAGCCTGCGTGCTGGCCAAACATGCGAGATTGTTGATGATTTGGAGCAGCCTGCGTGCTGGCCAAACATGCGAGATTGTTGATGACTTGGAGCAGCCTGCGTGCTGGCCAAACACCCAAATCCATAGGTGATTCCAAGGCTTGTAAAGCAAAGAAGGACCCTATGGAATAAAGTGAAGACATCTAGTGCAGATAAGTATTTGGTTATCTTGTAATTTCTTGCTTATGAATATACATGTGTATATGATTTGGTTATGTTTTCCTATGAAAATAAACTAAACATGTGAATTAATTCATTGTTTGAGTGTAGGTATGGTTGGAAGCAATGACTATGGAAGCATCCTAAGGATGCGAGTGGACATGCAACCACCCTAAAGAGCTCAGCATGAGCAGTAATGAAAGATGAGGCTAGTGGAACTGTGTGAGTCCTAGCAGCTAGGAGTTTGACCAACCAAGTGGAGGAACTCCATGGTTGAAAGATCTGGAATAGACCATAGACACTACGTGTCATAGCCGAGAAGGGCAGGTCAAGCATTCACGTTAAAGTGAAAGAGGACAGGAGCATGGAAACCACAGTGGTGGTGTGGGTTCCAGAATGGAACAAAACTAAGAGGAGAAACTCTTACTGCTCCCTCTCTTTCCTTTTTATTGATGCATTTATAAAATTAGAAAATTGCTGAATGCATGCATGACTGAAATTAAAAGTGTGTTTATTCGATTAAAGTGAATTGTGAATGCTAATTAATGAATTGTGAATGGATGAACATGAAGGAATTCATGTGTATGTTGGGCAAGCATAAAAAGTGTGGAAGTCTCATGAGTAAAGCATGGACTATCCATGTCAACTGGGGATAAACCATTGACTGATTTTTAAATGTTCGGGTTATGCTTGGCCTAACGAGAATTGTAATGATGAATTTCACAGGTGGAAATTGAATCGATTGGTTGCAGCCGGTGCAGGCAAGTGTTGCTAGTGAACAAAGTGTGGTCAGTTGTTTCCATTGACCATGGCGACAGACCAAGGGCTATTAGAATTGGCTGGAGGTCTTCTTCAAACAATTGCCAAGACCCAAGAAAATCTTGGAGAGATGCTCAAGATGCAAAAGCAACAGAACAAGATGAACCACAAGGTCTTGCAGGACACTCTTCGTCTGCAGAAAGAGGTAAAAAGCATTGTGAAAGCAATCGGCAAGGGAGAGAAAAGTGGATCAATGAAGAAGCATTCATCCAATCGTCCGATTAAGAGACGCTCCAGGTGGGAAGACTCAAAGGAAATTGAGCATGCAAATATGAAGCAAACAGTGAAGTGTTGGAAGTGTGGAGGGGATCATTGCCTCCGTAACTGCCCAACAAGAAAACCTCAAGAAGGTAGCAGCCGTAAAATTTTCAGACTTATGGATGAGCTGGAAGATCCGAATCAGCAGGAGCAGCTCGTGAAAATCAAAGGACTTGGTCCTGAAAGTTCAAAGTAAAGGATAGAATGCAGGGCAGATCTGCAAAGTTTTGAAGTTTTGGACATGTGTAAATTGTATATGTATGCCTAAGTCTTGGAACACCGAGGACGGTGTTGTTCTAAGGGGGAGGGGAATGTAATACCCCCAATTCGACCCTTAGGATATATGAGCCTTTAATGTAAATCAGTGTACATGTGATGTATGTTTTCCTAGCGTGGAGCTCAAGGCCAAGGCCCCGCTAGTGAAAGCCGAATTTTATTTAAAGGGCAAGTATTTGATATTTTGATACCATGTGCTCTTAAGCCATGGAAATTGTAATAGGATGTAAATAAACATCAGGCAATATAAAATGTCCAAAGCTGGCTACGGAGGCAACGAATGAGAAGGGGCCACGTGTATCCACTAGGGAGTGGTGAGGGGGCTATGGGAGTGAACCATAGGTTGCCATTTGTCATTATGTGAACCCATTGACTTCCTTAGGTGACATTAATGCCAATTGTAAGGAAGTGGTTGAGATTTCAGCCCATGACTTTGGTGGAGTATGGGCAGCCCTGAAATTCGTATGGGAAGGTATGGGCTCTTTTGAATTGTCCCACAAGTCACTCTACACCGTGGGGGTTGCTCCATCCTTATCCCCATTCCATTGTGGAAGAATGGGACATCTTTTCCCAACCAAAAACGAGCTCCCAGCAATGAGAAAACCAGAAATCGCGACTTGAAGGAACCCACGTTTTGGGGAAGCCAAAAACGTCCCGATTTGGGATTGGACAGAAAAATCCAATGGGGGATCCATTGGTAGGAACCTTGGGGCGAATTTGGGAGCAATAGCTACCCCAAAAGCCATGGGAAAACCCAGTCTTTGCAGCTCAGAAAACGAGTGACGGATTTGGGTTATTTGCTGAACGAAGCTGTGAGAAATCCGATTGTGGATGTGTGAATAGAGGATGGGATTGCTGAGTCTAGTTTGAAGGGTATGTGGCCTTGGGTTGGAGCTCAGTGGACTAGCATCCTCCTCCATCTTCTATTGCATGCTTGAGAAACCCAACCATGTGTTGGCTTAGCATGGCTGCTTGAGTGAAACCCTGACTGTGAGGGAGCCATCTAGTTCCTCCTTAGTGGATACACAGCCCAGCTCGGGGGTGATCTCTCAGCTGAAAGAATACAGGCTGGACAGAGATCTATGGTTGGGTGGAACGTTGCTCTCACGTAGCCAGTTGTTTGGGCCATTATAATTCGAGATAAGTATTCTTGATGTTAATTTTATGCCCTGCAAGCATTTTAAATAATGATTGTTGTTTATATGTTCAATGCATGATAAAACTGTGTGCATATGTATTGTTAATTCCGCTGTGTTTATATTGAATTGAATCTGCCTAGAGAAGTTTTAAATTGTTAGGAATTTATGTGCATAAATATTGGGGCTAAGTTTGCCATAAGCCCGATATGTTGTTAATGTTTCCTTCCCTGTTGTTCTATGGGGAAGGGGACGTTACATCCCCACTTCAAGGACTCCATTTTCCCAAGTTCAAGGGCTTAACAAACTTCACTCTTCTCATCCTCTTATTTTAAACTTTCTTGGTTACTAAGTTACTTGATATTTCAGATATGTAGTTGTTGATCAAATTTGAAGTAGATATGATTTTATTCACTAGATATTAGTTGTTTGCAAGGCATTTATCTTGCCTAGATCTAGTAAAAGCATTCATATTTGTTACAAGTCATTTCCAGTATATTGTAAGGCTTGAATAAGTAGAGTGTTAAGAGCAATTAAAAGGTTCTATTTGGCTAATTTAGAGCATTGAATTTGATTCTCTTTAGGAGCAAGAAAAGAGCCTAATAAAGAAGCTTACTAGCTTGTCTTGCATAGAAGGAAAGCTTGCTAGCTTGTACTACATAAAGCAAGCTTGCTAGCTTGTCCTACTTAGTTAATTTTTTTAATTTTTACTTAGCATTTTAGCTTAGAATTTTTTTAATTTGTTTGATAAGTCCCAAGACACTTTTAAAATGTTTTTGGGCATTTTTTTTATTTATGTTTGCTTCATGGTTTGCAGGTTTTAATGATTAATTAGAGAGGCACACTCGCAAAATTTCGATGTTTCAAGCCATTCAAAGCGTTTCAGAAGCCCTCTTCTTTGTATAGATCTTTCTATGCCACTTGTAAGCCTTTTGATGATAATATATAAAGGCTCAAAGGTGCCCCTTCAAAGTTATTGTAATAAAGTAATAAAATCAAAGCAAGTAGGCTATGCC
This sequence comes from Larix kaempferi, assembly GCA_027924585.1. Classification (NCBI taxonomy): domain Eukaryota; kingdom Viridiplantae; phylum Streptophyta; class Pinopsida; order Pinales; family Pinaceae; genus Larix; species Larix kaempferi. Next base: position 8,521,147 of record BSBM01000742.1, read on the forward strand.
GTGCCTGTACCCCATCCCCCTAGGGGAATCTGTGTCATCTATGTTGTGGCATGAATTTTGCTTGTTTTTTTTTTGTTTCTAGTTTAGTTTTACTTTATTAAACATTAGATTAAAACACTAAAACACACACACACTTAAAGTAGTTTTTTTCTTTTATTTTTTTTATGATTTTTGTTTACAATTTCTAAAATAAACCCCCGCGCATTCCTGAAGTATTGCACTAGTTGAAAGAGCTTGCTAGAGTAAGTGGTGTGTGGAAAATAGATTCAAAAGTTTTAGCTAGTTTAAATAAGTCACTCTATTTTTTTTTATAAAAGCAACCAAGGCTCCATTCCCCGTATGCTCTAGAACTTTGCGGCTTAGTTTGACTAGTTGGTCAAACTGGAAAGGGATTGGAGTGACTAGAATAATAGGGAAACCCATTCGAGACTTTTCCTTGAGAATTCAGGAGGTCACAGTTAGAGATTTATATAGAGTCGGGAGGATTCCCAAAGAAAACTAACGTCTTGCCTTGTTAGACACTTGGCATAGCTGCTTTTGCACTCACTTCAAGAAGATCAATTCTCGGTGGGCCACACCAGGAATAAACCCACTAATCACCAAAACACATAATAATAAAATCAACCAAGAACAATTTGTAACACATTTACTTTTACAAAATTTACTTTACTATTGACATTGGTCTTACTTATAATATCTTTTGATGTTGATGCTTTAATGATGATAATGGATGATGGATGATATTAAGTTTAGAATTGTATTGTTCTTGCATTTCTAACTCCTAGATTGTTAAGTTTTATTTGTAGAGTAAAATCCTTAGATTGTTTTCATAAGTACCACCCCCTTTGGCATCGCTAGGAGTAAGTCTAGATGGAGGAGTCAAGTATTTAGGTGACAACACTTGACTTTGACTTGCCCCCAAGGACACACTGAGCGGCTTGAATATTTCTTCCACGTTCCCCCTAGGTGTGCATTAGGTGGTAACATTTTGGCGTCGTTGTCTAGGATAAATATTTTCATTCTCGAGTTACAACTTTGTTTCTTCTTGTTTATTTTTACTTTGTTTGATGCATTAACAGGGTGGTGGCAATGAAGATGGATATGTACATGGATATGATATTAGTTGTTTGCAAGGCATTTATCTTGCCTAGATCTAGCAAAAGCATTCATATTTGTTACAAGTCATTTCCAGGATATTGTAAGGCTTGAATAAGTAGAGTGTTAAGAGCAATTAAAAGGTTCTATTTGGCTAATTTAGAGCATTGAATTTGATTCTCTTTAGGAGCAAGAAAAGAGCCTAATAAAGAAGCTTACTAGCTTGTCCTACATAGAAACAAAGCTTGCTATCTTGTACTACATAAAGCAAGCTTGCTAGCTTGTCCTACTTAGATAATTTTTGAATTTTTACTTAGCATTTTAGCTTAGAATTTTTTTAATTTGTTTGATAAGTCCCAAGACACTTTTAAAATGTTTTTGGGCATTTTTTATTTATGTTTGCTTCATGGTTTGCAGGTTTTAATGATTAATTAGAGAGGCACACTCGCAAAATTTCAATGTTTAAAGCCATTCAAAGCGTTTCAGAAGCCCTCTTCTTTGTATAGATCTTTCTATGCAAACTTGTAAGCCTTTTGATGATAATATATAAAGGCTCAAAGGTGTCCCTTCAAAGTGATTGTAATAAAGTAATAAAATCAAAGCAAGTAGGCTACGCCGTGCCCATACCCCATTCCCCCTAGGGGAATCTGTGTCATCTATGTTGTGGCATGAATTTTGCTTGTTTTTTTGTTTCTCGTTTAGTTTTACTTTATTAAACATTAGATTAAAACACTAAAACACACACACACTTAAAGTAGTTTGTTTCTTTTATTTTTTTATGATTTTTGTTTACAATCTCCAAAATAAACCCCCGCGCATTCCTAAAGTACTGCACTAGTTGAAAGAGCTTGCTAGAGTAAGTGGTGTGTGGAAAATAGATTCAAAAGTTTTAGCTAGTTTAAACAAGTCACTCTATTTTTTTTTATAAAAGCAACCAAGGATCCATTCCCTGTATGCTCTAGAACTTTGCGGCTTAGTTTGACTAGTTGGTCAAACTGGAAAGGGATTGGAGTGACTAGAATAATAGGGAAACCCATTCAAGACTTTTCCTTGAGAATTCGGGAGGTCATGGTTAGAGATTTCTATAGATTCGGGAGGATTCCCAAAGAAAACTAATGTCTTGCCTTGTTGGACCCTTGGCATAGCTGCTTTTGCACTCATTTCAAGAGGATCAATTCTCGGTGGGCCACACCACGAATAAACCCACTAATCACCAAAACACATAATAATAAAATCAACCAAGAACAGTTTGTAACACATTTACTTTTACAACATTTACTTTACTATTGGCATTGGTCTTACTTATAATATCTTTTAATGTTGATGCTTTAATGATGATAATGGATGATGAATGATATTAAGTTTAGAATTGTATTGTTCTTGCATTTCTAACTCCTAGATTGTTAGCTTTTTATTTGTAGAGTAAAATCCTTAGATTGTTTTCATAGGTACCACTCCCTTTGGCGTCGCTAGGAGTAAGTCTAGATGGAGGAGTCAAGTATTTAGGTGACAACACTTGACTTTGACTTGCCCCCAAGGACACACTGAGCGGCTTGAATATTTCTTCCACGTTCCCCCTAGGTGTGCATTAGGTGGCAACATTTTGGCGTAGTTGTCTAGGATAAATATTTTCATTCTCGAGTTACAACTTTGTTTCTTCTTGTCTATTTTTACTTTGTTTGATGCATTCAGTGAATTTTTAAAACTTACTCGATCCATCTGGTGACTCCACTATCAATAAAATTAACAAGGTATTCTACAAGAAGAAAATCTGAAGGTTTATTCTCTCTCATCCATGATCTTGAAAAGGTTTACCAGAGGATGTTGAATAAACTTGCTTCTCGTAGGATCCTTGAGAAGCTAAGATCCTAGTCTGTTTTAGATATCCACCTTTTATTTGAAAATTATGAAGTAGATAATAAAATAAGAGACTTTTTTGGTTCGTTGAATTTTATTAACATAATTGGTTACCCTCATGTTGTTCCTGATAAAGCAATTGAAAAATTGCCTTCTTTCCAGGGCAACAATGCAATAAGTGCTAAGGCACATTTAAAGAAAAATTTCACAATGCTTTAACAAGTGGTGTTTGAATGGAAAGCATGAGTATGTGCAAATGAAGTTGTTTTATCTTTCCTTAGAAGAAGATGTGTTTGATTGGTTTTCCATTCTTGATGATGACAGTTACAAAACCTTTAAGGAATTTGAAAAAGGATTCCTAGCAAGATGGGGAAACAAAAAAGAAGATAGAAATTTGTTGGCTGCCATTAACAATCTGAAAAATAACGAGATTGAAACCATGGAGGAGTTTAAAAAGAAATTTAATAATATTATCTCAATCCTCCATGCCAACATCACAACTACAGATGGATCAATCTTGATTTATTACATGGAGTCATTCAATGGAGAAATGAGGTATCAGTTAAGGGACAAAGAACCTGCTAATTTGAAAAAATCCCAGGAATTAGCTAAGAAGATTGAAAAAAACATGCAATCTTCAGGGAAATCAAACATTCTAGGCTTCACAATGTGTAGTTCATCATCCAGATAGCCATATAGTAAAGACAAATTAGTAGCAACAGATAGCAAGGACTTTTCCAAGGATCCATTAAGAGAATTAACTGATGTAATTAAACCCATGGAAGCCAATCATGCTGCTCTGATAAATGCCATGAAGAACAAACTCATTTATATGGAAATATCCCATGTTCCATCCCAGAGATTTCCACCTAGACCCAATCCAGAGTGGAAAAGAAAACTTCTTCCCTGCGACCATAGTATTTCAAATCAACTTGAAACAACCAACATGGTCACGGAAGAAGTTCCCCCTTTTTGTAGAGCTTACAATGAGTTTCATGAGGAAGCAACAAGTCCAAAGATTAATTACATTAATGAACAAGGTACTCATGAGACAAATAAATTTGTCAGTTATCCTAGTAAGCCAGAGTACATAAATGTTGATGGCAGAGCTCACACATTGTCCAAATAAACATGGAAGCATGCTAAATAAATGGCACAAGAGAAAGACAATGTGACCAAGGTATTTGGGGAAAATCCTACTCCACATGAGATCATAGATATGGAAAAATTCAAAGTAATTACCTACCAAAGAAGATTAGCTGCAATTCTGATCTGAAAATCTTTCAGGATATTTTTAACCAAAAAATTGCACGAGAAATTTGCATGTAAATACTCATAAAAATGGCTTTTAAAGATGAATTTTAAATTCTAAAATAAAACACAAGCAAATAAAAAAGATATGCAAACCATAAATTGAATACAACAAATTATAACGGAGTTCATCCTTCTTGGGCCATGTCTCCCGGCCACTTCCAATGAGAAGGTCGATCTTATTAAGTCTCCAAAGCTTACATATATGAGTTTCTGGAAACACCTATGAGTTATGTTAGTCAAAATCAGAAACATACTGCACCACTGTGTTCCTCTTGAAATTCTGAGTAAAATGAGTATAAAGTCGACTATGTTTGCCTAAGGCCTCCTTTGGAACACAAATCAAGAAAAATATGCCCTGCAATTGTATGGACTGTACGGATTTCCCACCTCAGGAATCATGGCCATTACTGGTTGTACCTACCTCGATATCCATGCATGTACTGTGTCTTGGAAACTGTGCAATTCGCGCTCTGTGTAGTCACTTTTTCGTAGCTCCGAGAGGGGTTTTTATGTGTTTTTTGGGCGTTAACATTGTAACGTTGCATTTGTTGGTGGTTTAGTTCGTATTGCATTGGCGTTGTTGGACTGTGACTTGGTTTGTGTGTTGGCTATTTTTTGTTGGCTTGGCTTCCACATTGTTAGCTCCACCATTCTATGTTTTTTGGTTGGTTTATCCACAAGGCCTAGGTGTTGGCCACGGGGTCGAGGGCCTAACCCTCAATCCCACCCATTTTTCAAATGAATTCCAACTTCAACTTTATATACAAGTTTATTCCTATACCTATTAAGTGACACCAGCGGGGCTTATAGTTAGGAGGACTCTATGGAGACTTTGGTGGGATTGAGGTCATGGGTTCGATCCCCACTACCTCCACAAAATTTTGGTAAAAGGTACAACCAATGGCCAATAGGGTTGCCACATGGAAGACCCTGATTGGTCCATGTATATGCCATGTCGTCCAAAACATGTCCACGTGGAACCCTGTGGGTGTGCCACGTGACCCCTTTTTCCCCCTTTTTACATCAATTTTACCCTTTTTTTGAATCTTTTAAACCAATATCTTTTGTGCCTAGAGGTCGTTTCATGCGAAATGAACGTTGTTGAAAATCTCCTGACGAGCGCTACGTGTATGTAAGCTTATTTACATGTTTTGAAGACTTTTATTTTGATCGAAATCTGAGATCCTCTTGGATCAAACCTTCCCACTGGGAAGCTTTTGGGACACCAAAGGCTTGAGATCATACCAAAAATAGGTGAGGGTACAACTCCCTCACTCTTCCGGTTTATAGCTACCGTGCTTTGATTGGATGCATTCCTTTGAGCCCCACATAAATAAATTCCATGTCACCTCTTCATGAAGATCTGACCTTCTTTCCAAGTAACATATTCCTGAAGCTCATTGAGATATTCAGGAGAAAACTCATCAACAGAAGGTATTTGAACTTGTTAATCTTGGTCCACAATCATAGGAGGCTCATACAGTTTCAAGTTTTCCACATTAACAGTGGAATACATTTGCATATAAGGAGGAAAATCTAACCAAAAATCATTATTACCAACTTGTCCAAAATTGTAAAAGGTGCATACTGATTGGTTTCAAGTTTCTACCTTCACCTTGGAGTTGGTCTTTGTTGATATGAAGCCATACTCAATCACCAATTTGGAAATGATGATCCACCCGATGCTTGTCATGTCTTTCTTTATACCTGGCCTGACTTGATTCCAACTGCTCTTGTACTACTTGATGTATTAACTGGATATGCTGAATAAACTTCAGAGCTTTATCCGCATCAAATTTACCATATCCCACTGCATATTTCCCATAAAAAAATTCTAGGGAGACGTTGGAAAATAACCTAAACATGTCTCGAAAGGAGACTTTTGTGTTGAAGAGCACATAACTCTGTTGTAGGCATGTTGAACATAATGAAACTATTCATCCCACAACTTGGGATGCTTGGCACAATATCCTCAAAGAAGATGTGGGTGAAAACGCGAAGTTGGGTAACATTTCTGTGAGAAACGAGCGCCGAAGAGACATAGCGGAAGCTATTCGGCCGAATAACCAAATTTATTCGGCAGAATAAATTTGGTTATTCAGTCGAATAAGTGCTACTTTATTCGGCCAAATAACTTTTAATGGTTCACCGTTAGAAATAACAGAGACCCTGATTTGTGTGCGAGGCATTGCCGACCGTGAAAAATGTCCGACGTTTTTTTATTTATTCGGCCAAATTATTATTCCACTGCATAATTATTCGGCCGAATTATTATTTCGTCGAATAATTATTCGCCCGAATAAGTTTTATGCATAAAAGCTCGGCCGCAGCCAGTTTTTGTCATTTTCGCTTGCAGGTTTCTGGACCCAGCTCTTTTTGTCATTTCTTGTAGGCTGGGCCACCCATTTCACCACCCGTGCACGTATGTTGGTGGAATCCGCCACCCGTCCGCATCTGTTGGTGTTCTGCCACCCCTCCCAGCAGACCATTCGCCACCATATTTTGTCACCCATTTAAAATCCCCTTTCGCCACCCTGTTTTGCGCCACCCATTTCTTCTCCCTATTTTGCGCCACCCCTTTCGCCACCCTGTGCTACTCGTACTGACTTGGACAGTGTCCAGTGCAGGGTGCTCATTCGTCGCGGATTTGGACTATGTCCAATTTGTATGGCGGTTGGTCATCGTGGAGTTGGAGGTAATTTTCTTTATTTTTTTTTCTTTTTGTTATTTTTGATATTTTAATCTTGGTTCATTGTTGGTAGGTTCTGTTTCATTTTTTTCGGTTCTTGGCTTCGTTGGGCTTCGGGCATTGGTGTTGGTTCATTGTTGGGCTTCGGTTGCTCACGTTCGGTTTCGTCATTGGCTTTCATCATTGAAAAATAAACAGGTATTCTTTTTAATTAAAAATTAAATATAGATCTGCTTTAAAAATTAAAAATAGTTATGTTGTTTAATTAAAAATTGTATATAGGTATGTTGTTTTGATTTTTCAATTTATTTCTCAATTTAATTTATGATAAACCCGGTTTTTTCAGTTGGTGAGTTCATGAACAAATTCATGAACTCTGTTCATGACTATGTTCATGAACAGGGTTCATGAACTCTTAGTACTATTTAATGTTAGTTGTAAATTGTTGTACTTATTATTTTTTTAATAACAAAACTAACAATCAAATATAAGGAAACTTTATCAAAACAATGAAACATGGGATTTAAAAAGATAATCTTTAAAGAAAATTCTAAGATGGTAATTGATCTCCTTGCTAATAACTTGTATCAACTATTATGTGAAATGGTTAGCCTTTTGGTATGGTGCAAATATATAGTCAAATGTCTTAAAATCATATAGTTTCAAACATATAAAGGGGTCCAATAATGGTTAACAAACAATGTTGTTTCTTCAAAATTAATAATTTACAAACCAAAAGGATGATTCCTATTATTTTAACTAATCAAAGAGTAGTCAGTAGCTTACGATGGTGCCAATCCAAGCCAGTTCAATGATGAAATCATCTCCTATTGTCCCATCCCACTTCCTCTCGACAAGCTCAGTAGCAGTAAAAATTACCAGTTAAATAATTGTGACCAGAGCGTATCCCTACTCTGTTCTAATTCATCCCAAAGAAAGTAGCTAGATTGAGTTCTTGCACTTGATATATTCCATTAATCATGATAGAAACTAACTTGAATAATAGAAATAACAACAATAAAAAATAAAGGAGTTTGGTGGCTCATCCATATATTGAGTTGTAATGCTATTCTTATTTTAAGTTTAAACAACAATAGCTCTCTATAATCTTAAAAACCTGAATCTTACTTGGATTATGAACCCGACATACTTGGCTCAAATTAAAGAATCTATGTGGACCTCTCCTTGTTAATGCATCTATTTTAAACTTGTTTATCATTCTTAAACCCACTCTAGGATCATCAGACCAAGTAACAAAAGTAATTCCACAAACCATTAATATTATCCTGGCTCAATTTTACATAATCCTGGATGTTTATATTGGTTCCCACCCCTCCAGCCCCCCCCCCCTAAACTTATAATGGCTTTCTCCCCTTTAACTTATATAATATAACACTTTAACATGTTCATGAACATAGTTCATGACTGTTCATGAATAGAGCATTGAAAAATAAACAGGTATGCTTTTTAACTAAAAATTAAATATAGGTTTGCTCTAAAAATTAAATATAGCTACGTTGTTTAATAAAAAATTATATATAGGTATGTTGTTTTGCTTTTTCAATTTATTTCTCAATTTAATTTATGATAAATTGGGTTTTTTTCAGTTGGTGAGTTCATGAGTTGGTGAGTTACTGATTCCTTGACATAAACAAGTGCAACCTTCACTTAATATTTAACCATATTGGTTCCATTCATTTAAGACATCAAAAACACTGAAAAGGTTGGCACATTAATTCCTCATACATCCAACAATATTAGTTATACTCATTTTAAGAACTATTAGATGATACATCTAGGTCCTTATTAAAGAACGTAGTTTCTTTAGTAGCTAGGTCTTAGAATTTGTTCAATTAACATGTAGAATTTGAATATGTAATGAGTTGATAGTTGTGTAAGTGTAGATATCATATCAAATGGAAAGAGAGGAGTCTTCGAGGAAAAAGAATAGGAGGTCATCACGTTCTTCGGGAGTTGGTGTCCCAATTGATAATCGAAGGTTGTCGACTTTACCTTGGGATTCAAGATTATTGTACAGTTCACATTCATCCGATCATCGGCGAGGCGATAGGGGCACAGATGATTCCCCTTTATCTTCTATCGGAGAACGTCGATACTGACTGTCTGTCGGTATGAACATTAATGTTTTAATACATGGATCATTTGTATTTTATGTGTTCAAAAAGTTTGTGCATGTTTACACACAACTTTGTTTGTATTTGAAGCAGAGCATGGTTCAGAAGAGGCTCTTAATTCTACAGAGAGGGAGGAATATCAAGCAAGGGAGACAGACGTGGGTGTAGTGCAAGGTTCCCTAGAGGCTTGTCATTCTACACAGAGTGACGAAGGTCGAGCCAGGATGCAATATGTTGAACTAGTCGAGGGTTGTACACCCATAACGACTTATCCATTTTATTTACCTAAGGAGCTTCCATGGGAAAGTGGTCTTCAATAAACGACCCTTGAAAGTTGTAGATCTCACTATGACAAGCTACAATGTGATATTTCTAGTTTGGATCTCGCTCCAAAGAACAAACAAAGTTTAGAGATGGTTTTGCGATACAAAAATTCATTGAAGTATATGAGGATCTTGGACCAACAATAGATAGTTTTGTTGACTTGATGCGGAGAAGAAAGGCCCAAGTGATGGGTCCAGACAAGTGGGCTGTTGTGAATGAAAGAGTGACCAAATAACAGGACAAATCAATGTTTAACTTCAAAGAGGGCCTAAAGTGAAAAATGTTGAAAGTGCAATATTTTAACAACCTTGAACTTGCACATCATTTATATGATCAGTTCCTTGCATCCTATGGTAGGTTGCCATAGAATGATGAGGTTTCTAATTATTTTGCTAAAAAATTTTATGCCATTTTTTTAAAAAATATGAAACCAGACTATACCGATATTCATTCTGACTTTTATGGAGTTGGAAAGGGGCGAATATGCAATCAAAAAGGTGCTCTTAGAGATCCCAATACTCTTCGACCTCCACCTCATATATCTCTCCGACCTAGGCTTGTGACTTACAAATCGGAGATGGATACCACATCACAACTTGGGACAAATGCAAGGCATTCTGTTGCTAAAGGTTTAATGTCGGCATTTGTAGGAGTTGATGTGGGATTAATTCGAGAGAGGGATCGAGCCACTATTTGTCAAAATTTTGTTTACAAAATGAATGATGAGTTAGATGGAATGAGCATTGAAAATATCAAGGCTTATGCTAAGGTTTGTTGTGATATAGCTTTGGATGCCCTATTTTAGGAGAGGTTTGTGTACTTTCAATCTATTTACTTTTTTTATTCATTTTGAATTGAACTTTTTGTTACATTATATCTATGTATGATATTATGCATTTTTTTATGTATAGTAATAAATATATTATGTAAATGTTTATTGGTTGCAGTTTTCTAAAATGTTGAATGAACATAATTTTTGAGTCTCCACTAGCGAAAATGTAGAAGAGCATCTTCGAGAGGTATATTTATTATTTACATATTTATATTTATGTTTGAAAGATATTTTATCCTTTTTTTGAATTTTAATTTATCTATGTATCTTATTGTTAATTTGACTTATCCGTGCAGGTTACTTTAGATTCGAACTTTTTACATGCTTTTCCATCTCTTGTGAGCTAATGATTTTGATTTTTTTGTTTTGATTTAAGTTAATTGCTTAATTTTAGTTTTTTTTGCTTGCAATATGTTTTATTTATTAACAAAATTTAAATTTTAGGGAAGAGAACATATGGAAATTGACAGTGAAGATATAGGTTCCTTGATGGATGTGGATATTGGCACCGACGTAATTTTGTTCATAATTGAATTGTTCTCTGATATATAAGTTTAATATTTTAATTTTTTGAATTTATTTTAAAATTGTTTAAATAATTTATGAGATTCATAAATTGCTTTTATACATGTTGCAGCTTGAGTCTCTTCAATCTCTTCATGGCAAAGGGAAGACTCTAGTGGAGGATAGTTGTGGACTTACATTTAGAGAATTTGAGGTAATTTTGTTAATAATTGAATTGTTCTTCGATATAAGTTTAATATTTTAATTTTTTGAATTTAGTTTAAAATTGTTTAATTAATTTAAGATATTCATAATCTGCTTTTATATATGTTGCAAGTTGGGTTGAGTCCAAGGGAAGACCCTAGTGGATGACAGTGGTGGACTTCCATTTAGAGAATTATTTATATTGCTATTTTTTTGTTGATATATATATTGTAGTTGTTTTGGACATCAAGGAGATTTATTTTTGGATTATACATATGTACATTGAACTCACATGTTCATGAATGTTTTTTTTCGATTATATATATGTACATTGAACTTACATATTCTGTATTTGCTTTAAATGATCTAACTTTTTTTGTTAATTATTTAGCATATTTGGTGTGGTAAATGTTTATAATATGTTTTTGCATGTTTATGAATGTATGTATTATTAAATTTATGTATGTATATAGATGTAAAATATTTTGAGTGTTGAGATGTAAATAATGATAGGAATGTTAGGAATGTTAAGAATGAATGTTATGAAGTTTTGATATGTGCAATATAATGTTAGGAATGAAAATCTATGAGTGTAGATGTAAACTATTTCTAGTGTTATGAATGTTAAGAATGAATGTTAGGAAGTTTTGATAGGTGCAATTTAATGTTAGGAATGGAAATCTAGGAGTGTAGATGTAAAATATTTTCAGTGTTGTGATGTAAATAATGATATGAATGTTATGAATGTTAAGAATGAATGTTAGGAAGTTTTGATAGGAATACTAAGAATGAATGCTAGGAATGTTAATAATAAATTTTAAGAAGTTTTGATAGAAATGTTAGGAAGTTTTGATAGGTGTAATCTAATGTTAGGAATGAAAATCTATGAGTGTAGATGTAAATAATGATAGGAATGTTAATAATGAATGTTAGGAAGTTTTGATAGGTGCAATATAATATTAGGAATGAAAATCTATGAGTGTAGATGTAAAATATTTTCAGTGTTGAAATGTAAATAAAATTTGGTGAAGGTTTCTCAATTTTTAACTAATGATTCATATTTTCAATGTTCAGGTACCACACTTTTGTCAGTTAGTGAACTATAGATGCTGCTGAAATCATGGCAAATGGGGATTTAACAATTTTTTGTGTTTTAATCATAAGCAAGGATTCCAGGATTGTGAAGCTTATACTAAATTAGAGCAATGATTTTAGACAACAATTTGATGAATTTTCATTAGTTTGTTGTAAATAATCATTGCTCTAATTTAGCATAAGCTCCACAATCCTGGAATCCTTGCTTGTGATTAAAAATCAACTGATCGTTATTTCCATTTGTCATGATTTCAGTTATGTGAACTTAGATAAGTGAGATTATCCTTGTGCAAAGTTCTAAAAAACTCATGGATCATATTTATATAAATTGTTTATCCCACCACAAAGCTAGTAATGGATCAACCCATCTTAATGGATCAAGAATAATAATTTTTCATTATTAAATACATTAGAGAAGCATGAAATGGATCAGATGAATACAAATGTAAAGATTCGAGGCAAAGTGTAGAGACAACCACATCCATTATCTCATCCTTTAAGTGGTCTAATAGACATATGAGGATCCGAATAAAGTACTTTAGATAGAATTTAAAATGAAATTACACATTACAAACAACATTCCATATCTAGCTGAAATATAACATTTTTCAACTTTTATTGAAGTTTTCGTTACCAAATAATTGTTGAATTGATTTGAACATGCTAAAATATAATCATTTAAACTCTTATTTTAGTTCCCATTCAATATCATAGTCATAGTTCAAAGAATAAAATATATTGTACACAACATTTGACATGCACAAAAACATCGATCAATTCATTTTTGATATAGTTAAAAACATCGCAATGGAATGTCGTCCTCAATTATCCGTTCATGGTCATATTTTGATAGTTTCCATTTTCTAGTTTTTAATTTTTTTTCGATGGAACTTGTACCAATTTTATTCAAGATGCACATACTAAATGACTATATTGACAACATAAAACATCAGGTTCATAATCCCGAAAGTAGACATAATTTTCAGCCATATGGGTCTACTGAAAAAAATAGCCTTTTAAAATGATGGATCCTCTCTCGTATGTAAATCCATTGTCATCATAGTCCTCCAATAACTTCATCTTTCCTTCAGTGCATTGCATCAAATAATATTTCACATTGTTGTTGTTGTCTAAAGGTGCAATCACAGCGAAAACATCTCCTGTGCAAATTACAATTGGCGTCAAGGTTTTTAAATCAATTAAATTGATTATACACATAAGGTGATTCACAACAATGAACAATCAACAAAGAAGTTGTAAGTTCATTACCTTCTCTAACAAGATCTAAAATTCTATCGCCGTTAAATGATATTGCTATTTCTTCTGATTCTAATTCTTCTACACTTGCTAGTGGCATTTTTTTCTTTAGATTAATCTCTATGTGTTTCCAATGTTTTACGTAGTTGTTCGTTATGTTTTCACAAACTTTTGTAGATTCAACATTTTAAGTGCAAATATGACAAAAGCATGATTGCTTTCTACTGTCAAATGCAAACATGTTTTGGAAGGATTTTGTTTGAATAGAGTGAAAATATCTAGTCCTATATATGGTGCTAGCTTCGTATGGTATTGATCTATCTATATCTTGGACCCCAACAATCACAAATAAATGATAAATCACAAATGACAACTTTTAATGTTAGTGTACATTTTTTTAAAATGACAATTAATATAGATTAAAAAAATCGTGTGCATAGTTGTGCATATCTTTTGATTGTTGATTATAATCATGGCTTAGATGTAATTTACACCATTGGACAACCTCTGTAGCTCAATGAAATCGTGCAGAATAATGGCTCATTTTCCATCTTCGAAGTGCTCTTTTTACCAATGCTCCTGCACCATCATGTTCACCTTTTCCATGTCCAATTTCAAAGAAATTCCAACGATGTTTAATGTTCAATGCTTTATGAAGTCAACATAACAAAAAAAATGATCGTGAAGATTTTAATTGTCCCGTACATCCATCCGACCATATCCAATGTTCATTGAATTTAACTTCATGTCTTTTTAGTGAATCATAGAAAATATTTTCAATACAATGCTGAACAAAATGTGTATCGTGTGTACGATCATCGCTGATATAAAAGTGATATTCTTTAATCACATCTCGATTTTCACACATGCTTTCAATGCCATCAACATCCTGTTGAGAATGTCTATATAGAACATGGACAAATATCGAAACTTGGTCAGAATGATAGTATTCACTTTGTATCTCTTTTTGTGCAGCAAATGTGTAGTTTTCTGCAAAATCAACCATAGACAAATTGTTCCGAGCGAAAAAATTTCATGAGACTGTTTGAATTGAAGGCCTTGATATCATGCTCTATGTGAATGCTTGGTGTATTTATAAATTTCACTTTCAAATTTTTTGAGAAAATCTGTCACACATATTTTATCTTCTCGCAAATCAATTCTTTTGGAATGTGCATCACTAGAACTTGTAGCATAATTATTGTATTCATATATTCTCTAATCAACGGTTACATTTAATAACGACTGATCATTATCGATAGGATATTTATTGTGGAATAAAACCATATTTCCACAACGATGACAATGTTTTCCATTGACACATTTCTTATTATAAAATGTTTCATCGTGATTTCTCTCACATAGGGTTTGAGATATGAATTCACGTATTGTGGCCGGATGTGGTGAATTTGTCCAAAACATTTTACCAAATTCAAGAAACGTGTTGTAATATAATTGAATTTGCACATGATAATGGCAACAACATGTGTCACGTATAGTAATAGGTCTAACGTACCATGGTTTTTGTTGCACAAATGTAGTGATTGACATATTAATTCCACGATGATCCTCCTTGAATTTATTTAACAATTGTACTTGTGTCATTTCCATTAATTTTTTGTGGGCGGCTTTCATATACATTTCATGATAATCTTTGTCTTATCACATCCCTTGAATTTGGTGAAACTCGAGCATGCTCCAACCAATATTTTTGTACAATATCTTTAACACCTTCTCCCATTCTATCTTTGTAAGGTTGTCTACAAATAATTTTCCCAGCAAACAAGTTCATTATTTTAATCTATTTGTATTTTGAATTTCCTATGTTTGTATAATGTCTTTCTTGACGTTCCAATTGCTTTTGCTAATTGTGTTTTCAAACGATTTTGTTTAGTACTAGCTTAAACAATTTATATCTAAATTGCTCTACGTGTAGCACTGGTATCTTTCTTCATGGATTTTACAAATTTTTTTATTGCATCACCTATATTTTCTATCACATTATGTTTCAATTTCGCCTCTTTTGTCACCTTGTGAATACCCAATAATTATGTAGAACCTTCTAACTTCTTGGACACTAATAAACATCTCAAAATTTGCACTTGTCCTGCTATTGAATAATCCTTGAGAATATTATCATAAATTTTTGTAGCACGATATCGTGCAACATATATAGGTTTTTTTCTCCATATTTGTCGCAATCAATGTCTTCTAACATTTCATCACCAATGGTGAAAGTACCTATACATCAAATTAAATTAAATTTAACATATATCCAAAAATACAATTCATTATAAAAAATGAATTTGGAAAATACACGATATATACATACCAGGTTCAATTTTTGGATCTTGAATTTGATCTTCAATATTGACTTCATCGACATTAGCATGTAAATCACTATTTACATCTTCAACAATGGTCTCTTCAACTTCAATTTGTTCTTTCTGTACGTTATTTTCAATTTCCATTTCATCAACATTATCATGTAAATCTGTATTTATATGTTCAATAATTCTCTCTTCCGTTTCTGCAACCCTTGCTTTTTTGGCATTATATCTGAGTTTTTGTTTTTCCCTATTAGCTTCATCATCACGTTTACGATCACTTTTTTTATGGTTTCTCTTACTGCCCATGATTGTTTAATCTATAGATGATAAATTAAAAAATAATCACTTTATAGTAAAAAAAAAAATTAAGATTTAAAAACAGTTACAAAATTTATAAAAACATGAACTGAAATTTACTTCACCTTATCAGACTCTTGTAAGAGTCCTTTGAAGAAAAACTCATTGGAAAAAAATTTCCTTTGAAAAAACCCCTTGAAAATAAATCTCCTTTGAAAAAAACTTTCTTGGAAAGAAATAAAAACTCCTTGACAGTAAATCTCCTTTCAAAAAAAATAAGAACACCTTGTAAAGAATCTTCTTTGTAAAAACCACTGGAAAAAAAAACTTCTTTGAAAAAATACATTAGAAAAAAATCTTCTTTGAAAAAACCACTTGGAAAAATACATTGGAAAAAAAAACTCATTTGCAAAAATACCTTGGAAAAAAAACTCCTTGAAAAAACCTCTTGCAAAGAAATAAATCTTTTGCAAAAATACCTTGGGAAAACAACTCTTTGAAAAAACCCCTTGCAAAGAAATAAGAAAGAAAAATACCTTGGAATAAAAACTCATTTGTAAAAATACCTTGGAAACTTTTTTTTGTAAATGTACCCCTTGGAAAAAAACTTCTTTGAAAAAACCACTTACAAAAATAATTTGGAAAAAAAAAACTCCTTTGCAAAAATACCTTGCAAAAAAAACTCTTTGAAAAAACCCATTGCAAAGAAATAACTCATTTGCAAAAATACATTGGAAAAAAAACTCTTTGAAAAAACCCCTTGCAAAGAAATAAAAAAGAAAAATATCTTTGAAAAAAACTCATTTTGCAAAAATACCTTGAAATAAAAACTTCTTTGCAAAAATATCTTGGAAAAAAAACTCTTTAAATGCACCCCTTGGAAAGAAACCTTCTTTGAAAAAACCACAGTAGAAAAATACTTTGGAAAAAAAAAACTCCTTTGCAAAAATATCTTGGAAAAAAAATACTTTGAAAAAACCCCTTGCAAAGAAATAACTTCTTTGCAAAAATACATTGGAAAAAAAACTCTTTGAAAAAATCCTTTGCAAAGAAATAAGAAGGAAAAATACCTTGGAATAAAAAATCATTTGCAAAAATACCTTGAAATAAAAACTCTTTCGCAAAAATGCCTTGGAAAAAAACTATTTCAATGTACCCCTTGGAAAGAAATAAGAAGAAAAATACTTTGTAAAAAAACTCATTTTGCAAAAGAAATCTCCTTTGAAAACTCTTTAAAAAATATTTTGACTAGACATAAGCGAAAACAAAATGTGCGAAAATAATGAATCTATTTATTTTTATTTATACAAATATATATATATATATATATATATATATATATATATATATATATATATATCCAGCAGATGAAAAAGTTTCTGCGTTTGATTTTTCAGCCGAACAACCTTTGTTGTAAATAACGGTTCCGTAACGGAAAAATATTATTCGGCCGAATAATTATTCGGCCAAATAATCTCTGAGACCTGAAAACAATCCCTTACACTACAAATCGACTGTCGGACTTGATACCATTAGTTTCATCATTGAATTTACTTTCCTTAGGTATAGATTTTGTTGTATATAGGTGAGATCTGATATATATATATATATATATATATATATTTCTTAACATGTGTCGAGTTTGGTTTCATCTCTTTCAAAATGCGATGAAATGCAAAATCCATAACTTTAAAACTACACCACCAAAAAACTTGAAACAAATATGGTGCAATTAATTGGAGTGTCTACTTCAAAAGGGTATTCGTCTATTTTGTAGTTTTATAGTCATTTGAGAGAAAAGTGGCGCAACAAAATACATGTTGAAAATCGACAAGGTTTCCCCATTGATCGAATTCAAAAAAAAAAAAATTAGTATATAGATCCATTGGTTACAAACTTATAGTCATGCAGTATTATATTGTGTGTAGATTGTCGTAGCATATTTTGTTTTTGCAAAAAATAATTTTAACAATGATTTTAGGGGCGCAACAAAACATGACTATTTTTTAGTCCTTTCATTTTATAAGAACACACTGTCAAACATTTGTCAAATCGACATATCAAATATTAATAATAAAAAATTGAAAAATTATGAATAGAAAGCTAACATAATTATCTAAAAGTTTTATTTTTACTGAAAAGTGAAATCCTAAACAAAAATATCACTTTTGTTCGCCCAAAGTTGAAAAACATGAAAAAATCAGATTTATTTTCTCATAAGACCCCCCAAAATAGACACCCATCTTCATGGATTCACCCATTATACTACTATCCGATTGACCACTCATTTTTTCTATCGGTTTGTGGAGGAAATGATGTGATCTTCTTTAACTTTGTGTCCATAAGTTCCCATAAAGAGGACCAAAATTTCCCAAGGAAGTGGGAATCTCAATTAGAAATAATAGAAGTAGGTAGTCCAAAATGGACCCATACATGTTGGAAGAAAAAATGAGCAAACATCTCAGCTATGATCTGATTTTTACAAGGCATTAGAATGCACATTATACTGAATCTATCCACAACAACATATAAGTAATCATGTCTTTTTCTAGACATTGGAAACCCTCCTACAAAATCCATTGAAACACTTTCCCATGGACGAGAAGGAACAGGAAGTGGAGTGTACAAGCCTAACTTTATGTTACTTGGCTTACTTGTTGCACACATAACACATCATTTGCTATGAATAATATATGTATGTTAATTAAAGTTATTAATTATTAAGTGAAAGGGTGTAACCCTTCACTTTACACGCTCAAGCCTATAAAAACGAGCCTCATTATAATTAATGCTATGAATATTATATGTATGTTAATTAAAGTTATTAATTATTAAGTGAAAGGGTGTAACCCTTCACTTTACACGCTCAAGCCTATAAAAGTGAGCCTCATTGTAATTATTAATCATCCATTATCAATTATATATTATTATTTTATCAAATGGAGTTATTTTCCATTGGAGGATTATTCGCTTGAATAATCATTGAGTATATCCGGACACAGATATAGCATTGGTATCAGAGCCAGCCTTTCCTCAGGCTTCTACTGATTTCGGGTTTTTAGCCAAACACTCAAGGATTCCTTGAACTCGGATCTGTGATCTAACACCGACTTTTAGCCATCCATACTCAGATTTTCTGAAGAAATTCTCTGCTACAAATTTCCTTCCACTCGCCCTCACACACTCTATCTTTCCGTTGCTCCACTTCCGCCTGCATCCACCACCCCCTGCTCCCTCTCCACCCACGCCCACCTCCTTTCAGCTCACCATCCTCCCGAACATGCCTCCTGCACACGGGGCGCCACGACCTTCCCACATCCTCGCACATCCTTCCGCCTCCCTTCGTCCTCACTCCAAACGCATGCACATTCTCCCAATACACCCTCACGCACCTACCTTCCAAGCTCTTCCATCACCACTCCTCCCTTCATTCCAAACACTCCTTCTCTTCTACTGCACTCCCTCCCTCTGTCGCCCACCTACACTCCATCCACACTCCTTCACGCACCTCCCCAGCACCTCGGCCCTCCTCTCTGGCCACTCCCTCCCACATCAACCTCTGCCTACTCCCTAGCATCCCCCACGCTAACCCCTCTGCGCTGACACTCTCCCGGCGTCCCTCTGCCATCCCTCTTCCACCACACTTCTCCACCCACTCCACACCCCCACGTCTTCTCCCTCCCTCCATCTCCCATCACCCCCGACCTCCCAATCACCCCCGCGTCATTTCTGCTCCTGCTACCCCTGCTCTCTTCCACATCCACCTGCGTCCTGCGCTAGCATTCTATCTACCCACCACCTCCACGCACAACCTCCCCCTCTGCTATGCCCCACGCTCTCGCCTGCGTCTACCTCCTTGCCACCTTCGCCAACACACCTTCCCCCCCGTTTTTTCCCTCCCCACTTGCTGCAGCCTCCACGTCACCACGGCACCCTCTCCCTCCTCTCGGTCGCGTCTTGCAATCCCCTCCACTTCAACCTGCAACCTCTGCTTCGTCCTCTACCGCCATCCCCACTCCGCCCTGCCATCAAACCCTAATCCTTTAAATATATATATATTAACATTATAATACTATTATTATAACTGTTTAAATATTTTTAATTTTTGAAAAAAAAAACTATATATTAAATATATAGTTTATCAAATATTAATAATAATAATAATAATAATATTAATTAATTAATTAATTATTATTATTATTAAAAAAAGAAAAAGAAAAAAAAGAAATAATAATTATTATTTTATAATTATTATTTTGGAAAAAAAAAAGATCAATTATCATTGAAGGAAGCCAAGGACCAGTTGTCATCATCAAGAAGACATTAAGACAAAGTCAAGAAAAATAAAGACAAAGTCCAAGCAAGACTCCTTATTATCAAAGAAGTCAAAGAACACTTATCATCGAAGAAATCAAGACAAGGACAATCATTTATCGTTGTAAAAGAAGGCTCATCAAGAAGTCGAGACACGTTAACGACAAGGACGACCAAGTTTAAGAAATGCTCATCAAAGAAATAAAAAAAGATCATTCCACCGTCGAAGAAGACAGAAACCATGGAAGCCGATTTGCGAGAGAAATTAGAAGCCAAGTTAAAACGCTATCAAAAAGACAATGAAGAATTACGAGACATTAATAGACAATCAGAAATAAAGATTGAACTACATAAGATACAAGAACGGTTCAATGAACAAATAATGTCCAACCAGAGAAATTACATAGAAAAATTATGTGCGCAAATCAAGGAATTAAAAGATGAAAGTGATTTCAACCAGAGATTGAAAAATAAAGATATAAATAAGGAAATAAATAATTATGAAGCAGAAATAATACGCTTGAACAAAATCGTTAGCGACAAAGATGAAGAACTAATGCAGTTACGACATAAATTAGAAAGTCAAGAATCAGAGGTCGGCCAGTGTCGACAACAGATAAAAGTTCTTCAACAACAAAATGACGACTCTAAAAAAACACATAAGTCAGAGATCGTGAAGAATAATAAAGCATTATCTAACAATGCTAAAGAAATTTTTAGACTAAGAAATCATAACAAGATACTAGTCACAAAAATTAAGAAGTTGAAAAATAGTCAGAAGATAGAACAATCTATAGACGACATTGAAGGGAAACTTCTAGACAAATAGGAAGAAAATAGTTGTATCAGAAGTCATAATGAATATCTTAAGGAACAACTTAAGACATTTGAAGATGACAGAAAATCGCAAGTCGAATTGATTAAGAAGTTTCAAGATGATAATAGACAGTTAGAAAACAAGTTGGAAAAGATACAGAACAAAAACTTAAATCCTCAAGTGACGAAAATACAACTTTCAAATCAGATCAATGCTCTAAAGGCGACATTCGTAAACGAAAATGACATCGTGAAAGTTTCTTATCGACACCCCAACCATAAAAACTGATATTTGAAAAAGTGGAAAATGTCGAAAGATAATGGTACTAATGTGATCAAATCTCCTGACGACACATCAGTAGGGAATCCCATCAGTCCACAACAAATCAATTTGGGATGAATTGATCCGTCGACGTATCGGAAGTTATGCTCTACACTTAGCAGTTCGTATCGACATGTTTCGGCGGCCACAACACGCAAAGAACAATGCGACAAAATTATAAGACTTTGAGGACAAAGCCTTTCTAAGAGAGTGGCAATGCTATGAATATTATATGTATGTTAATTAAAGTTATTAATTATTAAGTGAAAGGGTGTAACCCTTCACTTTACACGCTCAAGCCTATAAAAGCGAGCCTCATTGTAATTAATGCTATGAATATTATATGTATGTTAATTAAAGTTATTAATTATTAAGTGAAAGGGTGTAACCCTTCACTTTACACGCTCAAGCCTATAAAAGCGAGCCTCATTGTAATTATTAATCATCCATTATCAATTATATATTATTATTTTATCAAATGGAGTTATTTTCCATTGGAGGATTATTCGCTTGAATAATCATTGAGTATATCCGGACACGGATATAGCATCATTTTATATACTTGGACACAGTATCATTCATTCGAGGCCAATAACAAAATTGTGCTACAATTTTTCTTACACCAAAGTGCCCCAAAATGAGAGAAGTGTGAGCTTCTCTTATCACATGTACTCTTTCACTTTGTGGAATACAGATATTTCCAAGATGATACAACAACTTGTCATGAATATAATAATTCAATTCTTCATTTTGAGAGCCATATTTTAGTGATTCATATAATTATTTGTAGTCTTCATCCTTAGTGTATTGTTCAACATAATTTGAATGTACCAAAAGATTTTGTTGAATAACAATATAAGCATTCGTTGGAGGTATTGATAACATATCTGCAACTTTGTTTTGAATACATTTCTTATACTTAATGATAAAATGAAATTGTTGTAGAAAACCCATCCACCTGAAATGTCTTGATTGTTGTATCTTAGTTTGAGATTGAAGATATTGTAGTGGTTGATGATCAATATGTATAATTGTTTTCTTACCCATTAGGTAATGTTTCCACTTCTTCACACTTTGTACCAATGCATACAATTATTTATCATAGGTTGGATAGTTAATTATTGCTTTAGAAAATATTTCAAAATGATAGCATATTGGTTTTTTAAGTTGCATTAAGGCTTCCCCCATGGCATAATCACTAGCATCAGTATCTATCTCAAATGGTTGTTGTAGATCCAATGGTGTAAGTATTGGAGTTGTACTGATCTTTTCTTTCAGAGTGTCGAATGCCTTCTATGCTTTTCCTTCCCAGTGAAAGACTCTGTTCATACCTGTCAAAGCATGTAATGGAGAAGCTATGAAGGAGAAGTTAGCAATAAAATTCCTCCAGTATTGGGATGCTCCCAAAAGATTCTTACCTCGGTTACATTATTTGGCTTGGACCAATTCACAATGACCTCAACTTTAGAGGGATCAATTCTCAGTTCACCACCCCCTACAATGTAACTTAGATACACTAAATATGTTTTCCCAAAATCACATTTGGACATCTTTAAGTACACTTTTTCTTTTACAAGTACATCCAAAAATTGTTTGACATGCTTGACATGTTCTTCCCAATTATGACTGAAAATAAAAATATCATCTAAGTAGACTATGACAAAGTCATCAATGAAGGGCCTAAACACATAATTTATCACCCTCATAAATGTTGCGGGTACATTACAAATCCCAAAGGGAATTACCATCCATTCATACAATCCTTGTTTAGTTTTGAAAGCAGCCTTCCAAATATCATTGTCATGAATTCAAATTTGATGATAGACACTTCTTAAGTCTAACTTAGTGAAATACGTTGCATTCTTAAGTTTATCTAAAAGATCATCAATCTGGGGAAGAGGATACCTATTCTTAATTATGATTTTGTTTAGTTCCCTATAATCAACACACATACGCCATGTTCCATCCTTCTTTGGAACCAAAACAATTGGTGAACCACATGGAGAGGAGCTTGGTCGAATGTCCCCTCTTTCAAGCAATTCCTGAACCTTCTTCTTTATCGCTGCATTTTCAATTACTGAAGACCTGTACATGCCAATGTTAGGAAGCGGTGCATCCTATTGTAAGAGAACCTCATGTTGGATTTCTCTTTTTGGAGGTAATCCTTTAGGTGCTTGAAACACGACATCATAATCAGTTACAACTTTAGTTAAGTATTTATTAAGTCTTTGATCACTGTTAGGATATTCCTATACTCCATCCTAGTCCCACCAGTATTTTGATCATTTAAATTTTCAGTCATGCATGCACCTTTAGGGTTTGCATGCATTCTAGGGTTTGCATGCATTTTACATGCAT
Source organism: Larix kaempferi (assembly GCA_027924585.1). Classification (NCBI taxonomy): domain Eukaryota; kingdom Viridiplantae; phylum Streptophyta; class Pinopsida; order Pinales; family Pinaceae; genus Larix; species Larix kaempferi. The sequence continues at coordinate 8,544,890 of BSBM01000742.1, forward strand.
CCCAGTCATCAGTCCAGCACTTAGCCCTCAGTTAGCCATCCCCCAGGAGCTTCTCACTATTCAGTTTTAGCCCTCTAGTTTCTTAATGCGCCCTTCTTCCTTGATTTTAGGGAGCAACTCACCCTTCTTCACCTTACAGTCAGTTACACTCAGTTACAGTCAGTTACACTTAGTTACATTGAGTTACACTCAGTTACAGTCAGTTACACTCAGTTACAGTCAGTTACATTCAGTTACATTCAGTTACACTCAGTTACACCTACCAGAGTTAGTTTGACTGATGGTTGACAGTTACTTGAGCATTGATGACACCACTGATGATGATGAAGACTTACAGTTGCACTCCGATGATCATGAGGACACCTAGTTGTGCTCCGATGACACTCTATTGATCTTATGATCACTCTGAGAGGCTAATTCGAATTGCCACCTTAGGAATTAGAATCCTCTCTACCATTGTACTATTTATTTGTCCATACTGTGATTAATTAATTAGTGTGTGTGAAGTATTATTGCTTCTATCAGAGTTCTACTGTACCATATTATTATGTTGCTCATTATACTGTATTGTTCACTCTTCTTCTATTTTTCTGCTTAATCATAATTACTCTTGTGAGGTATACATCATCTCTTATATCTGCTGTGAGGATTTTCACATGGTATCAGAGTATCTTGAGAGTATTGTTTATCTCCATTCTTGAGAGTTTTTTGCAGGTTATTACCAAGATTTCGAGTGTAGCAGTTGCAGCAGTTTCTGTATTTTTGCAGCAGTAGCAGTTGCAGTTATTCTATACTGTTTTTATAGGTCCTCTACAGCTTCTATCTATTCATCAAGAATTACTCCTCTTGATCCACTCAACTATGATGAATGGAAACCAAGAATGATAGCAAAATTGAAGATCCATGATCTTTTTTATTGTTATTTTGAAAGAGAGTTTGAATCCCTTGAAGAGAATATTGACTGGTTAAATAAACGTGACATGCACTTTCAAGCAATAATGTTTTCTTTGTTTGCACGCCAGAGATTCCAATTCAAATACCGTAATGGTGTTGAAACTCCAAAGGAGTTATGGACTCCAAAAGAGATATGGGCTCACCTGGATGGAAAATTTGGCAGAGAGAATGAAGGACTTGGTCCCAACCCATTCGAAAGAAAACAAAGTGATGCATTCGCTCCTCTTGATGGTCTCTCAGATCATGCACCAGTATCATCTCATATTGAAGTTGTTGACAAAGAACTTGCAGATTCTACACTCATGCTCAAACTTTCTTCTCTTTCTGTGCCAGCTCACATTCTAGATATTGCAGAAGGTCCTAAATCCTCTCTTGCACCAGAGTCTGTTGGTTTGCATCATGATCACATGATTATTTCAGAGGTCAAAACAGCTTTTGAAGGTAATGCATTCGCTCCTCTCCAGCTAACTCCTCTTTTATACTACTATATGATCATAATTCCGTGCTTTCAAAAGATCATTGAAGAATATGGCCATTGCCATTCGCTTGGGATAATTTCTCATGCATCTATTGGTTTTGATCTCACCTCTCATGGTTCAAAGGATATCTCAAGAAACCATGATTCAAGTCTTGGATCTAATTTGGATTCTAAGCAATTACTGCTTGGGATAATTTCTCATGCATATGATAGTTTTGATCTCAACCCTACTGGTTCAAAGGAGATCTCAAGAAACTGTTTTTTAAGTCTTAACTCTGATTTTGATTTCAAGCAAACATGTAATAGTTATTTTTGGCATAATCTCACCCATGGTGGTTCGAAGGAGAAGACAAAAGACTATATGCACTTTCACAGATTTGATCCTACCTCAGCTGATTCGAATCACAGGTTCAAGGATCATTCTCATAATGTTGGATTTGTTCTCATCACATTCGATCTGAAGAGCAAGTACAAGCACATTCTTTTTGAGCATGATCCACTTCCTCCCAAGAAGAAGATACCTCTAGACATATGACCAAGCATCACACATGCTTGAGTTTGGAGCATTTATTTTTATGTGTGCCTTACAGTCTATTTTTTGAGGAGGGGGTATGTTTCCCATGAAATTTTCCCACTTCCTTGGTTTATTGATTGTTATTATTCATTGTATTGGGTGACCTTTGGTCTTAGTTACCAGGGCCCAGGATGGATTAAGGTGGGGTGTTAGGATATTCCTATACTCCATCATAGTCCCACTAGTATTTTGATCATTTAAATTTTCAATCATGCATGCACCTTTAGGGTTTGCATGCATTTTGCATGCATCCCAATCATCAGTCCAACACCTAGCCCTCAGTTAGCCAGCCCCCAAGAGCTTCTCACTATTCAGTTTTAGCCCTCCAATTGCTTAATGCACCCTTCTTCCTTGATTTTAGGGAGCAACTCGCCCTTCTTCATCTTACAGTCAGTTACAATCAGTTACACTCAGTTACACTCAGTTACACTCAGTTACAGTTAGTTACAGTTAGTTACAGTCAGTTACACTCAGTTACATTCAGTTACATTTAGTTACACTCAGTTACACCTACTAGAGTTAGTTTGACTGATGGTTGACAATTACTTGAGCATTGATGACTCCACTGATGATGATGAAGACTTCCAGTTGCGCTCCGATGATCATGAGGACACCTAGTTGTGCTCTGATGACACTCTATTGATCGTATGATCACTCTGAGAGGCTAATTCAAATTGCCACCTTAGGCATTCGAATCCTCTCTACCATTGTACTATTTATTTGTCCATACTGTGATTAATTAATTAGTGTGTGTGAAGTATTATTGCTTCTATCCGAGTTCTACTGTACCATATTATTATGTTGTTCATTATATTGTATTGTTCACTCTTCTTCTATTTTCCTACTTAATCATAATTACTCTTGTGAGGTATACATCATCTCTTAGATCTGTTGTGAGGATTTTCACAATCACATCCTTTAAAATATTCACTTTGAACAACATCATTTTCTTTAACAATCATAGGAACAAAGTTCTTACTAGCATTTACTATCCTCTTCATTTGACTTGCAGAAACTAATGAAAGATTAGTTTTCATGTGATGTGCATGAAAAACATATTCAATACCATATTTAGTGAGTTGATATCTGTTAGTTTCCCTGTAAAAGATAGCCTTCCTATCATAAATATAAGGACTTACCAACACAATACCACATATATCTAATGTTACCACATCCAGATCTACTTCATCAATGAATCCAAAAGTAATAGCAAACCTAAGTCTACATTGTTTTGTCACTTGTAATTGTGCATTATCACATACTCATCCAAGATGATAAGGTTTAGGGTGTAACTTAGTTTCCAAATGAATTTTTTTAACTATCTCTTCTGAAATGAGATTGGCTTGTGATCCACTATCAAAAAAAGTATCTATTTTTGTATGCTTAGAGATTACTCTTATATGAAATAACTCACTTATTTTTCTTTCATCAACAACAGATTCATGCTTTGTATTAGAAGTAGAAGGATTTTTACCTTGTATGCCTGTAGCAACAATCTTAGTCAGATCCCAAATCATGTTGGATAGTTGTAGCAGTGGTCTTCTTGTCTTCCTTATTCTTAAACTTCTCAGGCTTGAGCTCCGGATGAATCCTCCAACATTTGGATGCATCATGACCCTTTTTCTGGCAATGTGAGCATGTAGGTTTATCTCATTCTTTCTTCACTGTAGTTGTATGCTTACCTTTCCCTTTACCTTAAATTTGTTTCCATCTGGTTTGTGAGGTTTCTTAGAAAAATTTTCATTTGTATTCTTCCCCTTTGACTCCATATGAGTCTCTTGAATGCATACCTCATCAAGGTTAGCTGGATTAAACATAAGTATCATATGACGTAAATGTCTATGTAATCCACCTACGAACTTGAGAATAATTTCTTGAGTGTAGAGAGGTATACCAAGTATTAAATCTCTCTTTTGAGATTCTTATGTGTAATATTGCATACTTTGTCCCTTACCTTGCCTCAAATTTTTCCAACCCATCATGGATTGCTACATGTAGCCCAATGGATAGAATTGCTTCTTTAATGCTGAAGTGAACTCATGCCAAGACGATATGATATTGCCTTTTGAGGCCAAATCCTTTTGAGTTCTACTCTCCCACCATATGAGAGAGGTCCCTCCAAGTCGGAGAGAAGCTAACTGAATTTTCAAGCTATCTTTAGTTAACTTTTGAATCCTACAATAAACCTCTATTTGATAGATCCAATTATCCAATTTTTCAGCATTAAGATCTCCATTATAAATAGGTAAATCAAACTTAATATCAAGCTTTAATTGAGGCACATTGAAAATAACTTTTTGTTTTTCAGGTGAGGAATTTAAAGATCCATCAAGAAAAGATGGTGAAGATGGATTAATTTTAGGAGGTTCCTCACCACCTCCTTTAGCATGAGAATAACCACCTCGTTCTCCCTTCTTTCGATCTTGATAAAGCTCTTCCACCATACTTTGCATATTCATGAAAGCTTTAATGAAATCTCCTTCATAAGGAATTGGAGAAGTCCCATATTCTCCTTTTTCTGAAGCCATTCTTCCCTTCTTGAACCAATCTATAGATCAAATTCTTCAAGCTCTCCTTCGCCTCTCTGAAGCCTTGCTCTTGACAAATGCACAATGCAATGGTTAAGCTGCTTTGATACCAATCTTGATCTGAAAATATTTTAGGATATTTTTAGCGACAAAATTGCATGTGAAATTTGCATGTAAATAATCATAAAAATGGCTTTTAAAGATGAATTTTAAATGCTCAAATCAAACACATAAGCAAATAATAAAATATGCAAACCAGAAATTGAAGACTTCAAATGATAACGGAGTTTACCCTTCTTGGGCTACGTCTTCGGGCCACTTCCAATGAGAAGGGCGATCTTATTAAGTCTTCAAAGCTTACATATATGAGTTTCTAAAAACACCTCTAAGTTCTGCCAGTTAAACTCAAAAACATACAACACCACCGCTTTCCTCTCGAAATTCTGATTAAAATGAGTATAAAGTCGATTATGTTTGTCTAAGGCTTCCTCTGGCATGCAAATCGAGAAAAATATTCCCTACAATTGTACGAACTATACAGATTTACCACCTCGGGAATCATGCCCATTAATGTTTGTGCCTGCCTTGGGATCTATTCCTGAACTATTTCTTGGAAACTGCGCAATTCGTGCTCTGTGTAGTCGCTTTTTTGTGTCTCAGAGAGGGGTTTTTATGTGGTTTTTGGGCGTGATTTTGGAGGGCCACATGCCCTTTTTGGGCCCAAAATCCACCTACAATTTTTAAATAAAAACCGTTGTTTACCATATAACGAGTAGGCTATGGCCTAGTGGTAAGTTGTTGCACCTTTGCGATAGAGGTCCCGGGGTCAAACCCGTGGGCCTCCCCCTTTGGGTGTTAACATTGTAACATTGCATTTGTTGGCGGTTTAGTTCGTATTGCACTGGCGTTGTTGGACTGTGACTTGGCTTGTTGGCGATTTGTTGTTGGCTTGGCTTCCACATTGTTAGCTCCACCGTTCTATGTTTTTTGGTTGGTTTATCCACAAGGCCTCAATGTTGGCCATGGGGTTGAGGGCCTAGCCCTCAATCCTACCCATTTTTCAAATGAATTCCAACTTCAACTTTATATACAAGCTGAGTCCTATACCTATTAAGTGATATCGACGGGGCTTATGGTTAGGAAGACTCTGTGGAGACTTTGGAGGGTTTGAGGTCGTGGGTTCAATCCCCACTACCTCCACAAAATTTTGGTAAAAGGTACAACCAATGGTCAACAAGGCTGCCACATGGAAGACCCTGATTGGTCCATGTATATGCCATGTTGTCCAAAATCTATCCACGTGGCACCCTGTGGGAATGCCACGTGTCTCCAATGCTGGATTTTCTATGCCACGTGGCACCTTGTGGGTGTGCCACGTGGCCCCTTTTTTCCCCCTTTTTACATCAATTTACCCTTTTAATCTTTGAAATCCAATATCTTTTACGTCCGGAGGCCGTTTCATGCGAAACAAACGTTGTCAGAAAGCTCCTGGCGATCTCTATGAGTCTGTAAGATTATTTACATATTTTGAAGAGATTTTATTTTGATCAAACTCTGAGATCCTCCTAGATCAAATTCCAATAAAATCTGATCAACATATTTCAAAGGTAATTCATCCTCCTCCCTCAAATTTGAATATTTATGTGGTTAGCTAGATGGATGGTGCAAAATTGCTTGTTCCTGTAACTAAAATCCTTAAGATCCGCAGTAAAAAGGAGAAATTAATAAAAGCATTAGAAGTACCTAGTGATAACATTGTTGAAAAGCCTAAAGAAACAGTTTGTGATAAGTCTAAAGAAAAGGCCCCAGATAAAACTAAGGATACGATACATGAGAAGTCAAAGGAAGTCATCCCTGAGAAACCAAAAGAAGTCATGCCTGATAATCCTAAAAAAGTGAGTGAATACCTTCTTGTCATATTACATAACATGGATCCTCATAAAGAAGATCACCCTCCATTCTATGTATCCTTAGTTGCAAATAACATGTTATTCCACAAATGCATGCTTGAATCGGGTGCCTCGTCCAACATCATAACCAGAAAACTCACGGGGCAATTGAACCTACAAGTCACAAGACCATATTAGAATGTATGTGCAATTGATTCTAGGGAAATTGAAGTAGTAGATATAATCATGAACTTGCCTATAAAGTTAGTAGCCTATCCAAATATAAAATTAACTATGGATGTAGTGGTGATTGATGTTCCAAGTACATGGGAAATGCTTTTATTAAGAAAATGGATTGCATCCCTTGGTGGTTGTATTTAGATGGATTGGACCTATGCCATGGTCCCATCTAATGAAGATGCTCATGTGATACTATATAGGGAAAAGGAGAGGAAATTTCATGTTGAAGACCCAAATGTGCTAGATAATGAATATGTTCATGAATCAAATAGATTTGGTAGTTATGCCATTTTATCAAACTTCCTATCTCCCATAAAAGATAAAGTTAAAGAAGAAAAAGTCAGTGAAGTATGGAGAATGAGTTTTGATGGTGCTTACTCTAAATCTGAAAAAGGGGCAAGGATTGTTATCATCTTGTTGTCTCAACAAACGTTTAATTTTTCTTTCAGACTTGAGTTTGATGCATCAAATAATGTGGCGGAGTATGAAGAAATTTTGCAAGGTCTTGAAATTTCCAAGGACAAGGGTATACAAGTTTTAAGCATAAAAGGTGATTCAAACTTGGTTGTTTCTTAAATAAAGAATAATATCTTTGCGTGCAAAAGTGAAAGGTTGAAGAAGTATAGGAATGCATGCTGGGATACCATGGAGTTGTTTGATGCTTTGAATATTACATCAGTTCCTAGAGATGAAAATCAAGAGGTAGATCAATTAGCAGTGGAAAATTCAACCCTTCATCCTACAGAGGAATAATAAAAAGAAATGGTAGGTTCGAGATAAATTTCAGGCCCTCCATCACAACATAGATAATTGGAAAGTGTTTAATGATGACAAGAAAATCCTAATATTTATCATAATGTCCAAGAATTCTCTGATTACAAAATAAGATATAAAGAATAAAAGTATGATTATCATGAAAAGGAGGATCAACCTAGGAACACATTCCCTAAGAGCGTCATTTAATAGGAGCATATGTTTGAAGACGTGATAGGCATAAGTATGAAAAGTAAATATTGAAAGTTGGAAAACATATAGAAGTAAATATTGGGACTAAAATAGATCCTAAGTTAATAAAAATTGGCAAAGGCACATCCAAAAAAGAAAGAAAATATCTTATAAGTTTGGTTCAAGAATATCTGGATGTTTTTTCCTTTACATATGATGAACTTAAGGTTTATTGAGAGGATGTGTTCTAGCACACCATCCCTTTGAAGGAAGATGCCAATCCATTCTATCAAAAGAAGAGACAAATTAACCCCAAGTTGGCCCCCATTGTATTAAAAGAACTTCAAAATAAGATCGCCACAGGAATCATTGCCCCAACTAGACATTCCTCATGGTGTTCAAATCTAGTTGTGGTAAGGAAGAAAAATGGAAATCTCAGGCTATGCATTGACTTTAGAAATTTGAACTGGGAATGCTTAAAACATAACTACCCTCTTCCCAATATGGAAACCTTGTTGAAAAGGGTAACTGGGTCGAGCATGATGTCAATGCTTGATGGTTCTTCAGGGTATAACCAAGTACTGGTTAATAAAGAAGTTCGACATAAAACTACTTTCACCACTCCTTGGGGAACCTTTGAATATCTCAGAATGCCATTTAGTGTGCTTAATGATGGTGCACCATTTCAAAGGGTCATGGATTATGCCTTCAAGGAATTAATTGGAAAAATCATTGAGATATACCAAGATGACCTTACAGTTTTTTCTAAAGAAAGAACTAATCATATTGGCCATCTTAGACAAGTTTTGAAATATGCAGAAAGTATGGTATATCCTTGAACCCGGATAAATTAGTGTTGGGAGTAGATGAAGGAAAGTTATTGGGCCACATCATCTCCAAAGATGGTGTCAAGATAGATCCAAAAAGGTTAGAATCCATAAAGACATTCCCCTTGCCTTGTAATAAGAAATCCCTGTAGTCATTTAACCGAAAAATTAATTTCATTAGAAGATGTTTTCCTAACTTAGCAGAGTTAATGAAACTGATGCAAAAATTACTAAAGAAGGACGCTAAGTTTGAATGGAATAATGAGGGAAAAGAGGCTTCCAAAATCATTAAAGATGCCATTTGCAGATCACCAGTGTTGATTAGCCCAGACTACTCGAAAGATTTCCAAATATTTTCATTTGCATCCCAGGACACAATTACAGTAGTTTTGTTGCAGAAGAACAATGATGGTAAGGAGAAACCTATTGCCTTTATGAGTAGAGATTTACAAAATGATGAGCTTAAGTATACCATAATGGAAAAAAATTCCTATGCACTCGTTAAGTCACTTAAGCATTTCAAAATGTATATTGGGTACTAAATTTTTTTTGGTTATGTGCCTCATGCGGTTGTTAAGGATATATTATCACAACAAGACTGTCTTGGTATAAGGGGAAAATGGGTCTAAAAGATCCAATAGTATGATTTGGAAATAAATCCTACCAAGTTAGTTAAAGGTCAGGGCCTAGCCCGCATAATGGTTGAGGGAAACAAGCAAGCATTGGGAATGGTATACCAGAGCAGTGAATCAACACAAGTTAAATAAGTTGAGCTTCAATGTCTTGAGCAAGATCCTTGGTACACAGACATCATTTAATTTTTGACCAACCTCACTTTCCAAACTCATCTAGTTGGACATAAAAGAAGGGATTTGAGGTTGAAAGATACCAAATATTGTATCACCCAGGATGGGATGGGATGGAAGAATCCATATGGATTGAATCTTAGATGCATTGATGAGCTAGAGTCCAAAAAAATCTTGGCGTATTTTCATTCAAAGTTTTGTGGAGGACATTATGTAGCCAAGACAACTCCCCTTAAAATCCTCAAAGTGGGATACTACTAGCCCTCTTTGTTCTCAGATGTTCACAAATATGTTAGAAGTTTCCAACAATGACACCTTTTCACTGGGAAACAAAATTTGGCAACCTTTCCCCTGAAGCCAATAGTTTTCCATGCCTCTTTCCAATAGTGGGGGCTTGATATTGTTGTTCCATTTAAGGATAACTCAAGAAATGGTCATACATGGATCCTTACTGCTATTGAATATTTCACTAAGTGGGTGGAAGCAATCCATACAAAGGCAGTAACCGACAAGGTCATCATGGCCTTCCTAGAAGATAATACTATCACAAGGTTCGGTGTGCCAACAAAAAATATGACAGATAATGCAAAGGCCTTCAGCTCAGCAGAGTTGTCTTCATTTTGTTTCAAATACGGAATCATCCTATTATATTCATCAAAATACTATTCCCAAGGAAATGGTCTTGCCGAGTCCAGTAATAAAAACTTAATGACCATTGCTAAAAAGATTATTGGAGATAACAAGAAAGCTTAGGATAGTAAGATCAAATTTGCACTATGGGCGTAGAGGATCACAAAGAAGAATTCTACTGGAAAATATCCATTTGAATTAGTGTATGGCCTTGATGTCAGTTTTCACATCCCCCTGAAGTTACCTGCTTATCAATTGCTCAAAGAGTGTAATACAGATCAAGATGCAGCTCAATACATGATTAATCAACTAATTGAGTTAGATGAAAGCAGAAAAAAGCAGTGGGCCAAAGCATAAAGAATCAAGACAGTGAAAAATAATTTTGATAAGTCATCCAATCCAAGAGTATTTTAGATTGGTGACACAATATTGATTTGGCACAAAACGAGGGAAAATATGGGTAAGCATGAAAAGTTTGACAATTTATAGATGGGCCCTTATCTTATCCATGATGAGGTTGGCACAAATTCTTTATTCCTCAACAATATGGATGGAGAAAGGCATAACCTCCCAGTTAATGGGGGGTCTTGAAACTATTTCACAGTTAAAATATATGATACCCATAGGGGCATCTTTGTATCATGGATTTCTAAACCCTTCTCATGCATTTTATTTCCTTAGTTTTACTTTGATGTACATTAGATGCTTGTATACTAGTTTAAATTTCCTTTTGTACATTAGTTTCATTTTTGGTATAATGGATATGTCACAACTTATATTTCATTTGGATATCTTTATATACATGTCACAGATATATTTCAGTTTTGTGCAGGAACCAAAGATGATGGAGTTCTTGCATGATCTCCTCTCATAAAGTTAAGATCAATCACACATCCGGCAGTTGGAGCTAGATGTTACCATCTAAGTTGGAAACAGTTGGACTTCAAGTGATTCGCCAAAGTTTGCACAAGTACTTGTGCACTTTTCAGTGTTTGGAAGTTCAATCAAGCCTCCTAAGGCCCTTTTTCTTCTTTTTTTCTACATGTTCATACCCCTTGGGGATATTGTAATAAAATGTCACTAGCATGATGAATAATGTAACAGACTTGGCTTTGTAGGAATTAGACATCAATTTAGGTATTTCATGGTGTTTTCTCCTTGTTAATTATACTTTGGTTTTTAGCGAAATATAATTTTCGAGTTTTTCACCCACTCCTCTAAAAGTTAGAATGCTTGTCTTGGTGGTTAGGCCCCAAGAGATTATTAAATTCTATGTGTCAATGTATATTACCATGCTAGGCATTATTTTAGAGTATTATGAACATCTACTAGGTCCGCCTAGGTTGTTTATTTTTAAGTTTAGCAAAAATTAAAATTTCCTGTAAAATAGAGATTTTTTAATGTTTTTATTAAAAAATTTGTAAAAGTCATAAAAAAGTGGTTAGGGGTTGGAATTTTCCATGGGGGTGCTCATTTTCTAAATCAGAGCACCCACTTAACCCCGAAACCCACATTTGAGAGACAAATTTCAATTATTTCTCATGAAAATTGAATTTCTCTCAAAAAAGCAAAAAAATACATATTTAATTAGTTAAAAAGACAAAAATACATTTCCTAAATAAATGGAAACATTTCGGGAGCTTGTTTAGAGTGGTCACAAGTTAACTGGCCACTAGTCCTATGATCTCTTAAGTTCTAATTCAGTGGATCCAATCAACATCTATTGAGTTCCAGTCTCATCCTCAATAAAAGGGGCACATCTCTCAAGGCTTGGGCGAATTTATGGTGGGAATCCATCCATTTGGTTGAAGGAAATCTCAAGAAAGGGTGTGCCTACCTCTTGAGAGGGTGGTGCATCCCTCAGTGGGTTAACTCACCATCACTCAAGCTCAAGCTCGACTCTTTTCTAAGTTAACTTCAATCAACCCATGCACCCCTCTCTTGGGATTTGCACCCCCCCTCTCATGCATTTTTCTATTTAAGTGGGCCTCTTATCCCTCATTTGAGATGGGAAGGTGGAACCTTTGCTAAATTAGCATTGTAATATTGTGAAGTTTTCTAGTAATTTAATAAAGGATTTGGAGGCTAATCGATGTGTGGATCTTCATGTGAGTGGATGTGTATTTTCTTACGAGCTTGAGGTAATCCGTGTCTTTTAACAATGCATCTTGATTGTTGGTTATTGTCTGAGACTTTGAAAGGAAATTACTTCCTAGTAGGGTAAAATAGTAGATTGATTTATTATTGTTTCTATCAAGTTGCAATAGATTTATTGGACAAGCATGTTATTTTTGTTTAAATGCATGCATTCTGAATTTATGTTGTGGTTTACACCGGGGCTTTTTAACCCTTCTTTTTGCAAGTTGATGTGAGATTGCAGGCTATTTAAGTTGGAGAATAAGCGGAGCATGTTAGCATCCTCTTGTCTTCATGCTAATTTCTATAAGAATTTGGTTCCTCTGATCCCCACTTCAAGGACTCCATTTGCCCAAGTTAAAGGGCTTAACATACTTCACTCTTTTCATCCTATTAGTTTAAACTTTCTTGGTTACTACGTTACTTGATATTTTAGATATGTAGTTGTTGATCAAATTTGAAAAAGATTTGATTTTATTCACTAGATCTTAATTGTTTGCCAAGCATTTATCTTGCCTAGATCTAGTACAAGCATTCATATTTGTTACAAGTCATTTCCAGTATATTAAGGCTTGAATACGTAGAGTGTTAAGAGCGGTTAAAAATTATATTTGGCTAATTTAGAGCATTGAATTTGCTGCTCTTTAGGAGCAGAAAAAGATCCTGAGAAGGCAAGCTTGCTAGCGTGTCCTAATTAGTTACTCTTTTTGCATTTTTACTTAGCATTTTAGCTTAGAATTTTTTGAATAAGTCCCAAGGCACTTTTATAATGTTTTTGGGAATTTGTTATTGATGTTTGCTTTCCAGTTTTGCAGGTTTTAATGATTAATTAGAGAGCCACGCTGGCAAAATTTCGGTGTTTCAAGCCATTCAAAGCATTCCAGAAGCCCTCTTCTTTGTCTAGATCTTTCTATGCAAACTTGTAAACCTTTTGATCCTAATCTATAAAGGATCAAAGGCGTCCCTTCATAGTGATTGTAATAAAGTAATACAAGCAAAGAAGACAAGCTAAACAACACCTACACCCCATCCCCCCTGGGGGAATCCATGCTGTCTCTTGTCGTGGCGTGAATTTTGCTTCTTTTTTTTTTTGTTCTAGTTTAGTTTTACTTTATTAAACAATAGATTAAACCACTAAAGCACACAAACACTTAGAGTAGTTTGTTTCTTTTAATTTTTATGATTTTTTTTTACAATCGTTAATATAAACCCCTACGCATTACCCAAGTACTGCATCGATCGAAAGAGCTTGCTCGAGTAAGTGGTGTGTGGAAAAGAGATTCACGGATTTTAGCTAGTTTAAACAATTCACTCTAAATTTTTTATAAAAGAAACCAAGGCTCCATTCCTTATATTCTCTCGACTTCTGTGGCTTAGTCTAACTAGTTGGTGAAACCAGAAAGGGATTGGAATGACTAGACTAATAGGGAAACCCATTCGAGACTTTTCTTTGAGAATTCGGGAGGTCGTAGTTAGGGCTTGCTATAGAGTCAAGAGGCTGCCCAAAGCAAACTATCGTCTCGCCTTGTTGGACCCTTGGCATAGTTGCTTCCATGCTCATTTCAAGAGGACTAGTTCTTGGTGGACCACACCAGGAATAAACCCATTAATCACCAAAAACCAGAATAATAAAATCAACCAAGAACAATATTTAACACATTTACTTTTACAACATTACTTTACAATTGGCATTGGTCTTACTTAGAATATCTTTTGATTTTGATGCTTTGATGATGATAATGGATGATGAATGTTGTTATGTTTAGAATTGTATTGTTCTTACATTTCTAACTCCTAGATTGTTAGCTTTTTCTTTGTAGAGTAAAATCCTTAGATTTTTTTCATAGGGATCATCCCCCCTGGCTTTGCTAGGAGTAAACCTAGATGGAGGAGTCACGTATTCATGTGACAACACTTGACTTTGACTTACCCCCAAGGACACATCGAGTGACTTGAATATTTCTGCTGCATTCCCTAAGTGTGTATTAGGTGGCAACATGTTCAACATATATTGTTTAATTTTAACTTAAATTATGAATATAAATAATGTAATTTTCTTTCCTTCAAATTTATTTAGTTGTATTCACCTTACATTACTTTGTATTGTATGTATATACCAAATATGTTTTGAATTGTTCTCATTTTATTATTTTGGATTTTAGAAAATAATCATTATCTTATTATTAATAAAAAATACATTTTAGAATTTTCATGAACTTGAAATTGATATGGTATACTTTTCTATTTATATTAAAAGTGTTTTTTATTGTTTTAATTTGATTCCTTTGCATTTTAGAATATAACTATTAATATTTTTTTAATTCATAATTTATATTTTTTTATGAACTTACAGTTAACATTTAATAATTTATATCAATGTTAACTAATTTATATGAACTTAAAATTGATAATCAAATAATTTATTAATTTAAGTTGCATTTTGAAAAATAACCATTAATCTCCTTTTTATTTGATAATTTATTATTTTTTATGAAATTATAATTGAAACTTAAATTATGAATATAAGATTCACAGTTTATTAAGTTATTATTTGTGAGAACACATGACCAGTGAATTTTTCATCCATTTTTTTTGGCATCCTGGGCCCTGATTTGGTTGAACTTGTAGAGGTTGCTCACTGCACGGGTAAAGTTTCTGGTGGAATTAACGCTACTTACATGTGCTCTCTTCTAACATGTAAGTGGAATATTTGCTTCTATTTTCTTTTTCTCTTCTGGTTCTATTCCACTTTGGGCTGCTCAATTTGGCTGGAAAGAGTTTGGATGATTTTTGAAGGAAGGTGGTTTGAAACCTTTCTTTCCTTCGTCTAAATTTTGTCTTTGCTTCTTCCTCCATATATTTTTCAGATCTTGCTGATGTTTAACAAAATTTAGCCTTCCAATTTTTTCTTTTTTTGAGGGTTTGAGGTTCCATAAGTTCAATCTTATCTCTATAGTCAGGGTTTAGGGCATGCAAAAAGTAAATTATTTTCCACTTCTCATTTTTGATAAACTCAGTTCCATGCATATATTCATAGACCAATATCTACCCTTTCTTGAGATCTTGAAATTTGTTGACTTTGATCGGTAATAATTCTCAGAAAAGGTATTTTTGGCTCAAAATACCTTTTAAATTGCTTCATAAATTTTCTGTCATGAGGTTTCTTCACTTGCCTGTGGTGTTCCCACCACAAAGATCCTTTGCCTGTTAAATGATAAATGACACCTTTGTCTTTTCTTGTTTCTAGAGTAGTCATGAAGTTTGAAGTGTTTCCTATGATCCTCATGCCGAAGAGCCATGCCTTGACTTTTTGTCCATATTTGATTTCACCATAAATTGTGGGTGGTTTCTCTTTGCAAAGTATTCCTTCAAGTTGTCTCAATTATGCCTTTCTCTTCAATGGTTACCTGGAGAAGATTGACGACAGCTTAATGAATCTTCAGATGCATGAGATTAAATGGTAAATGATCTTTTTGATTCGTGGGATCTTGCACGAGAATCGATTCTCAAACTACCTCACCCATTAGCTTTATTAGAGTTTTATTTCTGATTAGATGCTTATGTATGTCAATGATAGTTTGTACCTCTTGTACCTCTTGAGCTTGGATCAACCTCTCATTGTCCGCTTTGAAGCTCCTCATGGTTTCTACTAGGTTCAAAGATCCTTCTTGGAATATGCATCCATTGAACCACATTTGCTCTCAGTATTTCTGGTTCTTCAAAATTGTAAGCATTATGTGAATCTACATTGAATGAATTAATGGCATAAACTGAAATTATCAATGCCCGGCAGAACGGAATTTCCTTTGAAGTCATTCAATGGTCAAGTAAGGGATTAAATTTCCTTTTATATATTTTAATTATTCACTTAAACAAATTCCAAAAGGAACTATCCCTTATCTTGTTTGTCTTTTATATTTATCAAATCCAGGTTATCATTAATAATTTAAAGTTGTATGTTTCAGTAACTAGAATTCCAACGTTATCACTTTATGTGTCAAATTTATGCAAAAGAAAAGATGTTAAGAGTTAATGTGTCATACCACAACATTATCTCTTTTATTAAAACAAACTAGTCATACCACCAAGAGTGAAACTCATGCTTTTAATATTCAATCTAGAAGAATATAGTTACATTATAAAAGTTAAAAAGTGTTTAAGTATTATAATGTAAGTGATTCCCCAAATAATCAATTGAATATTAGGTTCTTTTCAAGGAGCTTATGATTGCACATTGCCACAGAAGTTTAGATTGGGGTGGCCTACTTGAATTATAGTTAAACAATTCTATTTTACACTTTGTAAATTATATCATCTTGTATAATTAATTGCCACAATCATGAAAGCGGAACATGAAAAGGAAGTACGAACCAAACAAGAGCAATAATCTTCTCTAAATATGCTTTCAGGACAAAGAATTTCTAAAGGGAAAGGAAATGTTATATGCACAAATATCTAAGCAATAATAAATAAACAAGATAATATAACAATAAATAATAAATATACTAATTAACAATAAATAATAAAGATATTAATATATAATAATAAAAATAATGAAAGTAAATAAATAAAAAGACGTGTAATGAAAAGGTACCAAGTCCTCTTGTGCATTATTTATGCAGGGATCCTCATTGTAATTTATCATCACTTATCAAATATTTATTTTATTTACCTTTTATGGATTACTGTTTGTTATAGTTTCTGTGTTGGATATTCAATGGGAAATGAAATTTGTTCGTTTTAAATTCTGAGATTCAATTGAAAACAAGAATTTTTGTCTCTATTTCAATTAGCAATATGATGTAAAATAATAATGGTATCATATCCTTATCCGTGCATTTCAATGTTTAACTATGCATTGGCTATAATTCTATACAAGTATTTGTTTCAACATCTCAATTTTGTTATGTTTCTTCATATTTGTTAAAAATGGGTTTTGCACAAAAAAATCATGATTTAGATACTTCTACAAAATCATATCTTTGGTGATTATGTTGATAGGAATTAATATGATCGTTTTTAAAATTTAATGATTTTTTATGATTTTGGTTTATGTCCATCTCATTCATGACTGTTACCAAAATCGTTTCTTTGCATCATGCAACAATAAACCTATGAACTCATCGGCCCTCTAAAATGATGCTTCAAAGTGCAAGTAGTCCCTAGTGCCCCTAGTGCAGCCTCTAGATCAAATGAACTCTCTTCCAAGTTAATCTTCATTTGAATCTAATTTACCTTGGCATCCAATGCCTATATGCCTCAAAACCTAAAAAAATGCAACAACAAATTCTTTATTGATATGGTGGATTGTCTACAACCTATGCATAATTGGTTTTCCATAAACATGTGTGCATAGACGAACTGTAATCTAATCTACCAAAAATTGCTCACGCATTCATAGACACATATTTACTTTATATCTATTAACCCCATACCTTACTAATTGGATAAGACCTTAGCTACCAAAAATTGCTCATGCATTCATAGATGCATATTTACTTTATATCTATTAAGCCCATACCTTAGTGATTGGATAAGACCTTAGCTAGTGATCAGATTAGGGATTTTCCTATTCATTGAATTCGATAGATCCTTCCTATTTACTTGTCAACATTGATTTAGATCATTTTCTATCATAAACATTGATTAACCCAAGGAGCTAATGATCACCTCGGTTTTTTTTTATCTTGTTTCATAAAGGATCTATTTTATAAAGAAAGATGAGGTTTTTTTTTTGTTTTTTTTTTTAAGAATTATGATACAATGAAAATTATATATTTTTCTCATGAGATAATTATTATCTAATATTATATTCATATATATTATTTTGAAAATTCAATATCAAATTTTATTTATTTCCAAAATATTGAACAAGAAGAAAGAGTTAATATTGAGTACTAGGTGGAGAAGGGATTGCATAAACTTAAGGGTGTATCTTATTATTTTAAATTTCCACATAAGATATATATAGAGAGATTGTCTAATATGTAAGTGGAAAGATTGAGCAAAGATACTTGTACAGGGTTCAAATAAATGGTAACATCTCAACTATTTTTCTATGAATTTATTTTCCCATCAATGATTCTATATTTTGATAAATCCAAATATTTTTAAATTGTTTTTCAAGTAGAATTCATCTAGTGTTGAGATAGATATATATATTCTATATTTGACAACCTTATATGTGAGTGCTTTTCTATTTCATTTATTTTGTTCTTATTTGGAGAGACATATTAGACCATTTATTTTTATTTGAAAATTTGTTTTTAAACAATTTGGAAATTTTCTAACCCTTCTTTTCCTAACAATATGAAGAGTAGGTCTTACGATCGACATGACTAATAACATGGTCTATTATCATTACAACTACAATGGTACATGACCCCTAAGTAGTATTCTAATACATCATGCATGTCCCTTCCCATATCTTTAATATCTCTCTTTGTTGGTGAATAAAACCATACATATGTTCTTTTAGATGAATCATAACCTCAATCACTCCATTACATCACAACACCATTACCTATCAAAATTTACTAGAAAATCCATATCCACTTTATAAAAGATAGATCCAAAGTCATATTGGTTAAGCTTGTTCTCTGCTTTGAGATTGGAAATAATCTCTCTCATAATAACATACTTGTCAATGGAGAATTATTGAACCCATTGATATCCATTATAGTATTATTGTTTATATTTGTGGAAAATCAATATATTTTGGATATTCATTTTATAAATATTGTAAAAGTCATTGGTAAGTTGGTTCTATTACCAACTGAGTTGCACATAGTTGGACTTGAAGTGAGCCGCCAAAACTTTGCACATGTTGAGCATTTTTCAGTGTTTGGAAGTTCAATTAGGCCTCCTAAGGCCCTTAAAATGTTTTTCTACATGTTCATACCCCTTTGGGATATTGTAACAAAATGTCGTAGTATGATGAATAATGTAAAATACTTGGATTCCTAGGACTTAGACATCAATCTGGGTATTCCATGGTGTTTTTTCCTTGTTAATTATACTTTGATTTTTAGCGAGGTATAATTTTTAAGTTTTTCACCCGCTCCTCCAAAGCTTCCTAGTAGGGTAAAATATCTATTATTTTTTATGTCAAGTTGCAATACATTTATTGGACAAGCATGTTATTTTTGTTTAAATGCATGCATTTTAAATTCCTGTTGTAGTTTACGCCGATACTTTTTAACCCTTCTTTTTGCAATTTGATGTGAGATTGCATGCTACTTAGGTTGGAGAATAAGCAGAGCATGTTAGCATCCTCTTGTCTTCGGGCTAATTTCTATAAGAATTTGGTCCCTCCGATCCCCACTTCAAGGACTCCATTTTCCCAAGTTCAAGGGCTTAACAAACTTCACTCTTCTCATCCTCTTATTTTAAACTTTCTTTTGTTACTAAGTTACTTGATATTTCAGAATCTCAGATGTAATGTCCCCAGCTTGACCCTATTGAATTAATATTGTAAATGATGTAAATATTGTTATTTAGTCATGGTGAGGAGCTCAAGGCCAAGGCCCCGCCATTGACTTATCGTTCTATGTATCGGCAATTAGAATGGATGCATAGAGTTCTTGTTCTAGCAGTGCACAATGTAAAATCGGACATCATGTAAATATGCAATTATAATGAAAAACCCACAACCAGCTATGCAATGCAACAAAGAGATGGGGGCATGATCTTTACAAGGAATAGGGAGGGAAAATAACCAAACCCTTGAGCCATGGTGTTAATCCATTTCATTGAGGAAACCCATGAACTCTCAACTACCCATTTGGTCTCATGCACCCCATCATTTAATTCTTCCAAGAATTGGTTGAGACAATTAATGCCTTGGGATGGGAGAGGTATGGCTGTCAATTTTCATGTATGGGCAAGACAGCAACCTGGGGAATCGAGTTTTGGTTTGTTGGGCAAGAAAACCCCCACGAAATTGTGCCCAAAGCCATTCTTCACCCATGGCATTCATCCTCCCACGCAGTCTGAGCTTGTTGGGGTTTTATCCTTCACGTTTTTCACCATTTGTTGCATTATTCCATGTCTGCAAACTCGTTTTTGGTTAGCTCAGTGGCTGGGAGAAGAGAGCCATGATTTTTGGGGTTATGGAGGCCGTTTCTGCCCACGAAATGCCCATGAGCATTTTCTGAAAACGATTATGCTTTCCTGGGGTTGATTTCCCACTTCCTCCTTTTCGTTTTTGGTTGCCCACGTTTTTTTGGAACTGGCAGAAACCCACTGTTGGGAACTTCACTGTATAAGCATTTTTCTCATGCCCAACACTTATGCTTTTGATGTTATATGCATCCATCTCTTAACAGCCTGAGAAACCCAACTGCTGATTGGCTTGGCTGATTCTGGTATACCTTTGGCTATGTGAGAGCCTGCTTTCCCCTTTTTCCTTGTGGAGATCATGCCCAGCTCGGGGTGGCAATGGTGCTGAGAGATTGAGGAGCACACTGGCCTACGGTTGGGTGGAACGTTGCAGAAGCGTAGCTGGTTGCTCAGGGGCTACATGGTTTAAGATAAGTATTCTCATTTGATGATTTGATATTGCTTAATTGAGGAATGACATGAAAATATGGAATGTATGATGAATGTGAAATTAATATTACTTCCGTTGTGTTTTTCTTGTCTTATACATTTCCATATGTTAGCTAAATGCTTACTTAGTAAGTTCATGGGCTAGATGCCCGGTTTTAGCATCATGATCCTCTCTATCATGCTGGTATGATAGGAGGGGACATTACATCAGATCTATAGTTGTTGATGAAATTTGATGTAGATATGATTTTATTCACTAGATTTTAGTTGTTTGCAAAACATTTACCTTGCCTAGATCTAGTACAAGCATTCATATTTGTTACAAGTCATTTACAGTATATTTTAAGGCTTGAATAAGTAGAGTGTTAAGAGTGGTTAAAAGGTTCTATTTGGCTAATCTAGAGCATTGAATTTGCTGTTATTTAGGAACAAGAAAAGATCCTAATAAAGAAATCTTGCTAGCTTGTCCTACTTAGAAAGCAAGCTTGCTAGCTTATCCTACTTAGTTACTTTTTTTAATTTTTACTTAGCATTTTAGCTTTGAATTTTTTGAATTTTTTTGATAAGTCCCAAGACACTTTTAAAGTGTTTTTGGGCATTTGTTATTGATGTTTGATTTCTGGTTTGCAGGTTTTAATGATTAATTAGAGAGGCACACTGCAAAATTTCGTTGTTTCAAGCTATTCAAAGCGTTCTGGAAGCCCTCTTCTTTGTATAGATCTTTCTATGCAAACTTGTAATCCTTTTGATCCTAATATATGAAGGATCAAACGTGTCCCTTCAAAGTGATTGAAATAAAGTAATAAAAGCAAAGCAAGCAGGCTATGCAGCGCCTGCACCCCATCCCCCCTAAGGGAATATGTGTCATCTCATGTCGTGGTGTGAATTTTGCTTGTTTTTTTTGTTTCTAGTTTAGTTTTACTTTATTAAACAATAGATTAAAACACTAAAACACACAAACACTTAAAGTAGTTTGTTTGTTTCTTTTATTGTTTACGATTTTTTTTACAATCTCTAAAATAAACCCCCACGCATTCCCGAAGTACTGCACCAGTCGAAAGAGATTGCTCGAGTAAGTGGTGTGTGAAAAATAGATTCACAATTTTTAGCTAGTTTAAACAACTCACTCTAATTTTTTTATAAAAGCAACAAAGGATCCATTCCCCGTATTCTCTAGACCTTTGCATCTTAGTCCGACTAGTTGGTCAATCCAGAAAGGGATTGGAGTGATTAGACTAATAGGGCAACCCATTCGAGACTTTTCCTTGAGAATTCGGGAGGTCGTGATTAGAGCTTGCTATAGAGTCAGGAGGATGCCCAAAGTAGACTAACATCTTGCCTTGTTGGACCCTTGGCATAGCTTCTTTTGCACTCATTTCAAGAGAATCAATTCTTGGTGGGCCACACCAGAAATAAACCCACTAATCACCAAAAAACATAATAATAAAATCGACCAAGAACAATTTGTAACACATTTACTTTACTATTGGCACTAGTCTTATTTATAATATATTTTGTTGTTGATGCTTTAATGATGATAATGGATGATGAATGATATTAAGTTTAGAATTTTATTGTTCTTGCATTTCAAACTCCTAGATTGTTCACTTTTTCTTTGTAGAGTAAAAGCCTTAGATTGTTTTCATAGGGACCACCCTACCTTGGCTTCATTAGGAGTAAGCCTAAATGGAGGAGTCGAGTATTTAGGTGACAACACTTGACTCTGAATTTCCCCTAAGGACACACCGAGTAGCTTGAAGATTTCTTCCACGTTCCCCCCAGGTGTGCATTAGGCGGCGACATTTTGGCGTTGTTTCCGAGGATAAATCTTTTCATTCCCAGGTTACGACTTTGTTTCTTCTTATTTATATTTACTTTGTTTGATGCATCGAGTGACTTTTTAAAACTTACTCGATCCATATGGTGAATCCACTGTCAATCAAATTAACGAGGTATTCTACAAGAAGAAACTCTGAAGGTTTATTCTCTCTCATCCCTGAGCCTTAAAAGGTTTACCATTGGAGGTTGAATAAACTTGCTTCTCGTAGGATCTTCAAGAATATCGGATCCAAGTTTGTTTTAGATATCCACCTTTTATTTGAAAATTCTAAAGTAGATAATAAAATGGGAGTTTTGGTTCGTTTAATTTTACTAACATAAATGGTTACCCTCATGTTGTTCCTGAGAAAGCAATTGAAAAATTGCCTTCTTTCCAGAGTAACAATACAATAAGTGCTAAGGCACATTTAAAGAATTTTTCACAATGCTTTAACAAGTGGTGTTTGAATGGAAAGCATGAGGATGTGCAAATGAAGTTGTTTTCTCTTTCCTTAGAAGAAGATGTGTTTGATTGGTTTTCCAAGCCTGATGATGACAGTTACAAAACCTTTAAGGAATTTGAAAAAGGCTTCCTAGCAAGATGGGGAGACAAAAAAGAAGAAAGACATTTGTTGGCTGCCATTAACAATAGGAAAAAGAACGAGAATGAAACCATGGAGGAGTTTAAAAATAAATTTAATAATATTATCTCAAGCCTCCATGCCAACATCAAACCTCCTAATGGCTCAATCTTGATTTATTGCATCGAGTCATTCAACGGAGAAATGAGGTATCAGTTAAGGCTAATTTGAAAAAATCCCAGGAATTAGCTGAGAAGATTGAAAAAAACATGCAATCTTCAGGGAAATCAAACATTCCAGGCTTCACAATGGGTAGTTCATCATCCAGATAGCCAGATAGTAAAGACAAATCAGTAGCATCAGATAACAAGGACTTGTCCAAGGATCCATTAAGAGAATTAACTGATGTAATTAAATCCATGGAAGCCAATCATGCCGCTCAGATAAATTCCATGCAGAACAAACTCATTGCTATGGAAAGATCCCATGTTCCAACCCAGAGATTTCCAACTAGACCCAATCCAGAGTGGAAAAGAAAACTTCCTCCCCGTGACCATAGAATTCCAAATCAACTTGAAACAACCAACATGGTCACGGAAGAAGTTCCCCCTTTTGCAGAGCTTACAATGAGTTTCATGAGGAAGCAACAAGTCCAAATATTAATTACATCAATGAACAAGGTCCTCATGAGACAAATAACTTTGTCAGCTATCCCATTCAACCAGAGTACATAAATGTTGATGGCAGAGCTCACACAGTGTTCAAAGAAACATGGAAGCAGGCTAAAGAAATGGCACAAGAGAAAAACAATGTGACCAAGCTATTTGGGGAAAATCCTTCTCCAAATGAGATCAGAGATATGGAAAAATTCAAAGGAATCACCTACCAAAGAAGATTAGCTGCAATTCCAATCAAATATGATTATCAACATCATATTTCGAAGGTAATTCATCCTCCTCCCTCAAATTTGAATATTGATGTGGTTAGCTGGATGGATGGTGCAAAATTGCTTATTCCTATAACTAAAATCCTTAAGATCCCAAGTCAAAAGGATAAATTAATAAAAGCATTAGAAGTACCTAGTGAGAACATTGTTGAAAAGCCTAAAGAAATAGTTTGTGATAAGTCTAAAGAAAAGGGCCCAAATAAAACTAAGGATAAGATAAATGAGAAGTCAAATAAATTCATCCCTAAGAAACCAAAAGAAGTCATGCTTGATAATCCTAAAAACGTGAGTGAATACCTTCCTTTCATATTACATAGCATGGATCCTCATAAAGAAGATCATCCCCCATTCTATGTATCATTAGTTGTAAATAACATGTTACTCCACAATTGCATGCTTGATTCAGGTGCCTCGTCCAACATCATAACCATAAAATTCATGGAGCAATTGAACGTACAAGTCACAAGACCATATTAGAATGTATGTGCAATGGATTCTAGGGAAATTGAAGTAGTAGGTATAATCATGAACTTGCCTATAAAGTTAGCAACCTATCCAAATATAAGCTTAACTAGGGATGTAGTGGTCATTGATGTTCCAATTACATTGGGAATGCTTTTCTCAAGAAAATGGGTTGCATCCCTTGGTGGTTGTATTCAGATGGATTGGACCTATGCCATGGTCCCATCTAATGAAGATGCTCATGTGAGACTATATAGGGAAAAGGAGAGGAAATTTCATGTTGAAGACCCAAATGTGATGGATAATGAATATGTTCATGAATCAAATAGCTTTGGCAGTTATGCCATTTTATCAAACTTCCTAGCTCCCATAAAAGATAAAGTTAAAGAAGAAAATGTCAATGAAATTTGGAGAATAAGTTTTGATGGTGCTTACTCTAAATTTGGAAAAGGGGCAAGGATTATTATCACCTTCTTGTCTTAGCAATCATTTAATTTTGATTTTAGACTTGATTTTGATGCATCAAATAATGTGGCAGAGTATGAAGCACTTTTGCAAGGTCTCGAAATTGACAAGGACATGGGTATAAAAGTTTTAAGCATAAAAGGTGATTCAGACTTAGTTGTTTCTCAAATAAAGAATATCTTTGCGTGCACAAGTGAAAGGTTGAAGAAGTATAGGAATGCATGTTGGGATACCATAGAGTTGTTTGATGCTTTGAATATTACATCAGTTCCTAGAGATGAAAATAAAGAGGCATACCAACTAGCAGTGGCAACTTCAACCCTCCAACCTACAGAGGAATAATAAAAGGAAATGCCAGGTTCAAAATAAATTTTAGGCCCTCCATCCCAGAAAACATAGATCATTGGAAAGTGTTTAATGATGACAAGCAAATCCTAAGATTTATTCATAATGTCCAAGAATTATCTGATTGCAAAATAAGATATAAAGAAGAAAAGTATGATTATCCTGAAAAGGAGGATCAACCTAGGAACACAATCCCTAAGAGCATCATTGAATGGGAGCATATGTTTGATAGACGTGATAAGCATAAGTTTGAAAAGGAAATATTGAAAGTTGGAAATCATATAGAAGTAAATATTGGGACTGAAATAGAGCCTAAGTTAATAAAAATTGACAAAGGCACATCCAAAAAAGAAAGAAAAGATCTTATAAGCTTGGTTCAAGAATATCAGGATGTTTTTGCTTTTATATATGATGAACTTAAGGTTTATCAAGAGGATGCGTTCCAGCACACCACCCCTTTGAAGGAAGATGCCAAGCCATTCTATCAAAAGCTGAGACAGATCCACCCTAAGTTGGCCCCCATTGTACTAAAAGAACTTCAAAATATGCTCGCCGCAGGAATCATTGCCCCAACTAGACATTCCTCATGGTGTTCAAATCTAGTTGTTGTAAGGAAGAAAAATGGAAAAGATCAGGCTATGCATTAACTTTAGAAATTTGAACTAGGCATGCTTAAAAGATAACTAACCTCTTCCCAATATGCAAACCTTATTGCAAAGGGTAACTGGGTTGAGCATGATGTCAATGCTTGATGGTTTTTTAGGGTATGACTAAGTACTGGTTAATAAAGAAGATCGACATAAGACTACTTTCACCACTCCTTGGGGAACCTTTGAATATCTCAGAATGCCATTTGGTCTGCTTGATGTTGGTGCAACATTTCAAAGGGCCATGGATTATTCCTTCAAGGAATTAATTGGAAAAATCATTGAGATATACCAAGATGACCTTACAATTTTTTCTAAAGAAAGAATTGATCATATTGGCCATCTTAGACAAGTTTTGAAATATACAGAAAGTATGGTATATCCTTGAACCCAGATAAATCAGTGTTGGGAGGAGATGAAGGAAATTTATTGGGCCACATCATCTCCAAAGATGGTGTCAAGATAGATCCAGAAAGGGTAGAAGCCATACAAAAGTTCCCCTTGCCTTATAATAAGAAATCCTTGCATACATTTAACGAACAAATTAATTTCATTATAAGATTTATTGCTAACTTAGCAGAGTTAATGAAACCAATGCAAAAATTACTAAAGAAGGACACTAAGTTTGAATGGAATAATGAGGGAAAATAGGCTTTCAGAAGCATTAAAGATGCCATTTGCAGATCACCAATGTTGATTAGCCCAGACTACTCAAAAGGTTTCCAAATATTTTCATTTTCATCCCAGGACACAATTGCAGGAGTTTTGTTGCAGAAGAACGGTGATGGTAAGGAGAAACTTATTGTCTTTATGAGTAGAGATTTACAAAATTATGAGCTTGAGTATATACCATAATGGAAAAACATGCCTATGCACTCATTAAGTCACTTAAGCATTTCAGAATGTATATTGGGTACTCAAAAGTTGTTGGTTATGTGCCTCATGCGGTTGTTAAGGATATATTATCCCAATAAGACTGTCTTGGCATAAGGGGAAAATGGAAACATGCAAGCATTGGGAACGGTATGCCAGAGCAGTGAATCAACACAAGTTAAATCAATTGAGCTTCAACATCTTGAGCAGGATCCTTGGTACACAGACATCATTTACTTTTTGACCAACCTCACTTTCCTAACTCATCTAGTTGGCCATAAAAGAAGGGATTTGAGGTTGAAAGCTACCAAATATTGTATCACCCAGGATGGGATGGGATGGAAGAATCCATATGGATTGATTCTTAGATGCATTGATGAGCCAGAGTCCAAAAAAATCTTTGCGGAATTTCATTCAAATTTTTGTGGAGGACATTACGTAGCCAAGACAACTCCCCTCAAAATCATCAAAGCAGGATATTACTAGCCCTCTTTGTTCTCAGATGTTCACAAATATGTTAGAAGTTTCCAGCAATGCCAACTTTTCACTGGGAAACAAAATTTGGCAACCTTGCCCCTGAAGCCAGTAGTTGTTCATGCCCCTTTCCAACACTGGGGGATTGATTTTATTGGTGAGTTTAAGGATAACTCAAGCAATGGTCATACTTGGATCCTTACTACTACTGACTATTCACTAAGTGGGTGGAATCAATACCCACAAAGGCAGCAACCGACAAGGTCATCATGGCCTTCCTAGAAGATAAGATTATCACAAGGTTCAGTGTGCCAACAAAAAATATGACAGATAATGCAAAGGCCTTCAACTCAATAGAGTTGCCTTCATTTTGTTTCAATACATAGTCATCCTATCGCATTCATCAAATTACTATCCCCAGGAAATGGTCTTGCTGATTCCAGTAATAAAAACTTAATGACCATTGTTAAAAACATTATTGGAGATAACAAGAAATCTTAGGATAGTAAGATCAAATTTTCACTATGGGCAAAGAGGATCACAAGGAAGAGTTCTACTGGAAAATCTCCATTTGAATTAGTTTATGGCCTTGATGTCACTTTTCACATCCACCTGAAGTTACCTTTCTATCAGTGGCTCAAAGAGTGTAGTACAGATCAAGATGCATCTCAGTACATGATTAATAAACTAACTGAGTTAGATGAAGGAAGACAAAAAACAATGGACCAAAGCATAAAGAATCAAGACAAAGTGAAAAATAATTTTGATAAGTCATCTAAGCCAAGAATATTTCAGATTGGTGAGATAGTATTTCTTTGGGACAAAAGGAGGGAAAATCCGGGCAAGCACGGAAAGTTTGACATTTTATGGACGAGACCTTATCTCATCCATGACGAGGTTAGCACAAATTCTTTCTTTCTCAACAATATGGATGGAGAAAAGCATGGACCTCCTAGTCAATGGGGGGTTTTGAAAATATATGATGCCCATGGGGGCATCTTTGTATCATGGATTTCTAAACACTTCTCATGCATTTTATTTCCTTAGTTAGATTTAATTTTATGTACATTAGCTTTTGTGTACTAGTTTCAATT
Source organism: Larix kaempferi (assembly GCA_027924585.1). Lineage (NCBI taxonomy): Eukaryota > Viridiplantae > Streptophyta > Pinopsida > Pinales > Pinaceae > Larix > Larix kaempferi. The sequence goes on from BSBM01000742.1 coordinate 8,573,152, forward strand.
TATGTATACTAGTTTAAATTCCCTTTTGTACATTAGTTTATTTTTTGTATAATAGATATGTCGCAACTTATGTTTTATTTGGTCATCTTTATATACATGTGACTGATATATTTCAGTTTTTTGCAGGAACCAAAGATGATGTAGTTCTCGCATGATCTCTCATAAAGTTCAAGATCAATCACACGTCCCACAGTTGGAGCCAAATGTACCATCTGAGTTGCACACAGTTGGACTTCAAGTGAGTCGCCAAAGTTTGCACAAGTACTTGTGCATTTTTCAGCATTTGGAAGTTCAATCAGGCCTCCTAAGGCTTTTTTCTTTTTTTTCATGTTCATACCCCTTGGGGATATTGTAATAAAATGTCACTAGCATGATGAATAATGTAACAGACTTGGCTTCCTAGGACTTAGACGTCAATCTAGGTATTCCATGGTGTTTTTTCCTTGTTAATTATAATTTGCTTTTTAGCAAAGTATAATTTTTGAGTTTTTCACCCACTCTTGAAAGCTAGAATGTTCATCTTGGTGGTTAGGCCCCGAGAGATTATTAAAGTCTATGTGTCAATAAAAATTACCATGCTAGGCATTATTTTAGAGTCTTATGAACATGTACTAGGTTCGCCTAGGTTGTTTATTTTTAATTTTCGCAAAAACAAAAATTTCCTTAAAAGTCATAAAAAAGTGGTTAGGGATTGAAATTTTCCATGGGGGTGCTCATTTTCTAAATTAGAGCACTCACTTAACCCCTAAACCCACATTTGAGAGACAATTTTCAATTATTTCTCATGAAATTGAATTTCTCTAGAAAAAACAAAAAAATACATATTTAATTAGTTAAAAGACAAAAATACATTTCCTAAATAAATGGAAACATGTCGGGAGCTTGTCTGGAGTGGTCACAAGTTAACTGACAATTAGTCCTATAATCTCTTAAGCTTTGATTCAGTGCATCCAATCAATATCTATTGAGTTCCAGTCTCATCCTCAATAAGAGGGGCACATCTCTCGAGGCTTAGGCGAATTTATGATGTGGCAGCCATCCATTTGGTTGAAGGAAATCTCAAGAAAGGGCGTGCCTACCTCTTGAGAGGTGGCACATCCATCATTAAATTAACTCACCATCACTCAAGCTCAAGCTCGACTCTTTTCTAAGTTAACTTCAATCATCCCATGCACCCATCTCTAGGGATTTGCACTCCCCCTCTCATGCATTTTTGTATTTAAGCGGGCCTCTTCTCCCTCATTTGAGATGGGAAGGTGGAACCTCTGCTAAATTAACATTGTAATCTTGTGAAGTTTTCTAGTAATTGAATAAAGGCTTTGGAGGCTAATCGATGTGTGGATCTTCATGTGAGTGGATGTGTACTTTCTTACGAGCTTGAGGTAATCTGTGTCTTTTAACAATGCATCTTGATTGTTGGTTAATGTTTGGCCTTTGAAAGGAGATTAATTCCTAGTAGGGTAAAATAGTAGATTGATCTATTATTGTTTCTATCAAGTTGCAATAGATTTATTGGACAAGCATGTTATTTTTGTTTAAATGCAAGCATTATGAATTTCTGTTGTAGTTTACACCGGTGCTTTTTAACCCTTCTTTTTGCAAGTTGATGTGAGATTGCAGGCTATTTAGGTTGGAGAATAAGTGGAGCATGTTAGCATCCTCTTTTCTTTAGGTTAATTTCTATAATAATTTGGTCCCTCCGATCCCCACTTCAAGGACTCCATTTTCCCAAGTTCAAGGGCTTAACATACTTCACTCTTCTCATCCTATTATTTTAAACTTTCTTGGTTACTAAGTTACTTGATATTTTAGATCTATAGTTGTTGATCAAATTTGAAGTAGATTTGATTTTATTCACTAGATCTTAATTGTTTGCAAAGCATTTATCTTGCCTAGATCTAGTACAAGCATTCATATTTGTTACAAGTCATTTCCAGTATATTAAGGCTTGAATAAGTAGAGTGTTAAGAGCAGTTAAAAATTATATTTGGCTAATTTAGAGCATTGAATTTGCTGCTCTTTAGGAGCAAGCGAGGAACCTGAGAAGGCAAGCTTGCTAGCTTGTCCTAATTAGCTACTCTTTTTGCATTTTTACTTAGCATTTTAGCTTAGAATTTTTTGAATAAGTCCCAAGACACTTTTATAGTGTTTTGGGCATTTGTTATTGATGTTTGCTCGTTGGTTTGCAGGTTTTAATAATTAATTAGAGAGGCACGCTAGCAAAATTTCAGTGTTTAAAGCCATTCAAAGCGTTCCGAAAGCCCTATTCTTTGTCTAGATCTTTCTATGCAAACTTGTAAGCCTTTTGTTCCTAATCTATAAAGGATCAAAGGTGTCCCTTCAAAGTGATTGTAATAAAGTAATACAAGCAAAGCAAGCAGGATAACCAACGCCTGCACCCCATACCCCTTGGGGGGATCCGTGTCATCTCCTATCGTGGCATGATTTTTGCTTCTTCTTTTTTTCGTTTCTAGTTTAATTTTACTTTATTAAACAATAGATTAAAACACTAAAACACACAAACACTTAGAGTAGTTTGTTTCTTTTATTTTTTATGATTTTTGTTTACAATATTTAATATAAACCCCTATGCATTCCCCAAGTACTGCACCAGTCGAAAGAGCTTGCTCGAGTAAGTGGTGTGTGGAAAAGAGATTCACGGGTTTCACTTAATTTAAACAATTCACTCTAAATTTTTTATAAAAGCAACGAAGGCTCCATCCTTGTATGCTTTGGACTTCTACGGCTTAGTCCAACTAGTTGGTGAGACTAGAAAGGGATTGGAGTGACTAGACTAATAGGGCAACCCATTCGAGGCTTTTCCTTGAGAATTCGGGAGGTCGTAGTTAGAGCTTGCTATAGAGTCGGGAAGCTTCCCAAAGCAAACTATTGTCTCGCCCCGTTGGACCCTTGGCATAGTTGCTTCTGTGCTCATTTCAGGAGGATCAGTTCTTGGTGGGCCACACCAAGAATAAACGCACTAATCACCAAAAACCATAACAATAAAATCAACCAAGAACAATTTTTAACACATTTACTTTTACAACATGACTTTACTATTGGCATTGGTCTGTCTTAGAATATATTTTAATGTTGATGCTTTAATAATGATAATGGATGATGAATGTTGTTAAGTTTAGAATTGTATTGCTTTTACATTTTTCTCTCCTAGATTGTTAGCTTTTTCTTTGTAGAATAAAAGCCTTGGATTGTTTTCATAGGGACCACCCCCCTTGGCTTCGCTAGGAGTAAGCCTAGATGAAGGAGTCACGTATTCAGGTTACAACACTTGACTCTGACTTACCCCCAATTCTTTCCTTCAAATTTATTTGGCTGTATTCACCTAGCATTACTTTGTATTGTATGTATATACCAAAATGTTTTGAATTGTTCTCATTTTATTATTTTGGATTTTAGAGAATGATCATTATCCTCTTATTAATAAAAAAAGACATTTTTTAATTTTCATGAACTTGAAATTGATACGGTATAATTTTCTATTTATATTAAAAGTGTTTTTTATTGTTTTAATTCGATTCCTTTACATTTTAGAATATAAATATAAATATTTTTTTAATTCATAATTTATATTTTTTTTATGAACTTACAGTTAACATTTAATAATTTATATGAACATAAAATTGATAATCAAATAATTTATTAATTTAAGTTGTATTTTGAAAAATAACCATTAATCTCCTTTTTATTTGATAATTTTTTTTTTTTTGAAATTATAATTGAAACTTAAATTTATATGAATATAAGACTGACAGTTTATTAAGTTATTATTTGTAAGAACACACACATATTACCAAGAAAAAAAACTGCTACTTACTATTCATATATGAATCAAAGTTAACATAGTACACAATCCTCTTGTTACAAAGATACACCTAAACATATGACTTAAAAAATCTTACTATAAACTAACTAAAAATTTCTGGACATATCCTCCAACCCCTCAATGCCTTGTCAATACCATACAGAACTTGCTAAAAAGAAAGTGTTTTATAACAGTCCAACCTCAAAAACAACACATAAAACTGTTATGAATTTCACTAAATCTCAACATTGCATTAAAAAAAAATTCCAATTCTATTAAATCTCTCTCTATATATTTTATATTTTCATTGAGATGAATAAAAAAAGGGGACGAGGTAAAAAGTAAATGAGAAAAGAAAGATCCAGATAATAAAATAATATTTGCTAATTTTTTTATTATTTAAAGTTAAATTAAAAAAACAATGATAAGTTAATATAGGAAGGAAAAAACCACCATTAGCCTTACTGATCATGCAGACATGCAGGTAAGGAATGGCATGATTACCATTAAACATACTTTTTATTTGCATATTATATATAAAAACGTTTTTTTACAAAAGAACAAATTGAATGCAATATAGTATAGTGACAAGGCAATGAATTTATTTTAAATGATTTATATAATGAACAAAACTAAACAAGCAGCTAATATTTATATAGGATGATCAGAAGGCAGTCAATTTATTTTTAATAATTCAAAATATTGAACAATTTTTTTTTTAAAGGAGACGAAATGAATTTGCAATAGTTATTATATATAGTATAATGACCAGGAAATGAATTCCACTATTTATACAGTATGGTCAGAAGGCAATACATTTATTTTTAATAACTCAATATTGAACAACAAAAGTAAAAACACGTCTCCCTGGATAAAATTCCTACGGGTGAAATATTGCAAATTGCAAATACATTAGTACAGAGTACGATTTCAACAAATTACAGAGGGTCAACACTATCTGTTGCATAAATATCATATTTACGGTAGAAATTTATATACATATTTCTGACAGCATCACTGTCATGAATGAATGAAATTCCCTTTTATATCATGACATGCCATGCCCAACAAAACCAGCAAGCCATCATGAGCCCATCACATTAGCATTCAATCCGTTCAATGCAGTTCGCAATCTCTCATTTCTAGCACATTCTTCCTGTTAACCAATAAAACATATCATGCTGATAAGTGATCCAAAATTCTAAAACATCTCCTCATTTGGATCTTGAAAAAAATTGGTTATATTCACAAATAATAAAAAGAAGCTGAGAAAATTCACCTGAAAAGATTTAACGAGTGAATAATAATGTCGTTGCTCTGCAATCGCTGCCCCATGTTTCTCCTTTAATGCATTGCATGTTCTTTGCTCTTCTTGTTCTCGAACTTGCATCTTTCTCAGCTTCTATAAAATCCAATCCATATAACATAATAAGCTAGGCCTTTATAAAGATAGAAAATAACGAAAATGTAAAATGCATAGTCACAAAACAAATTAGACCGCTATCAGATTTATCCGCAATATACTCTAGCAAAATGGAAAGGGTAAATTCCTAAGCTGAGCTCGGGAGTTTATAAACTGCAGAAGGGTTTTGGAGGTGCTAAAAAATTTAGTTTAATCTTTATGAACCATTTACAACATAAGCAAGGGGTCCTTCTCAATTGGGTATAGCCCAAGCACTTGAGAGGAGTGTTATCCTCCCAACCCAGGATCAAATTCCCAGATGACATGTTGAACTCTTAATAAATATATTGTTGTATTGACCTTGTGCCCTTGAGAATCTGGGGTCGAATTTGACTTGTGTCAAAGGAGAAAATCATAAATTGATTCACCCTTGTCAAAAAGTCTGAAATTGATCATAACATTCAACAAATAATAACATGTGGCATTTGGTATTTCATACTTTCAAAACATGCATAAAGGGTTACACCAGCCTCACAATTTTCACGCTAGCTTTTTCCTTCCTGTGCTAAGAAAGTGCCTTGACCACCTTCTTTTCCATTAAGCCTAGAAGAGGCACAACCTCCTTCAAGGAAATACTCGGAATTCGAATGGTTAAAAGCGTGTTATTATACTCTGTTTGATTAGTTTTCTTCTACTTAAAATAACCTCCTAATTAACATTTTCTCTTATGCAAACCCTTCATTTACCTTTTTCTTTTAAAATACTTATTATATTCAAATAAGCATGTTTACAAACTAAATTGCAAAGCATGGAAAGGTATATACAATGCCTATGATAACTTTATCCTCAAACTAACTAGAACAGAAATAAAGTCAGAATATGCAGCAGGAGCCAAAATTCTGGCATTCTTGATCAACAAGACTCCCTTAGCCAACAATTGGTGACGTACCTCATCTTTCCATAAAGTAATAAAGGAAGACACAGACTCATCTCTTCATCAAACACATACTTACACCTGAGCTTCAATATCACAAAAAGAAAGGAGATCCGTGAACAATGCAATAGACCAAGGGAGGAATCCTGTACAAGAGCTCACTCTTCCCCAAAGACAACATCCCTCCAGTGTAACTTGTTTTGGAGCAAGCTAGGATGTTGATCCTCAGTGTAACTCCAACACTGTCTGACAAACCGAAAACTCCAAAAGATATACTTAACCATCTCCGACAGTTGACAAACTGTACAAAGACAATCTAAGAGGCCAGTCTTAGCCAACTTGACCTTAGATGGAATCCCTTGATAGATAACCAACAAAGAAAAAACATGCAGCTTATATGAAAGTCGCACCAGCCAAACACTACGAAGATGACAAACCCACCGCACCTTCAGATCTATGAAATCCCACCTCATGTTAAGCACATGTGATAGGGCTGGCTTTGATGGAGAGTTGAATAAAGGCGACAAGAATCATACTGTGCCAATGGTTTACCAAAACTCCACTCCCAATTCTTCCAAAATGGTCAATGAATCCTGATATTTATTTTAAACAGTTCAGAGTCTTGAATAAATGCACACAACTCCATGATCGAAGGACGATCAGACGTTAAGATCCCAAACTCCTAAGCAAGAGATCTCCAGTCTTTCCATGACCTAATCCTAGGATTCCATAAATCACACCAATAGATGATACAAGAATGTGATGTCTCTGCTACAAAAACCCCCTGATCACACCAACTCCAAATCATACAAGAGGCAAGATACCATCCCACCCCACTACCCTCCGACTTCCATCGGACCAATCTAGACACCAATCTCCAAGCTGCCCAAATACTCTTAAACAGGATAGACCCACCAATCTAAAACAGGGAGGGGGAAGAGATGATGTCACATAGACCAAACCCCCTAAGCCCTGGCAATATGTTGCACTGAAAGGACCCGATGTTGGAACAGAACCTGCTAAGGCATTGATCCTGTTATCACATATATAGTAGCCTGGCTACCATACATTATTTTTTTGATTCCAGTACACTTTTCAGCCAGTTCCCTTACATTGAGATGCTGAGATGAGCATCTATTATGGATCATTATCAGATTTGGACAGCAGTGTTAAATTTTCAGAATTTACTTCAATCTAATCTAGGATCTTAACTGAGAGAACAACATATACAGCAAATCTACAGCATATCAATCATGGACACAATAATGCAAGCACACAAGAGACACAAAGTTTACTTGGGGAAAACCATAAAGGTGAAAAACCCCAATAACTTCCTCAGAGATAGATAAAGCAATGATACAACCAGAATACAAGAGATAGTCTTCTCCTAGCAGTAGAACCTCCTCCTCCATAAGTGCGCCACTTTCCAAGCGTGAGTGAGAGAATAGAATGTGTAAAATGAGAGAGACACACTCTCTATTTATACACTAACTTGACTTGACCTTTACTCAACTAGGTCGGCCTCAACTTAACCACTTAACATAATGCTGACTAGGCCGACCCCCACTAGGGTGGTCTAATAACCCTTTGACCCACATGGCCGACCCCCAATAGGGTGGTCTAATAACCCTTTGACCCACATGACTTATATAGGGCCGACCCCAACAAGGTGGTCTAATAACCCATCAAGTATAAGTTACGACACTTACAATATAAATGACGACACTTCCGTATAGAGGAATAATAACATCTCTATAGGAATACAATATACATATATATGTGAAATACATTCCGAAATTACATATACATCAATACTCCCTCTTAACTAGGAAGGTATTTCTCGGCACAGGTCTTCTAGCACAAGTCTTCGTCACTAGATAATCGTCATCGAGTCATCATCATCGTCACTGCTGCTGCTATCTCAATCAATCTCTGAATCTACTCGTCATAGGATGTTCCACAGAGCCAATCCTTTTTCATACTGGATATAGGCCCACCACCTGCAGGTCTTCGTCATCACTGGCCATACTGTGGAAACCTCAGGACTTATTACGTGCGTCAAAAAACCTCGAAAGAGCATCCCAGGCTGTTACGAGCACACGGCTCTACCTATAGGATCTCCCAGGGCCATATTATATGTGACCTCACCACAAAACCTCGCAAGAGCATCCCAGGCTATTACGAGCACACAGCTCTACCTATAGGATCTCCCAGGGACAGATTATATGTGGTCACCACAAAACCTCGTAAGAGCATCCCAGGCTGTTACGAGCACACAACTCTACCTATAGGATCTCCCAGGGACAGATTATATGTGGTCATGGCAAAACCTCGCAAGAGCATCCCGGGACTTATTACGGGCACACAGCCCAACCTATCGGATCTCCCAGGGACATATTATATGCCATAGGACAAAACCTCGAAAGAGCATCTGGCATATATCCCAGGGCCAAATTATATGCCATAGGCAAAACCTCGAAAGACTATCTGCAGATCTCCCAAGGCCAAATTATATGTTCTCCCAAAGCAAAACCTCGAAAGAGCATTTGCCAGATATCCCAGGGCCAGATTACATGCCATAGGCAAAACCTCGAAAGAGTATCTGCAAATCTCCCAGGGCCAAATTATATGCTCATTTGCACAACCTGATCCACGGCCATAGAGTATCAACCTGATACTCACCATACATCATCCTGATGTACACATGATCATCCTGATCATCATCACTGCAACATCCTGCTGCATATCATCTGGAGCAACATCCTGAAGCTCGTCATCCATGATCATCTTGATCATACAATGCATCTACCTGATGCATACCAAGTATCTACCTGATAGATATCATCATACATGATCCACCTGATCATACAATGTATCCACCTGATACAAATACAAATACATGATCCACCTGATCATACACGATACATATCAACATACATGATCTACCTAATCATACAATGTATCCACCTGATACATATACAGATACATGGTCCAAGCATCCAACATGATGCTTATACAAAATACATACAAATGATCCAACCGATCATATCCAGCATCCAACATGATGCGTGCATACATATACATATAAATGATCCAACTGATCATATCCAGCATCCAACATGATGCGTACATACATATACATATAAATGATCCAACTGATCATACCCAGCATCCAACATGATGCGTACATACATATACATGATCCAACTGATCATCTCCAGCATCCTCCTGATGCATATACATAGCAGTAACTGAAGTATCGTCCTGATGCTCATCATCCAGCGCTTACATCCACAGCCATGTGAAGGATCCTCCTTCCAACATGCTTGGAATGGCTTCTGCAAATGTGTCCATCACTTTTTCCTCGAAGTGTCATCAATCCGAAGAACACCAAGCCTCTCTCTGAAGTACTCGAACTTCACTCTGGCTAGTGGTTTCGTCAGCACATCTGCAATCTGCTCGTCCGTTGCAATGTATAGGAGCTTCACAGCTCCTCTCTGCACCATATCCCTGATATAGTGATATTTGATCTCTATGTGTTTCGACCTGTCATGAAACACTAGGTTCTCGGACAGCTTCACACAACTCTGGTTATCACAAAAGATACCAGTAGCATCCAATGGGAGATCAAATAACTCAGACAACTAGCTGAACAGGCTGCAACATACTCTGCCTCAGCTGTACTCAGTGCTACGCAAGACTGCTTCCTACTAAACCAAGAGATCACACCTGATCCCATACTGAAGCAGCATCCAGATGTGCTCTTCCTATCTGCAGCACTGCCAGCCCAATCTGAATCAACATAACTGTTATCACACCATAGTAGCAGGGCTACTATTCTTGTACAGCAGATATCTGCACATTCCAGAGCTTCCTTTATTCCAGAGCATGGCTATATATTTTGGATCACTCATGATCAGAGCAGTACATTATTCAGATTTTATGACCTTGTGTCAAGGGTGAGCCTTGAGAGTTTAGATTTGATGACTGATGTGACCACTTATCCCATTACAGTTTCGGTTCAGTGCCTAGAGATGTATTTCAGCAGTGTTTCAGATGATGCATGATGATTATTATCATGATGATGTTGTATGATCTATGGATATGTTCTCACTGACTGTGGATTATTATCTTGTTGATTTAGTCATGATCATAGCATGTGCTTGGTATATTATTCCTGATGTGGCAAACTATTTAAAATGAACTGTAAATCATAAAATGGACAATTGCTTGCACTTTTAGGTCATTTAACAAAACTTACTGGTTTTTCACCTTACATAGATATGGTCTTTCCCCGACACCAGTTGTCTGCTAGTGTAGGCTCCATATTCACTTGTCTCCATCCATACATGACCTTCCTGATTGACTTTAAACCCTGACTCGTCTCATTTGACTTTCTGATACTGAGGACTTCCCCATTTTTCTACCTCTGTGTTTGGACCGCATCCCTATTTATTCGGTGTCTCGGCTCTGAGTTGGTGACAGAACTTGCCTTTGGTGAGTTGGATTGTAGGCCTAAATCATTCTGGTCGGTTGTCCCGATGTTTGGCATTGGCTCGAACTCCCCCTAGTCACTTGAGATGTTGTTGGCTAAAACTGAAAGCTCATGTTCTACCTATGGAAACTAAAAATTCGCCCATGGAAACAAAAAAGGGCAAGAGCAATGAAAAGCTAAAAATACTCCTCGAAGAGTATAAGAAAGGTCCAAAAAGCAATGGTTCTTAAAAGTTATATCTAAACAATTGCTGACCTTATAAATATGTGAAAAACATGCCCTGGATGCAAGCTGCAACTAGTTGTGCTTCTCAGCACATCTGAAATCCGAAGGGTTATGTAGGCCAAAAAGGCCATGGAATAAAATTGAATGATCCTAATGAACCTGGATCAACTTGATGTAGACATGATGCCTAAGTTGAATAAACACTCTCTAAACAACTTATCCATTTGTGAGGCACAGCCATCCCCCGTGTTATTTTGTCCAACACAGAGTTTGTAGCTTCCCCCTTCTCCCAGTCCAAAGTATTTTTGAGTTAAGTTAGACAAATCAAACCCTTGGCCCAACCTTGCTCCTAGCCTTCATCCTTCACTAGCAGTCTGACCATGTCCAATGGGTGAGTTTGTCATTTGAACTATTGTGCAAGTAATTTATTATAACAACGGAATATGTTAACTCGATTAATGCCACTGAATGGAATTTATACTTTGAGCTTAGCTATGGGAATGATTAGAGAAGCACTGTCTTAGTCTACTGATGTGATTTATCCTTGATTATATATATTCTTGGGATCCGTGATGATGTGGACCATGTATGATGATTATTGATGATGATTTATGGGCCCACATGTTTGATGATGATATCATATGATGGACATATGATGCAGATGATGTTTGATCCAGTTCAGCAGGGTTTATTATTTCTTCAGATCAGCAGATTATACATTGTCCATATATGGTGGACCCTACAGCAGGCCCATTAGGGCAACCCAGGGTGTATGAGTACTCATTCCTAGTGGATTTGGGTCTTCTGGATCCATTGAGACACTTATCTTTCAGTTCCGGTCACTTCTGACAGTGATTGATGCAGTTTTACACTTGTTGACCAGATTGGGGGCTGATTTCCCAGCCTGAGCAGCAGGGGCCCCGAGAGGCCAGTTCACCTAGGGCGCTGATGATGGAGGGGGTGGTCCAGCCACTTGTTATTACCATTTACCCCCCCTTCCGGAGAGCCTGGTGGGCTCAGATGGACAGCGCTAGCACCCTAGGAGGCAGTTTTGGCACTTTCACAGTTCCCGAGGCAGTTAAAAAATGGGATAAAGTGGTCACTGAGGAAATCGATTTGGGCAATTGAGGCAAGGTTTTGGCATTTGGTTTTCACAGAGGTCTTCCAGGATGGCATCACTATCTTCCAGCCAGTTTTCACCATGTGGGTATGCCCGGATTGATCACAGGAGGACATTTACTGCTTGACTGTCATGGATTCTGAGGACAGTTTTGGTCATTTTTATTATATTGGACATATTTTATTATTTTATTGTGCCTTGGGGATGAGCTAGTAAGGATTAATACCTCCTAGCCCCACCATGAGCTTATTTTATCGTGTCCTAGTCATCATGAGGTGGATTATTGTACTTTTTACCCCTCTAGTGGGATGACGTCACCCTCCATTGTACCATTTAGAGAGGGCGCTATTGTTATGTTGAGTGATCCATGTGATATATTGTTATGAGTCATCTTAGCCATTGATTGTATGATGAGATCTTTTAATCTCAACCACTCATTTGATGTAGTATTATGGAGTGGTATGGGGTTTTGGTCTTTATTATCCTATATAAGGAGGAGACCCCCCATTGTAAAGCTCACCTTTGGAGCTCTGGAATATTGGAATAGAAGATTTTTTTGTGGAGCACATCTCTCTTGCATTGTGGATTCTCTTGCATATTGAATATACAGTATCTCTTCTATGTATCATTGTGGATTTTGGTGCTTTTGCTAACCTTTTGACAGGAAAGTCGAATTGGAGAGAGGAGGGCGACTTCATGAGGGTTATTGTTGGAGGGATCCACATATTCTCTCTTGGGTTGATCTTGTGACAGGGAGTATCATTATTGTATCTTCGTGACATAGTTGATGCTTTCTATTACATCTTTCTACCATTTTCATAATCATCTTGCTTGACTTGTTTCTTTGATCTTGTCTTGTAGGAGGAGGACGATTTGGCTATCTTGGAGAAGGGTGATTTGGTTGGAGCACTTGGATCTCACTCTTGAATATACACATGGGAGAATGCTATCAACTTGCAAGGTGGCCATAAGCAATTGAGGTAAGATCTACAAGGTATGTGCCTCTTTCATCCATTCTATCTTCATTGGTCATAAAACCCTAATTAAATCAAAACCCCAATTTTGGTATTTCTTAGATCTACTTAGATCTAGCCTTGCAATTGAAAAGATATTAAAAACCCACCTCTATAGGATCCACCCCTAGTTGGATCTATAGTTTGGTGGTGATTGGCTAAAAATTGACACACTTTTCAATGCAAAAAGCCTTCTTGAACCTAAATCGATTTTCCTAAGAGAAGCTTGTTGGGTTAGATCTAGCACATGGGTAGGTGAGATCCCACTTGATTTGACATCTAGACATTTGATAACCTATACCCATATCTTTACTTTGGTGAAAACTACCTTGTGGACATCTCTCCATGTTTTAAGGGGTTGAAACCCCCTTTTGACCTTATTGGCATCTTAAAACTTAGATCTACTAAGATCTAGCCATTGGATTCACTTGAAACTTTGAAGGAACATAGATCGGGGTACTAACATCCCGGATCTACATTTTGGTGGCCATTGGACTTGATTTGGTCCACCAAAACCCATTTTTGGACCCTCCTTGAGCAAATCGCACCCCCTTGATTTTTTGAGTTGGTCCACTTCTAGGAAGTGGGTGTTTGAGTTATTCGTGGATTTGGAATGCCCATGCCTTGAAACCTAGGTCTATACTGTCCTTTTGTCAAGATCCGTCTTGGGGATTGCATTCCTTGTTTCAAGGGATTGTGGTCCACTTAGGGTCCTCACTAAAAAAACCTAGATCTAGTAAGATCCAACCATTAGATTTCACTCAACCCACTTGACTTGGCTTCTAGGTGTCCCGATCTACAATTTGACACACTTTATGACCCCATTAACCCACTTAACAAGGCACTAGTCCATCACCAAGCAAGTCGCACTCCTTGGGATTGGTGTCAAATCCTAGATCTAGCACATGGGTATCCTTGAAATCAACTTCAACTCATAGATCTAGCCTACATATAACCTATAGTACCTACCTCACATCTAACTTCACCTTGTGGGCCTACCTAGAATCATCACACTTCCCAAGAAAACTAGACCCACTTGTGTGAACACATGGTACTATACCTAATCATCATACTCCATTATGTGGCCTAAACCATACATAGGTTGAAACATTAACAATCTCTTACACCTCCCTCGACCATACCTTAACCATTAGGTCCATTTAGCCTTGCATTGGTTTCCGTAACTCATTACTTACCTACCCTTAGAAACCTTTGTTCGGATCCAATCAACCGTGATTGGGGTATAGGGTCTCCCCCTTGGTCTAGTCACACTTTGACCTTAAGCGAAGAGTGCCTCGGTTGACGTGACTCCCGCATTGCATTGGGAACCGTGGCATCTCTTGGGTCACCTCTTTAGTTGCCTATCTCCTCTACCGTCCCGGATGGGATACCTCTAGGGGCAACTACAAGTTGTGTGATAACAATAACCCTGCAGGTTAAACTTTTGATTCGCTTCATACTTGAGCCCATAATCCACTGTACCCTTCAGGTACCTCAGAACATGCTTTACAGCAACCAGGTGAACACTCCTCGGATCCGTCAGGAACTAGCTCAATGTGTTCACCGCAAAGCAAATATCTGGTCTCGTGTTCGTCAGGTAGATCAAGGACCCAATCATCTGACGATACATAGAGACATCAACCGGCTCAGATGAAGCATCACAAAGAAGCTTCAGATTCGATGCCATAGGTGTGGCCATGGCCTTGCAATCCATCATCCCGAACCTCTTTAGGATCTCTACTGCATACTTCCCTTGTCCAAGGACGATTCCATCTGCACTCTGCCACACCTCCATGCCAAAAACAAATAGTGCATCATCCCCAAGTTCTTCATCTCGAACTCAGCAGCAAGCTTCCGCTGTGTGTCGGTAATCAATCTATCTTCACCTGTAACAAACAGGTTATCCGCATACAAAAGTAGTATCACTGGATTGCCTTCCTCAACCTTGTAGTAAAGGTTGGAATCCGCTTTACTCTTGGTAAAGGCCAAACTGGATAGAAAGCTATCTATCCTACCAAGTTCTGCACACATATATGACTACACCATTCAAGAAGGTCGTCTTGAAATCCATCTGGTGTATCTTCTATTTCATCACTTTCATATTTCTCTATGCTGCCATCTGCAGCATGCTTGATCTGATAGTTCCATTTGGAAGTCACAACAGACTTCCCTTCAACTCTTGGGACCGCATCCCAAACATCGTTCTTCATGATTGATGGATCATGGCATTCTTCCCGTATCCTGGGAACTTCAATATCTTCAATAGATAATTTTGTTGCTTGAACAAATGTTGTAGTCCTTTTGTAGGTGAAGGTATACGGTCTTTTCTACAAAACAAGTTAAATTGCATGATTAGAAACATCTCATAATTTTCAGATAAATTCTTACACATAAAGAAATATGTCATACAGTCATGCAAATATCTTAGCCAATGCTATAATACAACATTTATCCATGTTCCACAACTTTCTAGATGCCTTCCAGTCTCTGCCAGAACATTGTTAAGAGTTTGCACTACTCCCAACATGTCAGCAAAGAGGTTTCATTCTAGATAAGTAGCACTGGAACGTTGTATAGTGCCATAGGCCACTTACCCATCACATGCATATTAGTAGTATATTGTTCATTAATGCAATCATTCTAATATGCACAATACATATCCTAAGTCTAGGAACATGAGCATATACATCATTGAACAATTTTATTTAAACAAACAAATATGCAAGAAATGATAATTAAAAATACTTATCTTTGTTTGGTTGCTGGGTGGACTCCCTCTGAGTCTTTGCTTCCTTGCAGGAGCTGCGGAAGTAGCTTCTTCTACACCTTTCTGTTGTGGAATGTAGAAAGATGGTCAACTCCCTCTGAATATTTGCATCATTGCAGAAACTACTGAAGTGTGCTCCTTTGCTTTCTTGCAGGAACAACTGGAGTGTGCTCCCTCTTGATCTTTGCTTCCTGGATTACCTGTCCTTGAACTTATATCCATCCTTAATCACTATGCATGCTTATTGGTATCATCATTGTGTTATCCTTGAGGTCTCATACATAATCAAACATTTATTAGTATAATCTTAATACTATCAAAACACAATAATCTTAAACATGTATAGTCATGATCATTCACAGATAATAAACATTAGTATTCAAGGTTTCAGGGAAGTCTTCTTTTACTCATGCATATTCTTATTTGATCATAGGAATCTTCTGATTAATTAAATCATCAATGCATAAACCCGTGATTACTCAAACCTATACCTTCATGATTCTTCTGGTTAGTCATATCATCAATTATGGTAAGAAACATAATATGCATACAGCCATGACTATTCAAACCTATGACTTCATGAATAATCATTATCAACAACACAACAGTATAAGATCATAACACAAGGTAGGATTCTAGCTTGATATAGGAAAAACATACCTGGATTAGCATGCTAGCTAGTTATGTATAACATACCCGCATAATGTCTTCTGGTTCTCTTCAGTGACTTGTGCTAGTAACCTGCATGTCTCATAGGTTAACCATTGTAGGACCAAGTTATACATACCTCGAAAGTAGATCTTCTATGTGATCCATGAAAATGGATGAATCTTTGTCTTCATGTCACCATGATCATATGTTCTTGAAGTAGAACATGATTTGTCTTTCTTGGTGTACCTTTTATGTTAGCGAACAACATAAACCTCATACAACATCACAATGCATTAGTACATTCATAAGTATCAAAACCTTAATCAATGAATATCTTCTATTAAGGTGATACAACAAGTCTAGTAATTAATCAAGATTGTACTGTAATGATATGAAGACAAACATATGATAAAATTAACCATGAAACATACCTGTAAGCCATATCTGTCAAGATTGCTTGTAATCTTCTTATGGAAGACCTTAGCCTCATCTCCCTCTGAGACAGGAACTTCTTCACTTATGCAGGTGACCAATCCATCTTCTTCTAGGATTAACCCAATCCACTTGATTTGCAAGAACTGGACCTGGAGTTGGATTAGGGTTTGTCAAGGAAACCCCAAAAATTAAAACTTTGAATTTCAAACTTCTGAAAGGATAGAAATATGCGCCTTGATGAGCTGATCAAGTTGGTATATTCAAAATTTGAAAACTGCAAAGTTTCACCCCTCGAAATTGCCTTTTAGATTTCTGGATTCACTAGGGAGGACCTTGAATTAGGGTTTGAGTTTCCCGAAGCTTCACCCAACCAAAAGATTTGATTCAAAGCTCTAAGCTTCGATTTTTCTGAGGAGCTTCCAGCCGTGGTCACAGATTTCCAAAATTCCAAGTTTTGCAGAAGCCCTTATTTTCCATCTTTCCGATCAAAGTCCCGAACTGGGGTTTGATCAAGCCCGACCTTCTGCCCAACCAAAAAAATCTGATCTTGGTCTCTAAATTTCGATTTTGATGAGTAGCATCTAGCCGTGGTCTCCGATTAGAGAAATTCCAACTTTCTCCGAAGCCCTAAATTCCGAAAGCCATGAATGAAGGTGCTCAAAAATAATTTTGTTTTGACAGAAATATGTATCTGATTGTTTCTGGTGTAACTCCGAACTTTTTGATCCAGGGGGTCTGAAAAAGTTTCCTGAGATAGCCTGACCTGTTATCTTTCCATCCCGACAGGTCTAACCTCAATTGGATTCTCTAAGAGAGAGTTATGCCAAGTGTCGCAACGTGACTTGTTTATGGGATAATACAGGAGAGCGAACTTGTATGGCGTGCCACGTGTCAATGGTTCAACTTCGGCATCTGAAAAATATTTCTGAGATAGTATAGTTTGTGTACTACCTGTCACTTTTTACGAAATTTTATTTGGAGCTTCCTAGCCTAAGTTATGACATTTTTCCCAATGTCACCTGATTTTGACTCAGATCTGGAAGAGGCAGAAACCCTATATTGTACAGATCATAAATCACAAAGTACAACGAATTAGAGGTTGTCCTTTGGACACAAGGTACATGGGTATCTGATCTTCAACCTGTAAAAGTTTCAGATCTGAAAACTTCGCCAAAATGGATTTATAGAGAAAGTGCTATGATGACTGGTTTTTGCTATATCAAGCCCTAGCCTCGTAAGTGCAACAAGTGTCATACATGCCATATCATGCCTTCTTTCAGGCTAGCTCTGATACCATGTTAAATTTTCAGAATTTACTTTAATCTAATCTAGGATCTTAACTGAGAGAACAACATGTACAACAAATCTACAGCATATCAATCATGGACACAATAATGCAAGCACACAAGAGACACAGAGTTTACTTGGGGAAAACCATAAAGGTGAAAAACCCCAATAACTTCCTCAGAGATAGATAGAGCAATGATACAACCAGAATACAAGAGATAGTCTTCTCCTAGCAGCAGAGCCTCCTCCTCCACAAGTGCGCCACTCTCCAAGTATGAGTGAGAGAATAGAATGTGTAAAATGAGAGAGACACACTCTCTATTTATACACTAACTTGACTTGACCTTTACTCAACTAGGTCGGCCTCAACTTAACCACTTAACATAATGCTGACTAGGCCGACCCCCACTAGGGTGGTCTAATAACCCTTTGACCCACATGGCCGACCCCCAATAGGGTGGTCTAATAACCCTTTGACCCACATGACTTATATAGGGCCGACCCCAACAAGGTGGTCTAATAACCCATCAAGTATAAGTTACGACACTTACAATATAAATGACGACACTTCTGTATAGAGGAATAATAACATCTCTATAGGAATACAATATACATATATATGTGAAATACATTCCGAAGTTACATATACATCAACAAGCAGTTTTATTCCCCATTGCCATGACTGAGTCTCAGGACACTCAGAGAGATGACCGATGTAGCCATTATACCATTTGTACACAGCAGTCAGTAGTGCCTAGAGTTTCAGCAGCAGTTTCAGAGGACAGATGATGGTTCAGATAATGAGCATTCAGGTATATGACTCAGCAGGTATATCTTAGTGTTGTGGTTATATTGCTTTTATATTTATTCTTATAGCATGCCTTAGCACTTAGTGTCATGATCTGGCAATCATATAGATATGTGGACCTGGTTGATCTTATTAGATATACTATATTGTCCCTACTTAGACTTAGAAGTTCATTATTCATACCTGGTTGATATTATTAGATATACTATATTGTCCCTACTTAGACTTAGAAGTTCATTATTCATACTCATTGGTTTTACCCTCCTTAGGGAGAATAGAGGTGATCATTCCACCATACCTTGGCTTGCTAATGTCGGCTCCATTATTCATTGTCTTCATCCATCCATTACCTACCTTTTAGTTTATCACCCTGACTTACTACTTGACTAGTGGCATGGAGGACTTTTCCCCACTGTAGCCTCTGTATTGGATGAGCTTCCCTGTTTATTGTGTCTCGGCTCTGAGTTGGTGACAAAAGTTGCCTTTGGTGAGTTGGATTTCCTTGTGAATTCCCCCTAGTCACTAAAGTTGTGTTGGCTAAACCTAAAACTTTTAGTGCTGCCATGAATGCAAAGTCTGGAAAATGAAATGTTATATCTTATATGAAAAGCCCATTCATGCAATGTGTTTTTGCACACACATGAATGAAAAGCATGCCAAATGAAAATGGCCATGAAAATAAAATGTTATATCTTTTGGAAATGTAAATACCTAGGTAAATACGTTGTCTGTGACACACCTAGAAGTGCTCAAGTAAACAAGTGCCTTAAAAACACACCTATAGCAGAAAGCCTCAAATAAATGTAAATCTATGCAATGTGCTTATAAACACACATAGATCAAAGGCTATGGAAACTTCAGGCCCAAAAAGCAATGGAACTTAAATGCTATATCTAAATAATTGCTGGCCTCATTTGTATTATGGATTGTGCGCATTTGTTAAAGGTGAATAAACCTTCTTTGAACAACTCATCCATTTGTGAGACACCGCCATTCCCTGTTTTGTTGCTCATTCAGTATATACTATGGTGTGTATTCCCGTTCCCTTTCCCAAAGTGTCACAACGTTAAGTCAGTCAAGTCATCCTTTAGCCTAGCCAGTTATTTTAGCCTTCACCCTTCACTAGCAAATTGATCACAATTATGAAGTGAGTATGGTCTTGAAAGTCTAGTCTGAGTTTTAATAATAATTAATGACATTATATATTTGGATTTAGATCGCCAGTAAATGATTACTTTGTGTTATAATTGCTATTTGAATAAGTTGTAGAGCATGCATTAACCTTTGAAACTTTGCAACAGCTTTTGATGACAGTCTGAGTTATATTTGGTCATATGGACTTGGTCAAACCTAGTTTGACCAAGGACAGTCACAGAACATGAGATGGTTGGACCTTGTGATGATACAGATAGATGATATATGGTCTATGCACATGTACATGATGGTTCTATGCATCAGATACAAGTTTATGATGATGATTTATGCTTTTCAACGTTTATTGATCATTTACAGATTATTATTATTTGACCTGTTCTGGTATATTGGATATATTATATGATCATGCAGAGATTCATATGGTGTATGAGTACACATCTTGGTAGAGTTGAACCTTTCTGAGTCCAATGAGACAGTCTGTTTTCAATTCCGGGCACTTATAGTGATGATTGAGCCTCAGTAGGCTATCCCAGTGCAGTTTTGGTCTGTCGGAGACCCTGTCAGAGCAGAGATGGTTTTTATTTGGTTGACCTAGGGCGTGCTTGGAGGGGGTGGTCCAGCCACTTGTTTTTACCATATTACCCCCCTCCCGGACACACTGGTGCCCTCACCTTGACAGCGTAGGCACTCTAGGAGGCAGTTTGGGGCAGTTTCACGCTTCCCGAGGCATTTCAGGATTGGTAGAAATGGCTACAGAGGAATTCAATTTGGGCTACTGAGGCAAAGTTTTGGCATGGGATGATCAGTGATGATGAGTGGGATGTCTTCCCGACCTTCTCCAGCAGTTTCAGCTTCATTGGGATCCGCATCCATCACTTATGGCACTTTCTGATGATTTCTGAGGCCTCCTAAGGCCCACGATTTGTCCATAGAGGCACGATTTGGTACTTTGATGACTATTTGATTATTATTGTGCTATGGGGATTGACCAAGGGTGTCTAAAATTACCCCTTGGACCCACCATAAGCTTATTGTTATATTTTGTCATCATGATTTGGTGGGATCCCCTCTCCTAGGGCGATTTTGTCCACTTATTGTTATATTTTATTAGTGATCCATGTATTTTATTGTTGAACTCATCTCAACCATTGATTAGATCTTTTGATCTTTTAATCTTAGCCACTCATTCAAAAATTGGTTAGAGTATGGACTCTCTCCCTCCTATTTAAAGGAGAGAGCCTCTCATTGTAAGGGGGTCTTTGGCTCTTGGATTCTAGATATAGAAAAATTCTCGTGGAAATTCTTGTGGTCTCCTTTGCATCTGGTGTTCTTAGAGGGTGATTGGAAAGTCTATTGCATCCTAGCATTTGGGAATTTGTGGTAAGATCTATCTTTTTTGGAAATCTTTGTCTTGTCTACAGGAGGGCGACTTCAACTAGGGCGATTTTGCAAGGCTTCTTCAAATCAATCTCTTTGGCATTCGCTTGTATCAGGGGGTTATCATTAGTATCACTGTGATCTATGTTATCTTTATGTTACTTCTCTTGTGGCATTAGTCTTATCTCTTGATTGCATCAAATATGATATTGTTGACGTTTGTTGTGCAGGAGAGAGGGCGCATTGGCTTCTTGGACTAAATCGACTTCATAGAAAACTACCTCAAAGCTTCTCAAATTGATCGGGTTTGCATAGATCATCATCATCAAGGCATCTACAAGGTTACCCAGGTAAGATCCACATGTTTGTTTCTCTTATCTTGATTCCAATCCATTGGCACAAACACATAATTGATAAAACCCTAATTAATCAAAACCCTCATTGTTACATTTTCTCAGATCTACTAAGATCTAGTGGTTCCTTGGGTAAGATATTTAAAACCCACCTCTATAGTATCCATGGCATCCCGGATCTATAGTTTGGTGAGGATTGGCCTCCATTTGACCCTCTTCCCAAGCCAACTTAGCTTCTCCAAGCAAGGGCGCACTTCTTGGTGAGGGTGAGTTGACATAGATCTAGTACATGGGTAGTTGATATTTCACTTGATTCATGATCTACACATCCTAAAACCTACCCCCAAACTGTTACTTTGGCAATTTCTACCTTGTGGGCCCTATTCCACATTTGAAGGGATTTAATCCCCATTTTGGACCACTTGGTATCTTTAAACTCAGATCTAATAAGATCTAACCATTGGATTGCCTTGAAACTATAGATCCACATTCTCACCTGATTAACCTACTAGGATCTAAAATTTGGATGTCATTGGACTTGTCTGGATCCCATTTATCCCACCTTTTACCCTCCTTGGGCAAAGTCGCACTTCTTGGGAGATTGGAGTTGGTCCACTTCTAGGACATGGGTACATGAGATGTTGGTGGATTTGGAACGAGCATAATTCAAAACCTAGGTCTAGTGGGTCACTTTGTGAAATCTTGCCTTGGGGATAGCATTCCTTATTTTAAGGGACTGTGGTCCACTTAGGTCAAACCATCAACTCTTGGATAACCTTTAATAGCCCACTTGTCTTATGCCATAGGAGTCATCAACCATAAGTTAATCTCTTCTTGACTCCATTAATCCCAATTCCCAAGGCCCTGATCTCTCTCCAAGTCAATTTGACTTTCCTAGATTGTTGGATTAACTTGTGGTTTGATCCTTGTTTGGTGGACTAAACCCTTTGATGTTATCATATCTAATGATCAAGCTTGTCACTTGTACTAGTTAGCCCCAATTCAACCCCTAAACTACCCTGCATTGGACACGGTTCCCAAGGCAGTGGATTTTCTCACATTGAACTAGTACTTTAATCTTGGATCTCATTTCAAATATTATAAGTCACTCTCACATCAACAATGAACCAAAGCTATACTCATTGAATCCCTCACTTATCTTGTGACTTCATCCTTAGGTCTAAGATAAACCATACACCTTACCTCACTTGGTCTTAACTTGATTTGGTGTCTTGGTTTGATCTCTCCTGTCGGGAGTAGATCGGGTCTCCCCCTTTGCTTTCTGGGCTAGATAGCATAAAGCGAAGGTTGCCTCGATTGGCGTGACAACCATCTATTGGAGGTCGAGGTCATCGTGGTTGCACCTTTTGAGTTTCCCTTCCCTATTGCCATCCATTAATGGATACATCCACAGGGGTAACTACAATTTAGGTGATAACAGATCCCTCTAAACATCTCACTACCCACTTTGCCACCAACATACTATCTTGAGTTGCAACATCAATCAAACCCAACCCCCTTTCATCCTTGGAAATGGTGCAAATATCCCATGTAAATAAGGGTAGACTTATAGAACCTCCATACTTGGATCATAAATATGACTGGAGAATCTTCTCAAGCAAAAGAAATTGAGCTCAATTGGAAAACCAACAAGACACATAGTAGACATGGGAGGCCTGAAGAATATGATTGACCACCGTCATTTTTTCTTACAAAGGTGACATCCTTTTGATGCCAACCATGAAGTTTGCTCTATAATATTTGCATACACCAATCCTACATAGCCATTGGCGATAAAACTGTACCAAACAGGATACCAAGATACCTAACAATCATCCTCGGACGATGTAAGACCAAGCAATCGAGATCCAAGGTGGTGGAGAATCCAAACCAATAAGCCAAAAGTCAATCTTGTGAGGACTTGTTGTCCGCCAAGATGCACACCAGCAGCAGAAATCTTTCGAAAGTTGTCTCCTCACTACAAGTGGGAGAGGTGTGGCCTTGGGGGCAAGCAATGAGCCAGGTACTGTCACCTGAATCCCAGCTCCTCCATTTAGGCTAACTCCTAACGAAGCCAAGGGGGGTTGTCCCTAACAAAGAGTTGTCTATGGCTCTAAGTTTTTAGATGTTTTAATGGTGAAATGATGCAGATGGGTGTGTTTTAGGAGTTTTTTAAGATGATCACAGATTTATAATAATAAACTTTAAATAAACAAAATACAGATTGCAAGATAACTTGATGCACAACCACTTGATGAACTTAAGTACAAGACACTCACATGTGGAAATTTAACAACAAGTGCTCCAGATAGTTAATAAGCAAAAGAAATTATGATGTTAAGGACCAGTGCCTTATGGAGTCAAAAACTCTGAGTGCTTGGGTTGCTTGATACAAGAGTTCGAAAGATATGTTCGTGAGATCGTTTTGCAATTGTTCTTGATTTATTTTTAGAAAGTTTTAGTGATCTTGATTATTAGGGTTTAGAAAGCAAGGATGAAGTCCAACCGGAAAAATATACCTTCAATGGCTCCGTTCGAAGACATGACAGACCTGTCTGGAATCACAAGCTAGGTGTTCAGAGAATTTAACCAGCGAGTGTCCAGATTGGGTAGCCCGACACCCACACTGGGAATTTGCCCACTACCTGAGTATTTATCGAACAACGCTGGTTCATTGGTTATGGGGGTGAAGATTTTATTATGGTTATCACTTGCAAGATTAACAAATCCAATCACCGTTTTGAGTATGAGTCCAACTTTTTAGGGTCGGCAAAGCATACTAAGTGATGGAAAGCAACGAAGTAAATTTTAGGAGGAGAAATGTGAAGTTTGAAGTGTTTTAAATTTAGAGCACACAGTTAAACTCTTCGACAGAGATTGCTCTTGACTTCGTCTTATGACAGAAGTTCAAGAGACTTTAACTAATCTATATGCTAAATGGAAGGAAAATGCAGTGCTTATGCTCCGACAGAGAGTGCTCTTGACTTGTGTTATGGCAAGTTCAAGAGTCTTTGGTTCTTTTTTAAAAGACAAGCATTTTATAAACAAAGAAACCAAATGATAGCTCAAATGAATAAAGAAAAATGAGATCTAACAAGTTTAAGATGCTAAGTAATGAAAATATGAACTAATCTAGCAATTAGTATCTACTTGCAAAAATGAAACTATTCTAAGTACTTGAAGCAAATCTAAGCTAAGAAACACAAGACACTCTTCCCCAAATGGGGAAGAAAAACCAAATATGGGAGGCTTTATCCCACTTAGGCTTATTTTATTAATCAATTACAAAGTGAGGGAGTAAAGCCCTTCAAATGAAAAGCAACTAAGAAATGAAACTAATACCCCTTTTTTGGGTTTGTACAAAGGAGAATGATGATAGTTTTGTCTTCTTGGTTCAAATCTTCTTGGTTCAAATCTTCTTGGTTCAAACCTTTTCTTGCTTCACTTTTCAATGACTTATTCTCTTCTCAACACCTACAACAAACAAAAGCCCAACACTCATGCACCCATTAGCATTAGTGCAAAATCAAAACAAACTTGAAACTAACTAGATCTAGGTTTGCAAGAATGAAACTAGATGCAAACTAACCACTAATCTATATGCTCACTCTTTTTTCAATGCAAGTTTTAACTTTTGAAAAGAGATCTAAGATGCCAATACCACTACCAATGAACAAAGTGCAAGATCTAATCTATCAACAATGCAATGCAAAGTATGATAAAAATGGATCTAACTACTAGCTTTTAAAAGAAATGCAACTAACTACTACTAACAAAAACTTGTTGCTTTTTATGACTTTTTTGTAGTGCTTCAAAGGGGGACGAAAGGAGGAAGGTGCAAAGAAGCCAAAGGCAAAACGAAAGGGAGAAAGAAGGGTCAACTAGAAGGTGGACGAGAGCAAGGAGAAGGGTAGAAATGAGAGCAAAGAGGAAGGTTTGAAGGAGAGAGACGAGAGCAATGTAAGAAAGAAAGTAGGGGAGCAAAGGAGATCTAAAGGAAAAACGAAAGGAGACTAGGAGAGCTTGAAGAAGGGAGACGAGAGGGAGAAAAAGGACCAAAAGATGAAAAACGAGTGGATGAAGAAGGGCAAAAACGAAAGGAGAAGGAAGAAAGTGATGTAGGACGAGAGTAAAGAAAGTAGATGAAAATCAAAGGGAAAAATGAATGGAAGAGGAGAAGACAAGGCCAAAAGCAAGTCAAAAACCAAGAATCAAACAAACAAGGTGGGATCAACCTTGGAACAAGGTGACCACTAGAACACTAGTCCCGAAAACCTTCCAGCTAGCTAGATGCACGCAAAGATGCTAGTGGGGAAAGAGAAGTAGCCACAAAGTTATGTGGCACTTGGGATCAAATCCCAAGCTACTTTCTCAAGGCAAAACTTACATATGAGAACACAGAGAAGAGTGTGGGAAAGATAAACTTGAAGATCCACTACTCAACAATGTAACCAAGTAACCAGAAAGAGAGATAGAGTGTTTGTAGTTTGATAGATGAGGCAAACAAGCCCTTCGTTTCTCGATTTCTTAAAGTAAAAGACTCCTTTGGTAGCTTGTGGAATGAAAGTGTAAACCGAGCAAGAACTCTTGCACTTGGGAGAATACCTGAAACCCACACACTTAAGAGAAAAGCAAAGATCAAACAATATCATGCTAGATTGTTAGCCTTCTAATCACAAGATCATATGCTTAAGAATCAAAAGTAAATAACTAAGAATGGTATCACCTTAAACAAGATGAAGCATGGCACACAAAAAGCTCCCACATGGACCTCCAAAGTCTTCAACTTTATTCAAATTCTAAACAAGTTTACAAATTTCTTCAGAGTTTCTAGGCACAAATCTCCCTGAGAAAAGAGGAGGCAATGCCTTCCTTATATAACAAAACAAGAAGCTACCCTACCCTAATTCGAATTGGCTTTGGAAGGAACCAATGGCACTTGACAAATTCGAATTCCAATCAAATCCTCCAACAAACCAAGGCTTGGAGTGAGATCCACCATAAACTCGAGTTTGCATTCAATGAAGAGTGGGGAGGTGGCCTCCACCTAGGCAAGGCGCCCCCCACTCCTCCTTGTTATCTCCACCATCACATAGTAATGTACACCCATCAAATAGGAAGCCTCCACATGGATATGACGTGAGCTAAAGGATAAACGTGAGACTTGAGGGAGATCCAAGCCATGAGTTTGTAATCAATGCAACTCGTGTATGATGGGAGCCAAGCCCTAGTGGTTGCACAAACTTAGGAGGGCGCCCACCTTTTAATAAATGTAACTCAGACCTTCCATTAAATGACCCTCCACATCACTAAATCGACTTTTGCATGCAGGAGGGCGAATTCACCATTGGAGTTTGACTTGTGCGGACTGGGTAATTCACTAAAGCTTACTGGAGATGATTGGAAACTTCATTAATGCCTTGTGCCATTTCATTTAGCCACTGAAATAATCCAATTTGGATTATTTTGGAGAGAATTGGATTTTCTCCAATTATTAATTTTTGATTTAATTAATTAATAATCCTCTTTTATTGATTTTTGAGGATTTATTAATTAATTGGCCAAATGACAATCCGAAACTTAGGATAAAGGTGCCTGGGGTCTAAGTATGATTTTTGGCTTGGGAATTAAGCCTCCAATCACTGAAAAACACCCCCGGACGACTGACATATTACAATTTGAATTTTTCCATTTAAACTATGGAAAAATTAATTATTAAAAAACAAAATAATTAACTATCCAACGCGTCCGGTAAAAATTTTTTGGACAACGTTTAAAAACCACTACAGACCTATGAAATGACCACTGACTCGGCTCATAGTGTCTAGTAGGTTCATATTCATTAGTTGGAGTCTAATAACCCCCCATGGCCAGAATTTCAAAATCGGGCATTCCAGCTTTGGAGGAAGAGGGAGAAAACCTTGTCATTGTTGTCAATTATATCTCGGCCAAAGGCAAAGTATAATTGGTCAGGGTAATAAACTCCCTGGAATACCTTAGTTGATAAACCAGTCATGGGTGACCGAGTCACTCAAACCCTACTAGCACACTTTTATTACAAAAACCCTGTGGGGCATAGTCATTTCAAGACAAACAACAAACTGACTAGCCAAAACTGGCTAGGCACAAAGGATGGATCATCGGATACACTGGAACACAAACACTATCATGTTTGTCATATGGCGGCTCTTCAGATAATCCAACTATGGTACAAATAAGTTGGTAACATGACTAATAATGGCACCTAAAGCACTACAAAAAGTATTCAAACAAGAAAGGACCATCAACTAAACCCCAACCATCCCTAGTAGATAAAAGGGAGGCAAAGGCATCCACAAACTACAAAGTAGTTGTTAGACATTTAGAGCCCTCTGGAAGCATAATATCCAAGATATGTCTAGTAATGTGAGTTGCTTCCAACAAATACCTCAAGGCATCCGTGAGCAACATATGTCTAGTAATGTGAGTGTGAAGCACTAATCTTGAAGATGTTTTTCACTGGATAAGTGATTGCTTTGAGTCATCTTCTATGTTCTGAAAGTTAAGGAAACAAGTGAAGCATTGTACAAACAAGATTTGTTTTTAGAGTGTACATGTGTTTTAGTCTCTCAACTTGCTCAATTGTTTCCAAATTAGACAACGATACATTGATCATTGCAACTTCAAGTTAATATTTTCAACATGGGAAACACCTAGAGCATTCCCTACATAGTCGTTTGGATCTTTATACTAGTATAAATTAGACTCGGGTCCATCAACTAACTGTGTATAAATTATATCCCTCAAGAGTTTGTCCAATGGCCATGACAAAAACATAGAAGCAGTGGTAGCCAAGTTGAACAACATCTCCAAGATTCTCCAAGATTATTTGTTTTGTTTAAAAATATGTGTACAAGTTATAAATACCCAACAACTCTTAGCTAAGGCTTTGCCTCTAGTCTTGGCTCTTAATAGCTCCCACAAGATATAGAAACTCTTGTTTTGAATTAATCTTTTTCATTCATAAAATGTTAATATTGTGGTAGTTTTTCAACCAATCAATAAGGATCAAATCTCACATCAACATTGTTCAACCCTTTAATGCTGGAAAATTTATAGATTTAGTAATTCTAAAGAATTTCACTACTTTATTTCAAAATTTGACAGAATTACTTTGTTGCAAGTTCCAACGACATATAACTCTAATTTGTAGTAGTTAGTTGGAAAAATTTGATAAGTAAAAGTGTTATTTATAGTGATTTTCCTAGCTATTATAATTTTGGAATTTTCTACAAATTTTACTATTTTAGTAATTTCCATAATTAAGTTTTTCCTTGTTACACCCTAAAGAAATTAATTATAAATACGAGGAAATTTCCAATGGTTCTAACCACTAAGCCCTGTTGTCCACCGAGATGCACACTAGCAGCAGAAATCTTTCAAAAGTTGTTCCTTTACTACAAGTGGGGAAAGTGTGGCCTTGGGGGCAAGCAATAAGCCAGGTACTGTCACTTGAATCCCATCTCCTCCATTTAGGCTAACTCCTAACGAAGCCAAGGGGGGTAGTCCCTACAAAGAGTTTACTATGGCTCAATGTGTTTTAGTGTTTTTAGTGTATGGTGATGCGGATGGGTGTTGTTTAGGAGTTTTAAAGATGAAAAAATCACAAATTTACTTTAGATAAAACACAAGGTAAAATGCAATCCACGTTGCGATACAAGATTACAAGATCAGCAATATATCAAAGACTTGTGAAAATGAGATAGCATCCACAGATAAATGACTTAAATGGACAAATGGCCAAAAATATGAATATATGAAAATGTAACAATCAGACCAGTGCCTTATGGAGTTAGAAAATTGTAGAGTGCTTGGGGATGCTGAAATGCAAGTCTCGATAGTAGCTGTTCGTGAGATCGTTGTGTAGATTATCTTGGTAAATTAAAAGTTTTAATGGTCTTGATTATTAGGCTAAGAACAACAAAGTAAATCAAAAGACCGGAAAGGTATACTTTCTCTTCTGATGGTAAGACGGACTGCCCAGATTTCAAAGAGTAGGTGTCTAAAGAATTAACCACTCTGATGTCTAGACAGCGGTAATTTCCGGCCCCACCAGGTTTAGGAACTTTGCCCACTACCTGAGTATGTCTTGAAAAAGGCAACGCCGGTTCGTTGGTTGTGGGGGTGAAAATTTTATTATGTTATCGAATATTATCAAATCCAACACCTTTCTGAGTACTAGCCCAACCTTTTTAGGTTGGCAGAGCATACGGGTGTCGGATAGCAACCAAGATAAATTAATTAAGGGAATGTGAGTTGGAAATTTTATTATTATTCGAGCACACAGTTCAACTCTCCCACAGAGAGTGCTCTTGACTTTGTATTATGACAATGTTCAAGAGACTTAGTTATTCTATATGCCTAATGCAGGGAAAATGCAATTTTAATATGCTCTCCGACAGAGAGTGGTCTTGACTTGGGTTATTGCAAGTTCAAGAGGCTTTGTTCTTTATTAAAATAGAAACAGTTTGCATGTAAAGAAAAGCACTTTTTTCAAAGTAAACAAGTAATGAAAGGAAAAAATCAAATGAGAGAGAAAGAACAAGGCCAAATTGAGAAATTGAGTTAACTGACCAAGAAATAAACAACAAGGTGGGATCAACCTCCGAACAAGGCGACCACTAGAACCACTAGTCCTTGAGACCTTCCAGCTAGCTGAAATTCGACAAGGAGTCTAATGGGGATAGAGAAGCTACCACAAAATAATGTGGCCCTCGGGATGAAATCCCAAGGTTGTTAACTCAAGTCAAGACTTGGAAATGGAAATTACTCTAAGTACAAAAAATAAACTTTAATCTAGAAAATTTAAAACAAGTCTAACTAAAGCATGCATTAAACAATCTTCCCCAAATGGGGAAGGAGAAACAAAGTGTGGGAGGCCTTATCCCACCTAGCCTTTTTATTAACTGATTTACAAGTGCCTTTGAAAATGAAACCCTTGAAAGGTCTTTTGAGAGAAATAAAATAACTATGGAAACAATACTTAGAAGCCCTTAATGGCTTTTACAAAGGAGAGTGTATATAATGTCTTGGTTTGGATCATCCTTATAGTCTTTTGATGCTCTTCTTTGGGTAAAAATCTTCTTGTTTTCAAAACTTCTCAAGGTTCTCCTCTTTTTCAAGTACCTACACAAAAGATTCACTTCAAGGCACCCATTAGCATTATTTAAAATAAAATAATAATGCAACTACTTAAATCTAGAAATTATCAATCAAATAAAACTAAGTAGAAATGCTAATTTTTTAACTTTTCAAATGAGATTTAAAATACTAGATGCAAGTCAAAATTAAACTAGAAACTAACTCTAGAATGCAAATGCAAATTTATCTTTTTGTGATATCTAAATGCAAATACTACTAAGATCTAACAAATGCAAGATCTATTTACCAAACTAAGAAAAACAAGCTACTAAGTAGAATGTAAACTGAAATGCAAGTAGCATGAAACTAGATCCTAGATAATATCAATGCAAAAGTAATCATTTAAGATCTAACCATTAACACTAAATTTTTTAAGAAATGCAAGCTAACTAAGTCTAATACTTAACCACTTTACACATCGTTTTTTGTTTGTTTGGGATTTTTTAGGGCTCCTTTAAGATGGACGAAAGGAAGACTTTGAGATCCAAGGATAGGAAACGAAAGGGAGGAGAGGGAGGAGACTTGGGAAAAAATGAAAGGGATGAAGGGGAAGATAGGGGTAGGATGAAAGGGAGTAAGGTGAGGAAGATTGGGAGAGACGAGAGCGAGGAGAAGGGAGGAAAAACCAGGATGAGAAGGAGGAAGGTAGGGAGATAAAAAATGGCTAGAAGAAGAAGGCTTAGCAAGGCAAGGGCAAAAGATTTCAAGGAGAAAAAGAGAGTTGGAAGATAGAAGCTCATAGACCAAGGTGACCAATAGTTTGAATGAAGTTCTTTGTTGGAGAAGGCAAGAGGTACTTGGAGAAGCTCGCAACCCTGTGAACAAAATATTAAGATAAATGGAACACTTGATTGGTGAAGGTATTAGATGCCAATAGCTCCCACTGGATGAATTCCCTGAAGACACAAACACTCAATGCAAGAGATTAGAAGCCTAAGTACTAGATTGTTAGTCTTCAATAAGCATCATAATCAAAATTTGCAAAATAAGAGTAGGGTGAAAGAGATATTACTTCACATGAGATGAAGACACAATGCCAAAAAGCCCAATCGAATGACCTCCAAAGTCTCAAAATATTTTATTAAACAAGAGCTTACAATTTTCACCAAAGTTTCTTTGCACAAAAATCCATCTGAAACAAGGAGGCAATGCCATCCTTTTATAACAAAACAAGACAAACCTACATCCTAAGTCGAATTGGCATCCATGAAAGCCAATGGCACTTGACATAATTGAATTCCTATCAATCCTCAATCAAATCCAAGCTTGGAGCTTGGGATCTAGTTGACAACTCGCACTTGTAATAAAGTAGATGGGGAGGTGACCTCCACCTTGGCAAGGCACCCCCCATCCCACTCTTGGAAGCTTCACCATCCAACAAACCAACGCCATGTGTAAAACTCAAGCCCTTGAAGGAGAATATGTGAACTCTCAAGAGTTTGACATGAGCTAAGGTTTGTGCGTGAGTGCTAGCATAGGAGACAAAGTTTTGAATTACCATAAATGAAACTCGTGTACCAATGGGAGCCAAGCCCATGAGGTCGTTAGGGCGCCCACCATACTCTCAACAATCCATTACATGACTGCCACATGGTAAATTCGAGATCCAAGTGAAGTTTGACGTGAGCAAGAGGATATACGTGAGGTTTTGTTGTAGATAGAAACTTGAGTTGTATTAATGGTAACTCGTCTTCAATAGGAGCCAAGCCCATGAGGTGGCCACATAACAAGGAGGGCGCCCACCTTTCATTGAATGCACTTTCAACCATCCATTTATCAATTTCCAACATGAGGAGGCCCACGTGAGGGATGTTCACGTCATCTCTCTTTAACCCATTCGTATATCCAAACTTCAATTTAACATGTGCTTTAATACTCAAATGTGATCGTAGACCATATTATGATATATGCCATCCCTTTCCAAACATTAAAATAATGTATTTTGACTTTTTTTATTTTTGTCCTCATGTGCATTTTGTCCTTTTCTGGCAATTAAATGCCAAAATGATGCATTTTTAGCCAAAACTGCTCCTAGGGTGACGTAACTGCCTGGAAATTGAAGAATGAAGGTGCCAAGGTGAAGAGGATGCTTTGAGCGTCAAGACGAGCCTCCCCACGCCCAATTCCGCCTCCGGATGAGGTTTTTATCACATTTTAAATTTTTTAATTAAACCATTAAAAAATGGTGTAATTTATGGAAAAAAATTATTTTTGCCGAAATGGAACGAAACTCCTAGGGGACCTAGCGCATGTTCATATGAATCAAACGAGATGGCTAACACGTAAAAAATCCTAGACACAAGACTCTAATAACCACCTTAGGTTTTGACTATCATGGGAAATACTCCAGCTTTGGAGGTTTGAGTGAAAAACTCAGGGATTATATGTCACTAATGAGTAGCACATAATTCCTAAGGAAAAAACACTCTAGAGTATCCCCCAAATGGCTAAACCTATGGATAGCCGAGTCTTTTATAAAAGGATCCCGTTTAGACCAACTTTTTACATGTTCCCCATGGGGGTATGAACATGCAGTTATTACAAATAGGGCAAAATTGCTCTGAAAAATGACTTCTAAACTTCTAAACACTGATGATGAACATGAATCATGTTCAATAAACTGGTGGCTCACAAGAAATTCAGCTATTGTACAAAATAGCTGATAACAAGCCCTTCGAGCTCTAATCACTAATAACTAATAATCTAAAGTGTTAATTGTGTATTGGCATTTGGATTTATCTAACAAGTGATTATTGCTATATTTGTTAAGTCAATAGTTGATCCACTTAATTGATAAGATCTAATTGATTTAGTAAAATAAGTAAGACATGATTGCTAAACCAATATTGTCAAGTGTTATTATGGTGGGTTTGGTATTGTTGGAATGTGTAATTTTAATATTACATGTGTAATGATGTCTAGTATGATGTTGTAAGATGTCTTATCTGGCAATGGAAAACATAAATAAGTCTAATCTTGATGTCAGAATGCCAATGGCAACTTGTAGTAGTAAATAGTAAATACAAAAAGGGGTAGATCATAGATGAGATCAAGATGGAAGAATCTCATCTGTTAATAGTCCTCCTCCTCCTCCTCCTTTGCCCATCTGAGGGTCGGGACACGGCTTCAACACGTGTTTTTTCGTGTCTTGGAATTGGGACATGAAAAAACACGTGTTGAAGCCATTTTTGTGTCCGACACGACCCCACAGAACACGGGAGGGGATATGGACGTGTCCGGTGACTTAGGCTATGAAGCATATGTCGAGTGGAGCTCAAGTGTAAACTTGAATATTTCTGAAGAATAAGAAGACAATACATTCACGTGGATGTTTCCCCATTTGGGATTTTAGTATTTTACCACATATATCTAGTGTATCATTTATTTTCTCTAGTCTCTTCTTTCTTGTATCATTATTGTTGCTTGTATGGATAGAAGGATAGACTAGTAGATTCTTGCTTTGCATGTTAGCAAACTTATTGTTGTATGTTTATGCATGTTCTCAATATTCTAACATGGTATCAGAGCTACTTACTATGTTCTACCTTCTTTGGTAATTTTTTGAATTTTTTTTACAAGCAACAGTGCTTCAAATTTTGTTGGGTCCTCCATATTTAGTAGATTTGCCATCCGATCTACCAAACCTTTATGGTTATTCTTTAGATCTGGGCATTTGCTACATGTTTGAGATTTTTTTTTCAAACCCTAACCCTCACCATTTATTTTTCAGATTTTTTTCAAGTTTTATTAATTTTTCTGTAGACCTGAGTTAAAATCCATTGTATACAAACTTGCTACTTAGGATCTAGTGTTTTTGCAACAGATTTGTTATCTTTTCAGCTCAGGTTGTGTTTTGACGCAGGTTTCCATATAGGACGATGAATAATTTTGGAACTTTCCGATTTTTTGACATGTTTTGCAATTTAGGGCCAACACACACTTTTTGGTCTGAGGAAGCACATGCCACGTGCCTTTGTTAGACACAATGGCTCACTGAGAGGGGGGGGGTGAATCAGTGAGCATGCACTAATTTACAAATTCAACTTTCTTCTACTTCTTCTTCTCTAACATTTATCATTTGTAATTCTACCTTAGTATTCAAACAAAGATCATCATTCAATATCAAACAATTTATCCATATCATTTACACATCACAAGGGACACAAGATCTAAGCTTTGTAATCTTTTGTATTTGTTTCAAACGGCTACAACCGTGAGGCAATTCAGCTACAACTGAAATCAAAAGCACCAACTCCTTATCTAGGACCCTGCCTAGTTTCTCTTAGATCCTAATAAGAAAAATATATACAAGACCTTGCTTGTATTTACAAGTACATTTCAGTACAAGACCATGCTCGTACATATTAACATACATTACATCACAATAATTACATCACAGTTGTCTGCACAATCTTGTCAATACTGTCATATCAGCACTTGTCTTTATCACATGCATCTTGTCATTGCTATAACCCTAGCACCAACATCAAACTGTCCAGCATAGCAACATTGTCTTTCTTCCCATCAAGATGCTGCCCTAATCATCATTCTGTTCTTGTGAGAGGCAACACTATATCAAGAATTCTTCAATCAGTCCATCATCTTTATGCAGCCCTAGATCATGCTTTGTTCAGCATAAGACTGTCCTTACTGCTGTCCACATATCAACATCATGGTCATTCTCACAATCTTTCTATGCATCATCATCTTCAACATTCCAGATATAAAAGATAAAAGAAGAAACAATTTTACTGCTCTAGCTACAGCCACATCACTGTCCTCAGCCATCGAACTCTCCTGACTGTCCCGAAATCAAACCATACTGAACCATCCGAACTTCTCCTCTCAAATCACACACTCTTCTCACGAACTTCTCTCCTATTTATACATTTGCTTGTCCAAAATATAGGGAGGCCGACATGTCATGTTCAAGCAAATAATATTTTTTATTCCATAAAATGATATTCTTTTTATTTCCTTATTATTTGGAGGTCGACTTGTCATTGGTTTATCAAATGATGTTTTTGTTTCCACGAATTCATCAACAAATATATATTTATTTGTTTGGTCATTTTGCCATATTGACCTAGTGGATTTAATACCACTTTATCCCATCTCATGGTGGTCATCACTCCCATCTGCCCACACTATCTTCTGACTCAAGCCCACAATTTTCCTCATTTAGCATGCATGCATGACCTTCTGGAGATGCCCGCAGCTTCTTCCAATGGATGCCCACAATCTCTTCCTTGTCCACCATTTCATCATGCCCGCAGCCATCTTTGTCATCAAGTTTGCTTGTCTATTTCCATGTCACCATCTCCTTGTCATCTTTGCACCAACATCTTTGTCTTGCCCAAATCATCTTCAAATGACCACAGAATGGGTCATTTGACTCTCTAGGTGTTCCAATGGCTCCAATGCCCACTTCCATGCTTGTCATGCTTGCCTGTCAATGTCATTATGCATGTCCTTAGTCATCTTTGTCCTTCATGTCTTGTGCCAATTACACCTTGCCATGTCATCATGCTTAGACTTTGTTATTAATGT
The DNA here is from genome assembly GCA_027924585.1 of Larix kaempferi. NCBI lineage: Eukaryota > Viridiplantae > Streptophyta > Pinopsida > Pinales > Pinaceae > Larix > Larix kaempferi. Next base: position 8,609,727 of record BSBM01000742.1, read on the forward strand.
TGTCATCAATGACATTCATATTTATCAATCTCTCCCTTTGTCATTGATGGAAACCAACCAAACTCTCTCCCCCTTTGACATTAATGACAAAGGGCTGATTAGCCTTCAAGAGCTTCACAATGTCCAAAAAAAATGACTTTGAACACATCAATTGTATATATTCCCTTTTTGCTGAGTTTTAATCTTCTATTGTTTGCCATCTTCAAATTTTTATAGACACTCCCAAAAATAATTCTCTAATTTTTTATGGCAGGCTGAGATGAAGTTTTTCTTAGAGTCTGGTACAGTTTGCTGCTACTTTCACTGTGTGAAGATGTTTCAATGATCTATCATTTACTCACCATTTGCTATCTTCAAAAAATTTCATAAATGCCCCATTTTTGCTAAGATTTATCCTTCATCAAGAATGTATTACTAACTGCTCCTGATGTATCATGTCACCAAATCAAATCTGTCCTTTAATCTTCAAGACAAAACAGAGATGATGCTATGTACTACTCCATCTCATTTTTGCTACCAAAATGCTCCCCCTGACTGATATGCTGATGTCCAGTAAATTCATAAAAGGTAAGCATGCATCACCATACTCCCCCTATCAATCATACCATTTCTCAGTCAAACTTCTTATCAAATCAGGCTGAAAGGTATTCTCTTCAACAATTCATTTGCCAAAAGTAACAAGTCTGAACTTGTCCAATTCAACTTTATTAATATTGATCTGTCAAGTACATTTCTGTTATGTCAATCTGATCTACTGTCAAGACAAGCTGTCATCATCAAGAGATTGTGATCTTGAATCATACTTCAGGACTGCCTTAATATCTCATTCATCAAGATACCAAAATCTCCATCAAGGTCTGGAACATCATCGTAGGGTTTGCATCATCATAGTGTTTCCATCATCATAGAGTTTTGCATTAGTACAAGGCATCATCAACATAGTTTACTGTGTATATGCTTCTTACACATCAAAGTCCTCATGTATTTACCACTGTACTCTTTACTCCACAGTGCATCACTGTATATTCACTATCAACATCATTGTGTTTGCATGCATCAATACATCACAGCATACATTATGTATTGACATGGAATCGTCTCTTATATTGCATGTTTGTGTATGTGTGCCAACCCAGACTTCTGTATGAACTATAGAAGACCTCAACTTTGTTTACTTCCTTCAAGCTTGGATTTGTTCAAGAATCAATCATCGAGTGTGCATCATATAGAGTTTGGAGTGATCTTACCTTTCATTGACTTTACATCACTGTGCATGCCACAAACCTGCTATTCTTGTCTACTGAAATGTCCTCTTCTAATTCCTCATTTGCTTCATCCAGAGAGATTTTATGAGATCACTGAAAATTACTCTTACTCCCCCTATCATCATGCCAGGATCCTTAAACCTGTTTGTATGCTTGGAGTCCCCATCATTTACCTTTGAGTTCAACCTCCAATATTATGAACTCAAGGTGAACTTAGAGTCTTCTAGAGACCTTAAGTAAGGATTGCCACATGGCAGCCATCATCACTGCTATGGTCACTCTCATTTGGATTTAACAAGACATTTTTCTTTACCCATACTTTCTTCTTGACCTCTGTCTTTTCATTTTTTGTTCCATTTTCTTCATTGGCTTTGCTTGCTGAGTTGTATGTTAATTTTCTCATGAATGGTCTTCTTGGACTTGCACAAACTTGGGCTTTATGCCCACAACCTCCACAAGTGAAGCATCTCAATGTGTGACAGTTTGTAGCTATGTGTCCAATTTGATCACATGTCCAGCATCTAGCCTTGACATTTTGTCTTTCAAAAGATCTACAATCCATGGCCTTGTGACCAAAATTAAAACAAGAAAAACAATAACCATTGAACTTGTTTTCATACATTGGACATTGATTCCATCTTGGAGTTGTCTTGAATTTGCTTTGAGGTGCAGTGCTGATTACTTCAACCATTTTTTACTTTCCAAAATCTTTGTTGTCATGTGCAGGTGTATGAGGAGCTTTGCTTTCTTCTTTGGAAGATGTGGATCCAACTTCAGGAGTCTTGGGAGAATCATTGCCTTCCTTCAATTTGTCTTCTCCCTTTTTATACCCAAGGCTAGATTTGTCAAGTGGGGACCTTTGACAATCTAAAATTTCATCTAGGATATCTGAGCTGTGTTTGAACTTGTCGTATGCATCAAACTTTTCATTTTTCTTTGTCAATTCAACTACCTCTATTTCAAGCTTTAGACAAGTTTTCTCTTTCTCATCTAGTTGATTTTTCAAGACCTCTTCAATTCTCTTGTACTCTTCCAATTGAGCCTTCAAATGAAGATTAGCCCGTCTTGTTTCTTCAAGTTCTCTAGGATCTTCATCAATCTTTTCTTGTTCTTTTCCTAGTTCATCCTTCAATCTTCTAACCTCAAGATTTTGATCATCTAGCTCACCTTGTAAGCTTGTCTTGAGTAGGTCCATAGTCTTCTCTTTTTTTTCTAGTTGGATCTTCATAGTTTCTTCTCTTCTTTTAGCTTCCTCCAGCTGAGTCTTTAAATCAGCATTTTCTTCTAACCCATCTTGGAGAGTTGTCATCTTATAATTGACTTTATAAAATAGATCCATTGACTTCTCATGGTACTCTTCAATAAACTTCTCAATCTTCTTTTTAAGCATCTGACCATGTTTGATATCATGCACCTTAAAAAGGTTTGCTTGAAAAATTTTCTTAGCATCTTCAAGATCGTTTTTAATGTTATCACAAACACTATTACTGAAACCAGTAAGATTCTCACCTTCTCTTCCATTCAAGGCTTGTGCCAATTTCTCTCCTTGTCTTTCATCTGCAGTAAGAGAAATGTCAATATCATTACATTCAGAATTATCACCAACTGAAGAGATCTTACCTTCACTTGTATTTGAGACTTGTTCCTGCTTTTCTTCTTTGTCTTGACTCCTTTGACCTTCTTCTTCCAGTTTGAACCAGAGATCCTTGGCAGAGGTGTAATCTTTTACACTTTCTTTGATAGGGCTTGAGAGTCCATCCAACAAAAACTTCAAAGCAACTTTATTGTCTTTTTCAACTGCTGCCTTTGTCTTCTTGCTAGGCTGGTTAGGTGGTAATAAATAGTATTTCCCAAACACCAAACTTTTTCAAGTAATCCTTCATTTTGCTTCTCCAAGCAAAATAATCTGACTTAAAAAAACTGGAACTTCTTGTGAATGAGTTTTGTTGGTCCTTCCATTTTGGGTTCACTGATTCTTTCAAGCTTGTTAGGCTTATGCTAAAGACCTGCTCTGATACCAATTGTTAGGCACAATGACTCACTGAGAGGGGGGGGGGGGGGGGTGAATCAGTGAGCGTGCACTAAGTTACAATTCCAATTTTCTTCTTCTTCTTCTTCTCTAACATTTATCATTTGTAATTCTACCTTAGTATTCAAACAAAGATCATCATTCAATATCAAACAATTTATCCATACCGTTTACACATCACAAGGGACACACGATGTAAGCTTTTTAATCTTTTGTATTTATTTCAAACGACTACAACCGTGAGGCAATTCAACTACAACTGAAATCAAAAGCACCAACTACTTATCTAGGACCCTGCCTAGTTTTTCTTAGATCCTACTAAGAAAAATATATACAAGATCCTGCTTGTATTTACAAGTACATTTCAGTACAAGACCCTGCTCGTACATATTAACATACATTACATCACAATAATTACATCAAATTTGTCTGCACAATCTTGTCAATACTGTCATATCAGCACTTGTTTTTATCACATGCATCTTGTCATTGCTATAACCCTAGCACCAGCATAGCATCACTGTCTTTCTTCCCATCAAGCTACTGCCCTAATCATCATTTTGTTCTTGTGAGAGGCAACACTATATCAAGAATACTTCAATCAGTCCATCATCTTCATGCAGCCCTAGATCATACTTTGTTCAGCATAAGATTGTCCTTACTGTTGTCGACATATCAGCATCATGGTCATTCTCACAATCTTTCTATGCATCATCATCTTCAGCATTCCAGATATAAAAGATAAAAAAAGAAACAATTTTATTGCTCCAGCAGCAGCCACATCACTGTCCTCAGCCACACTAATCAGTAATCACACTGCGAAACTCTCTCAGCTCACAGTACTGGAGATTTGGTCTCTTTGGAACTGAAGGTCACTGATCTAGCTCAGATCTGACCTTCCTAGCTCTTACAGCAACTCCTCCCTCTCTCAGAAAGTCGCCCCACATGGACAGATTCGTCCTCCTCACTCTGGCAGTATCTCTCTCTGATAATGCAACTGAGTAACCCCATCTGGGGACCCCCTGCCTCTATAAATAATCTCACCAATGAATTAGGTTTGTCAAAACCCTAATTCCCAGTGCATGCAAAAAGTCACTTTTGCATGCATGCATGCAAAAAAGGTCACTTTTGCATGCAGTCATTGAATGCTGACAGGTCATGCAATACTCATTCATGCAAAGGTCAATCTCCCCTGAAGCTCCGCATGCAGCCCCCACTGGACTCATGCCACTGAGTAGAGTGCCTCTACTCCATCCTGATGCCTATGCAGCTGATGTACCTCCATGTAAGGCATCTGAACCATGGAGGACATCTCGAAGTTACCATAATCTAACACTTGTAGCCTAGGAGACTCAATTATGACACATAACCCGTGACTACCTACTACCTTATCCAAGCTCATCACTCCCTCTTGATCTGGACCACTCTAAGCTTGTCCCTGAAGTATTCGAACTTCCCTCTCGACAGAGGCTTGGTTAACACATCCGCTATTTGCTCCTCTATTGCTATATACCGGAGTCTCACTACTCCCTTCTGCCCCATATCCCAGATATAGTGATACTTGATCTCGATGTGCTTTGACTTGTCATGGAACACAGGGTTCTCCGACAACTTCACACAACTCTGGTTGTCACAGAAGATACAAGTCACCCCTAACTCGAGATCAAACAATCCTGATAGCAACTTTTGAAGCCACACTGCTTCGCAGCTTGCCAAACAAGTTGCCATATACACGGCCTCGGCTGTACTAAGTGCCACACTCGTCTGCTTCCTACTGAACCATGAGATTATACCCGATCCCAAACTGAAGCAGCACCTCGATGTGCTCTTTCTGTCCATGACACTCCCAGTTCTATCCGCATTAACATAACCTCGTAGGTTAATCTTCTAATCCGATGCATATCCAAGGCCATAATCAACCGTACCCCTTAGGTACCTCAGCACATGCTTTGCCGCAACCAAGTGAACATGTCTCGGCTCTACCATATACTAATTCAAAGTGTTCATCACAAAGCATAAGTCTGGGCTCGTGTTCGTCAAGTACATTAGCGAACCAATCATCTATCAATACATTGTGGAATCCACCCATTCTGAAGAAGTATCACTTAACAACTTAAGATTTGATGCCATAGGTGTGGCCATGGCCTTGCAATCCATCATCCCGAATCTCTTCAAGATCTCTACCACATACTTTCCTTGACTCAGGAAAAGTTCCTCTAGATTTTGCCACACCTCAAGACCTAAGAAGTAATGCATCATACCCAGGTCTTTCATCTCAAATTTTGCAGCAAGCTTCCTCTTCATTTCTGCTATGAGCTTCTCCTCACCTATCAAGAACATGTCATCTACATACAATAGTAGAATCACAGGATTTCCTTCCTCAACCTTGTAGTAAAAGTTGGAATTTGCTTTACCCTTGGTAAATCCCAAGCTCGTCAGAAATCCATCTATCTTGCTGTATCATGTTCTGGGTACCTGTTTCAAACTACACCACATATACTTCCTCTTTGTCAGGGGAGACATCCGGTATTACTTTGAGCATATCCCTGAGATACTAGGAAAAACAATCGTTGCCATGGATAGAGGTTAAGTGATAATGTCTCTCAATATTTGTTGTAGTCACTCCCTCTGAAGCGGAGCTTTCCTGCTCCTTCTGTAACTCAACATTATCCTCCCTCTGCATCTTGTACTCTCTGCATCGGGACATTCTGCACTGGAGTGACTGGCAACCTTCTCTTCTAATGATCTTATGTGTATCCATTTATGTCATCTCTCTAGGTCACTAGATACCAAGATCTCGAACTTTGTTGCAAGTTCTCTCTTGCACCCATCTATGAGCTCCTCATCTTCAACCTTGTAGCAAAGGTTGATATCTCATCACTCTAGGTGATCTTCAAGCTCATCATGTTATCCCATGGGTGTCTTCTAAACCTATACAAAGCCTTCTTCAATGTGGTTCTCTGTAGAGAGTCCCGAATCGTGGAGGTTGCTCGATATACACTTCTACTTCAACTACACCATCTATCTAGTGTAATATCCACCACTTAGGAAGTGTGTCTAGCCACTAGAGCAACGTCTCGTCGTAGTCAACTCCCTCTTTCTGAGAGAACCCTCACTTTGTACTTTTGTAGTATGCTTGATGTCATAGTTGAACCGTCCTCACTTGTTTTGCTTGATGTCATAGTTGAACCGTCCTCACTTGTTTTTCAGAACAAGTCTCATCATTATTCTTTTGTAGGTGATGGTACACGATCTTTCCTACAAGTCAAATTCAGTTGCATAATTAGAAACATTTCATAATTTTCAAAACAAATTCTTATGCATAAAGACATAGGTCACACATTCATGCAACTATCTTAGCCAATGCTTCAACACAACATTTATCCATATCTCGCATTCATATGGTAACTTTCTAAATGCCTTCCATCTCTACCAGAACATTATTAAGAGCGTGCACTACTCCCAACATGTCAACAAAGAGGTTTCATTCTAGATAAGTAGAAATGGAATGTTGTACAACACTATAGGCCACTTACCCATCACATGCATATTAGTAGTATATTGTTCATTAATGTAAACACTCTAACATGCATAATACACTTCCTAAATCCAAGAACATAAATATGTACACAACTGAACAATATCATTTAAGAAATTAAATATACAGGAAATGACAATTCAAATACTTATATTTGTTTGTTTGGTAGGATCCCTCTTGATCCTTGCCTCCTTGAAGGAATTACTAGAGTCTCTGACAGTGTGCTCTACTCCATCATCTAATTATGAGGACCTGTGCCTTCCTTGCTTATGATCGACAATGATGAGCAAGTCTTCTACGCCATAGATCACATGGAACTGTATACTGATGTGGAATATATGTGTCCCTTCTTCTTCATCACCAATCACAACTGTATCCCTTCATATCCAATGCTGAAATGGATAAGAGGTTCTTCCATCTTCCTAGTTTGAATTCTTCTGGATCAAAATACATTTTCCTCATCACTCAAGGAATCTTCTTTAGTTGGTTCATCATCCTCTGCAGCATGAGCATGATGTCTTTTCTTGTTTTCTTTCCTATTGGGACAATTCCTTGAATATATGACTCCCATGATATTGGAAGATCATTTAGGGTAGTCATCACTAGTTCTACATTTTCAACCTTGTCTCCAAAAGCACTTAACTGATCTGTGATGTTGGAGGCCCTTGTGAAGTAAGGCTTGATACTTTCATTGTTTTGCATCTTCACGACCTTGAGTTGAGTCCTCAAGGTCAGCTTCCTATTCATGTTGGTTCCTTCAAATATTTCCTTTAGTGCATCAAACATCTCTTTCAGAATATTCAGAGAAGAGATGTGTGGGATCAAGTGATCCTTGATGGAATCAGCAATGATCCTCTTAGCTTTGATTAGATTCTTCTTATGCTTTGTCTTGTCCTCATCTCCCTCTGGCTCCGCAACTATTTTTGTGACATACTTGTCCAATTCATGCTCTTCTAGGATGAGCATCACCCTATACTTCCATGCTCGGAAGTTCTCTGTCCCTTCAAGCTTATCCTCAAGCTTGGTACAGTTTGTCATCTTGATAAACTTGATAAATGAGAACCTCAAATGGAAATAGATAAAGAATAACTTGCCAAATGAGATGCTCCAACCAAAGGTTGACTTCTGAGATCTGGTTGCAGGGTGACCTAGGGTCTGACAAAGAAACCCTAACTTTTTAACTTTGATGACTTGCAAATCTCATTGGATAGAAACATGTGCCTCCTCAAGATGAGTTGATCAATGTACTCCTTTTCCGAAATCTGTGGACAGAACTGCAAAATATTTGATGCCCTTGTTTATTCAATTTCTTCTGTTGAATTATCCGGTATTAATTCTGATGTATCTCAGAAATTTCTGCTCCTCAAGGTATGAAACTTCTTTATGAGGTAGTCTCATCTGTCCTCTATCCAACCCCACAAGTTAAAGCAAGATTGGATTCACCAACTGGAACTTATGCTAAGGTCCCAAGGTGACATGTTTATGGACTGTTTCAAAATAGAAAACTTGTACGGATTTCCAAGTGTCACTATTTCAACTTCGGGTTTTAAAACTCGCACCAAAGAAACTAAAGTCCGTTTGATTTCTGGAACATCTTATGAAATTCAATTTGGATCTTCCTAGCCCAAGATATAGCATTTCTCCCTAGATCACCTGTTTAAAATTGAATTTTGGAAGAGGTTGGAACCCCAATTTGCATGGATCATATCTCCTAATGTACAATGAATTTGAGGCTGAAACTCGCACACAAGGCACATAAACATTTCATCTTCGGAATGTCCTAGTTTCAACTCCTGGATCTTCACCAAAAGCGAGTTGAAGCGAAAATTCCTAGATGGCTAGATTTTGCCTTCTAAGGTTTCCGAAAATAGAAACCCTAGTTTCTGCAGTTGCAGTAGCTACACAATGTTCTCTTTCAGGCTTGCTCTGAAACCATGTTAAATTTTAAGTGCAATAACAATAAGGATCACTAAAATATAAAGAAGCATAGCATAGACAATAGTACACAACAAATTTATCCTAGGAAAACCCTCTTGGGGCAGAAAAACCCAACAAACTTCTTCTATATAGATTCGTCATAATGTACAATAGTATCCTCTGTGCAAAGACCCAAAACAAGAAGACTTCCAAAAGCAGCTCCTCACATGACTCAATCTCTCCTACTCATGCGAACTCAATGCGAACTCACCTAGTTTTCTCACATTTACTAAGTGTTGAAATTTACATCATTGTAACAAGTCCAAGAGAGTCTCTTGGGCTTGATTTCTTATATTTGCTTCAAGTTCAAACTGCTTAGTTTAGTTTGTTTTCCATTGCATGCAAGAGAGGAGGCATTGCCACCCTTGCATTGTAGTTGTAAGTAGCTTAGGCTTAGCATTTATTTCCTTGTCGTAATTTACAGTGCCCGCACCTCACAAGCGAGAAGGCTTTGCCTCCCTTGTGAAATCACGTTGGCTTGCTTTGTTTTGCCCACACCTTGCATGAGAAGAGGCTTTGGCCATCCATGCAATATTGTGGTGGCTTGTAATTTCTTTTCTATGTCTCTTGCTTTAAGTTATTTTGCCCGCACCTCACAAGTGAGAAGGCTTTGCCTCCCTTGTGAAATCGCGTTGGCTTGTATTTCATTTTGCCCACACCTTACAAGTGAGAAAGCTTTGCCTCCCTTGTAAAATCGCATTGGCTTTCATTCCTTTGGTATTTTCTTATTCATTATAGGGTTAAAACTTATTTTTTGCCCCGATTCTTGCCCCGTATTCACTCCCCTTATCGGTTCGACCGATCCTAGGTGACAAGAAAGGGAAAGGATTTGAGATGGCTAGAATAATAGGCACTCAAAAATATATCTTTATTAGATAATGAGAAAAAGGGACTTGACCTGTGGAGCTAGTGGGGTAGAGGTTGTTGGGAGCCTCGTGGCACTTTGTGTCCTCCAGTTGAGCACCCAACAAGTTTTGGATTGACCCGTGGAGCTAGTTGAGAACCTTGTGTTCTCAGGTTGAGCACCTGGCAATCTCTCTCAAATCGAAAGAGATAGTTTCTTGGGGTAGACACATAGAGTAGCTCAGTTTTCTTGCACAAAACCTTAATCCCCTAAGTTGAAGTGAGACCTAAAATTAATTAAAATTTACAGGACCATTTGCACAACATTACTATTGTTTACAAGCACTTTACTTCGAAAGCACTTCATTATTGGTTGAATCTTGTTATATGCACACCTTTGGTTCAATGATTTGTTCATTTCTACAAATTGATTCTTAATGTGATGTGTTGAATGATTTAATGCTATTGGAAAATATTTGGTAATCTAGTATATTTTTTGAATCCATAACCCAAGAAGTAGGCACTGGTCTTGTTATCTAATTGTTTATTTCTCTCTTGCAATCATATTTGGTTTACTATCTAAAAGGTTTGCTTGTCATTGAAACTATTGCATCTCTGCACGTTTTCCTGTCATTTGAACTTTTAATCATTTACAACTCTTAAAAAACAAACTCTTAAAAGAAACTTAGTAAGTAGGGACAACCCCCCTAGACCTTTAGGAGTTGTGGTCTAAACGGAGGAGTTTAGGACTGAGGTGACATTAGGTTCTACACTCATAGTTTCCCTTGGGAACACACATAGCAGTTGGGAGACTTACTCGCGGTCAAGTGTGTTTTAGGCGGCAACACAATACAAATACTACAAATGATCCAAATAATACAAATAAGAATATCTTCTAAATTTACATTATTCAACACAAATCTAGTCCCATGGCATCCCACAAGCGTACTTTGAAGTCTGGATTTCTTGCTCCAAAGCTTCCTCTTTCCCCTTTTCTTCATTTATGTTACTTTCTGGTTCCAGTTACTTTGATGAGTAGTTATAGATCTATTGTTTAAATTCCTATTCAAAATTAGATTTATCATTGCTCCTATTTCAATTAGACTAGATTAAAATCAAGTTCATCTTACGATTTCTAGATCTAAATGTTCTAAGCTTTTTAGTCAAGTTAGTAGTTTTGCATAGCAAAAAAGCTTGGTTTGTTTAAGTTTAGCAAATGATCTCATTTTATATCCGGCATATTAGTGCTTTGATTTGTTTTACTTTTCCAAAAGCAAGCAAAGATCCTAAGGAAAGTAGCTTTTTAGCTCACTTTCCTTAGTTACTTCATCGCTCTTTTTAGTCCTTTTTACTTAGTAATTTTTTTGAGCAATTTTATAGGCTTTCCCAAAGCACTCATAAAGTGTTTTGGGGCATGTTTAACAAATAAAAGCTTGCTGTTTTGCAAACTTTTGCAATCAGGTAGAGAGGCACTCTGGTCGTTTTTCCAAGATTTAGAGCGTCTGGGACCTTCCAAACACCTCCCTATACATTCTATAATTTTTCCAAACCATTGTAAGTCGTCTAGATCCTCAAATTATAAAGGACCAGCGGCATTCCCTAAAGCAAAGTGATTGTAATAAGAAATAAAGAAAAATCAAGCAGGCTACCCAGTGCCTGCACCCCATCCCCCATGGGGATCTGTGTGGTCTCCTATCGTGGTGTGAATTTTGGTTGTTTTCATTTTTAGTTTAGCTTTACTTTCTTAATAGTAGATTAAAGCACTAAATCACACACAAACTTAAAGTAGTTTGCTTATTGCATTTTGTGATTTATTTTGTTCACAATCTTTAAAATAAATCCTTGCGCCTTCCCGAAGTACTGCACCAGCCGAAAGAGCTTGCCCAAGTAAGTGGTGTGTGGAAAAGAGATTTACAGTTTAGTTAGTTTAAGCAACTCATTCTAAAAATAAAACTTATAAAATCAACCAAGGCTCCATTCCCCGTATGCTATGGACCTCTGTGGCTTATAGTCCGGCCTGCTGGTCAAACCAAAAAGGCATTGGAGTGACTAGACTAATAGGGCAACCCATTCAAGACTTTTCTTTACAAATTCGGAAGGTCGCAGTAAGAGCTTGCTATAGAGTCAGAAGGTTGCCCAAAGCAGATTGATGTCTCGCCTTGTTGGACACCTAGCATAGTTGCTTCTGCACTGAATTCAAGGGGATCAGCTCTTGGTGGGCCACACCAAGAATAAACCCACTAATCACCAAAACCATAATAATAAAATTTACCAAGAACACTCACAACACATTAACTTTTACAGCATTTCACTTTACTATTGGCACTAGTCTTATTTTGAATATCTTTGGATGTTGAATATCGATGTTAATGATGATAATGGATTATGAATGTTGTTAAGATTAGAGTTGTGTTGTTCTTGTGTTTTCTAACTCCTAGATTTTAGCCTTTTCTTTTGTAAAGTAAAAGTCTTGGATTATTTTTATAGGGACCACCACCCTTGGCTTCGCTAGGAGTAAGCCTAGACAGAGGAGTTGAGTTTTCAGGTGACAGCACTTGACTCTGACTTGCCCCCAAGGACACACTGAGCGGCTTAAAGATTTCTACCACGTTCCCCCCTAGGTGTGTATTAGGCGGCAACGGTTTGATTGTGAGGAGTTCTTCCTCCTTGGAGCTTAGTGGACATATCTTCCTTGGTGTAAATTGAAGTATAAGGTATCCTTCTCCTATTATGTGTGTCTATATTGTTCATTGTCCTTCAATTTTGTTAATGAGTTGTAGAATTACTAGACTTATTAAATAAGGCCATAGATAGACAAAATTGTCTTATTGAAAGGGTTGTGAGAGAAAATATCCTCCAATCCTTTGTTGATTTATGCATTGTTTGTATTATTATTGCTTCTATCATCTTTAAGAGTGTTGCTTTCTAATACTTCACTACATAAATCACACCCTAGTTACAATGTTTTGAGTTATCACCAAATGTGATTTCCTAGTAATTTCTACAATCATTTTTCACCAATGTTTTATGGATCCTTGTGTCATGCTTAGTAGTCCTTCTTCCCTTAAACCTTCAAATTTTCAAGTGTTATTTATATCATGCTTTGGTGGAATTATTAGCCTTGAAATTCTTAGTAGAAATCGCCCTCTTCAGACTAGCTCCTTGACTCATTTTTCCCCTTGTTGGATTGAAACCATTTGTCCTTGTTGGATTGGCACTAGTCTCTTGGTCCTTCAATCATCACCTTTTATTTTTCATATACTACAACAAAGACTCGTTTTGCTAAGCATCCTCTTCAGCTTGCTCTTCAATCAAGGCCTTAGCAATCCTATCATTCGGGAAGCCCCCTTTGGTTGGAAAAGAGCCAACCTAAAGTGTGGGGAGGTAGTTACCAAAGTGACAATGGGTAACACCTCTAGGTTATGGTTGAGCTATGTTAAATTTTACGTTACTAGATCTGATCTTCAACCTCAATAATTTATTGATTAAAGTATAATTGAAAATACACTGATAACTTAACAAATGATGCACAACGGAAAAGAACACAGGAAATCATCACATTTGGCACATTGAGATTTACCCTGGAAACCCCAATCTCTGGGGAAAACAATCAAACAATTTGTCTTTATTGCAGATTTGTTAAGCAAAATTTACAGCACCAAACTTCTGGATATGACACACCGGATCTTAGACAAATCCGGACTCTCCCTTGCCACAACTGAGCCCAAACCCTCAGCAATATTACAAACCATAGCTAGATTGAACCCCTCACTCCAAATCCTCTGAGAGACTACCCCTCTCAGATCTGATCACTCACTTATCACTCTCTCAGGCAATCTTAGCTTGAGAGAATCCCTCTCTCCTAAGCCTCTAAGAGAATCCCTCTTTTAGATCTGACCACTCACTGATCACTCACTATCAATGATCTCACACACACTAACAATGACCGATGTCTCCTCCTCTCACTTAGGCGGATTTTTATAACATTATGTGCAAATACCATGGGCCAATACCATGGGCCCTCTTTTTTACATAAAGTAACAAAAGTATATTCACTTTAATAGTGAAACTCCTAAGTCTGAGAGTCTCCTAAACGACTCCTGCATACCAGACACTTGGCCTATGCAGAAGTACCTATTCGATGCTATAAAAATCAACAAGCTAGCCTTGTTCTTTGGGGCTTTAATCGCACATGCTAGTTCAAGCTATAACAAATTGCATATAATATCATATTTCCCAATCAAAATTCAATAAAAGTTACCTGGTTTTGGAAGGATCATTTCACTCACTATGTTATACATGCAGAAAGATCCATTGCAGCTTTAAATTCTATTCATCTCCTTGTGAAAAATGTAGAAATCATAATTATATCTAAATCTTGTCAAAACTTGAAACCAAAAGAAAATACAAGATGTTGAATATCAAATATTTGGCAAGCTTAAACAATACTTTGAAAGGACTATAAAAATAAGAACTATCACCTGTTGGATCCCTTTTGCAATGCCTTCCATAGATTCAAGAAGTTTGGCTCGTCCTGAGGTTGACATGATAGCACCCTCAAACTACATAAAAGAATAACCAGTCAATTTGATGTAAACTAAGCAAAAATACATCTTACGTGTAGCTATTATGCACTAGGAAACCATTTTCCTTTTTCTCTTTTTTTAATCTCCACATGCTGTTGAATGTGTTTTAATTATAAAAGTTACACATGTTACTCAAACCTTGTGCTTATCAAAGAAACCTTAAGAATGATACTTGCATAACCAAATTAGATGAACCAGTAAAATATTAAAAGTTACTTGACCTGAAAATAAAAATAACTAATTCTTTTCAAAGTTTGTTGTCTTAAAATTTGTTACGTTATTAGTTAATTCTCTTGGCAGGCTACATATATAGATTTAGGTTTTTAGACAATTTTACCCGATTATGTTAATTAAGACCATGTTATTGCCAAACTCATAGCTAATGAGTCCACAATTAAGGATATTTGTCACACCGAAGGCTTCCAAAATCAATCTTTTAAATAAAGTAATAGTGTAAGCATGATTTTGTAAAATGGAGGGGAGGTACTTTCTCTTTATTGCACCAAGATAAGCGAGGTGCTCTTACAATCAAGGGTGGGAGAGATCTCCATGTGTATCATGTACGTAATGCTAATAAAGTAAAATGAAAAAATATGAACTCGGACATCTAATATAAAAGAAATAGTGTGAAAAATTAAACTAGCATAGATCCATAACCCAAATCTTATAAGCAACGGTAGGCTTGCATCTAGGTTCTTTTAATCCTCTCGATGCTTAACAAATCTAGAGTTAAAATGGATTTGTGCTAGTAGAATAGGAAACTATGTATCCCACAAACCCTATCTTAGTACCAATAACCTTATTACTTGAGTGCTTATGCTAAGCCTTTATGATCATAACATTTAACCTTACTACCTAAAATGGATATTTATGTTGTGGTTTGGAAAACCATAGTAAGTGTCTTGCAAGGAAGAAACTAATAATATGCAAAGTATAACACATCCTGCTCAATAATATACATATTAATGCAAGAACAACAACAAAATTAACACGAGAAATTGCACCATGCATGTTATATATTGCACATCATTTATAGTCCACAAATTTGGACACAATCTCTCACTTCATTGAATTGTACAAAAGTCTCTTGTGACTCAACTTTGAGAACTTGGATAGCTCAATGATTCTCATATTTATCGTGCAAATATTTCATAAGGCACATCAAGTGCGTCCCTTCTCTAAATAGAATTATAATCAAGTAGCATGGGTACCTGTACCCGAGGGTAGGCTATGCATAGCTGTACTAGATACTTGTACCCACGTACCCGAAACGAGGTCAAGGATGTCACAGTCATACCCTGTCGTACTCGAAACTTGGCCGAAGTACCCGAGATGTTTGTCACGAATTTAGGGGATGTTGATCGCAGAGGGGACTGGGTACCCCTGTTTTGGGGACGCCTAGGGACCAATTTTTCATGGGGTACCCCTGTTTTAGGAACACCTAGGGACCAGATTTGTACGAGCACGGCTAGGTTTGTACAGGTGACACTGAAATCAGTAATATTAAAAGTGGCATTCTCCTTATCTTTCATTTTCAATCATTTTACTTAAAAGTAAAAGTGGCATTCTCCTTATCTTTCATTTTCAATCATTTTACTTAAAAGTAAAAGTGGCATTCTCCTTATCTTTCATTTTCAATCATTTTACTTAAAAGTAAAAGTGGCATTCTCCTTATCTTTCATTTTCAATCATTTTACATAAATTTTTAACATTACCATTAATATTTTCAGGATGTTTGAGTGGTTCCAACCTCATTGGAATTCATATGCAAAAAGTATGATTTTAGATCCCATTCAAAATTCAACAAACTTAACAGTTTTCAGGATTGCAACATTTCCACCGGATTCTATCAATATGAGGGTATGGGATTGGCATTTAATCAAGCACATCAACCTCTCTATGTACCTTGATGTTGGTGGTTCTTATTGTTGAATTCCTCTGTCGTGACCTTAATAAAAATGTACCCTTCACTCAAGCAAAATCACTTATTAAGCATGGGAAGCTTTTTCTACCTTATTTTAACACTTAGATTAGGAAGTTTCATCAAAACTGTAGGGTGTTGTCTAATGTCCTTGGACGACCAACTTCGAGATTAGAGGTAGAGGCAAGGGCTAGAGCCTAGAGGAGAGGGGCACAAGGTACTATTGATGAATACAATCCCATTACAGGCAATGATTTTGATGATATGTAATTAATTGTTGCAGCATGAAGTTTTTTGGACTCTATAGGCCATTTAGCCTCTTTGTTTATGTATTTTGGGTCAGAGATGGATTGCACTTGATTTTTTTTTAGTTGTATGCACCTATTATGATATTATCACACTTTGTAGCTAGGAGCTACTACCTATTTTTGCATATCAATGTCCATTCATGAGCCTAGTCCTTACACTTGAGGCAGATGATTGTCAAAGCATAGCAGTGGTGGATGATGTATATTTTCAGCTGGATTATTCAGGGACAGCAGCAGAGGGGCCACCCTAGTCACTTTGAGCCCTCTTCATGACCTTCCCTTGTCATACAATTTGAGCCATGGTTCAATGCAGCAGAGCAGTCTAGTTGAATCTTATCTTTCCTCGCCATTCAGAGATGACAATGTTAGCACGGGTGGATTTCTCATTTGCAGTTGCAGACTCAAAGCAGGTATATAGCAGAGGTATCTATGGTTTCATGATTTTTATTGATCTATTGACAATGCTGGACTTTTTGTACATTGGTGATCATGCGGTGATTTTTTGTTGTTATTGCTGGAATGGTACTTGGGATGATATAGTGGCACTTGTGATTTGTTTTATTTACATGCTTTGGTCTCGGTAAATTGCATATGTAAAGTATAGATCAGTTCCATTTTTCTTGGTTCCCTATTTGAACTTATCCCTTCATCCATTTCATCCGTCTGGTTCCAAAATCTTTTGACTTGGACTTGACTTGTGAACCTAAGGACCTTCCCATTTGTGACCACTTTGATTGGGTGACCTCCATGTTTTCCCCTGGTGTCTCGGCTCTGATGTGTGTGGCGAAAGTTTTTTAAACCTGTTGATCTCTTTTTGGCTATAGATCCAATTGGAATTGAGTGTGGGTCAGGTGAGCCTAGTCACCGAAAGTATATCCCCTAGAGTCGAAGCAAGTCCCCCATCCTTGAAATTAGCTGGTGGCCAAAGGAGTAGGTGCTCGTTGTTTGAGTTTGTAGCTCAGACAGGTACTTCTACATTGCCTTGGTGTCTAGCATGTAGAAGTGTTCGAGACAAGGAACTCTCTGGACAGACTTTGTAAAAGTGATCTTTATAATACTTTATGTAAAAGGTCAGTTAGCCCATGGTATTGGAGGGCCCATGGTATTTGCATAAAGTGAATGTTATAAAAGAGTCTAAGGAGACTTGTAGACATCATGTCATTGTCAATGTGTGTGAGATCATTGATAGTGAGTGATCAAATATAAGAGAGAGATTCTCTTATAATATTTTGAGTGAGTGATTCATTCAAGTTGGGTTTGTCTTTACTGCTGAGGATTTGGGCACAATGTACAGTGAGTGATTCAAGAGTCCAAGCATAGGGTGGATTCAGGGACGCCTTGGCCTTAGGGAGCTACACGAGGTGGTTTGAGGTTGTTGGAGGTTGTTTTGACTTAGATCCGGTGTGTTATATCTGGAAACCTGAAACTGTAAGTGTTGTTACAAATCTGCAATAAAAATGTTTGTTGGTTTTCCCCAGGGATTGGGGTCTCCAGGGTCAAATATCTTATGCAAACTGTGTATGGTTATTTGATCTTTCCGTTGTATCATTTGTTAAGTAAATTAGTGTATTGCTATTTATGATTCAGTTTTATGTGTTAAATTAAGACTGGGAAAATCAGTGAATAAAGATCAATTGGATCTGGTTAATGAAATCTAGCATGGTATCAGAGAGAGGACTCTATAATAGATCAAATATAAAAATATTAAATAATAAAATAATAATAATAATTAGAAATTAGAAATGGTTTAAGTTAATTAAAAGACATGTCCTTTCATGTGAAAAGGCACAAGTAGACCTATTTATTTGGGTCTTCGATTGTATTGTTAAAATACATCTCATATCAATATCATATTTTATTTTATTCCTATTCTATGGATTATTTATCTTATCTTCATTGAAAGTTTTCTTAGCAACAAATCTTGTTCGTCTCATTTGGTCTCAGAGCCCTTTTCTTGGGCATTCCACTGATTCTGGCTTTTGGCCAAGCATAACTTATTTGGAGTTTCTATGAGTTACTCAGTCAGTGTTTGACCAAAATTAGAACTCAAAGTATTTTCAAAAAGCAAACTACATTGAAGAGAAAATACTCCATTGCAATTTGAAAAAAATCTCGTTAAAGAAATAATCGTCAAATAAATTCAAGAATACATTAAAAATTTACCTAAAAGTTGTTATCCAGGATCAGGATAACGAGTGAGCACATTCAGGGCATGGTTGTTGGAGTGAAGGATCAGGCCACGACCCATGACAATGGTGAGCACGAGAGGTTGGCGTGGTTGCAGCTGGTTGTGACAGGACAAGATCTACACTAAGGCACGGTGCTATGGAAGTTGTAGATGCATCCGGCAGCGTGGGACGTGGAAAAGCCAAAGGACGGTCGGCACGCATGAGAGGCCAAGCCCCGAGCCGAGAGGTGGAGGAGCTCACGTCATGGGATCACGTGGAAACAGGTAGAGCTGAGGGCTTGGACAGACGCATTAGGCATAGAGCAGCCACGTGGTAGAGCCGCTTAGGAAGCAACTAAGTCATGGTGCTAGTGGAGATCGGCCAACGAGGAGCCAAGTGTGGAGAACTGAAGCAACAATCAGCTGGGCATGATCGCAAAAGCACAAGAGAAAGCCTCGCGTGGAGCAGGGCATTGCATGTTGTGCTACGTGGACGTGAAAGAAGTTGGTGCTGCAAACTATAGTCATTGATTGACATGCAGGAAAGCACAAATTATTGAAGATTACGTAACTTCGGAAGATATTCTTATCATATTATTGTGTTCCTTCGGAAGATATTCATATTGTAATTGATCATGTAAAAACCCTAAAAGAATAAGTGAAAATAGACAAGTCGGCTCCACAGAAGTCAGTGGATAAAATTGCCCCAAACAATGGGCAGTCTACCCCAAACAATAGGCAAAACTGCCCCAATGAAGTCGGTCGTATAGTGAAAAAGTCAGCCAGACAAATGTATAAATAAGGAGGTCGAATTCCTCATTTGTATCATCATAAGTTCGCTCAAGCAAGTGAATAAGCGTGCATGCGAGAGTAGTTGCAGTTGGAGGAAGCTTATGTTTGGGGTTCTATCTTATCTTGTCTTTGTATCTTCTATTCTTGGGGCATCTTTGTATGAGAGAGCTTTAGCTCTTCGTTATATTGACATTGTACTTGTTGACAGAATCTATATTGAAGAAGTTCTACTAGGTTTTCTTCCCTAGAGGGTTTCCCAGGATAAACTCTTGTGTATGTTGTGCTTGTCTATCTTTCAGTGATCCTATTGCTTATGTTTATTGTGTAGTAGAATTTGTTTAAAGATCTAACATAACTACTATTCAAGTACAAATTCTAACATGGTATCAGAGCCATACTGAAAGAAGCCATTGTACAACTAAAATTATCAAAAGTTGGAAACTAGGGTTTACTGTTCCAGGCACTTCCCTCCACAAATCAGCTTGAAAAGGAGGTCAAATCAATTCACCCTAGGAGGGCGCATTTTCCTATGGAGGCAGATCTCAGTTCAAAGAATTTTCAATTTTGACCCTATCACTGTTGCTCGAGAAAAGTAGGGCATCAGATTTTTGGCAGTTTTGTCCACAAATCCAGAAGAAAAGGAAACTTGCTGAACTCGCCTCAGGGAGGCACATTTTTTCCTTGGATCAGAATTCCAAGATCTCCAAGTTGGAAAATTAGGGTTTCTCTAACAAACCCTAGGTCAACAGATTTCAGAAGGACCTGGAAGAACATCTCAATTGGTAGGTTCTATAATCCTATTTCCATTTGAGGTTCTCATATTAAAATTATTAAGATGTCAAGCAACAACAAGCTCGATGAGAAGACTGAAGGGGTTGATCATTTCCAAATTCCATCTTGATCCATGTGATAAAGTGAGATTAAATCTCCACCGTTGATTACTTTATTGTATCCTTTAATCTCAACCGTCCATCAAAAAGTCAGTGAGGGATTTGTCTTCTCTCTTAGCTATAAAAAAGAGTGAGCCCCTCATTTGTAATGGATAGAGAGCTCTTGGAGAAAATATAAGAAAATATTTTTGTGGTGCATTTCTCTTATGATTGGGATGATGGATGGATTTTATGTCTTACTGAGCCTCTTCTTACACTAGATTGAGCTTCTATTCTTCCATATATTTTTCTCGTGGTGATTTCTGACTTGCAGGGTGTTATCACCTATTTTGTACACTAGCTGAATTTCTTGTGAGCCGCCGGTTTATTGAACATGATTCATGTTCATCATCAGTGTTCAAAAGTTCAGAAGTCATTTTCAGGGCAATTTTGCCCCATTTGTAATAACTGCATGTTCATACCCCCATGGGGAAAATGTAAAAAGTTGGTCTGAACGGGATCCTTTTATAAAAGACTCGGCTATCCGTAGGTTTATCCATTTGGGGGATACTCTAGAGAGTTTTTTCCTTAGGAATTATGCGCTACTCATCAGTGGCGTATAATCCCTGAGTTTTTCACTCAAACCTCCAAAGCTGGAGTATTTCCCATGGTTGTCAAAACCTAAGGTGGTTATTAGAGTCTTGTGTCTAGGATTTTTTACGTGTTAGCCATCTCGATTGAGTCGTATGAACATGCACTAGGTCCCCTAGGAGTTTCGTTGGATTCCATAATTTAGACCATTTTTTAATGGTTTAAATGAAATTTTTCAAAAAGTGATAAAAACCTCATCTGGAGGCGGAATTTGGCGTGGGAAGGCTCATTTTGACGCTCAGAGCGTCCTCTTTACCCTAGAACCCTCATTCTTCAGATTCCGAGCAGTTACATCATCTCTGGGCCAGTTTTCGTTAAAAATTTTGATTAAATTTTAGTGACGTGAGCATACCTTCATGTGGGCATCAATTCACATTGGGTGAGTAATGGTTCCAAATTAATGTGGTGGGACTACCACTTATGATATAATGAGCATGTTGTATTAATCTTTGAGATACGAACCCATGTAAGGATGACATGAGTTAAAGATGAAGCATGGGCCTCCTTTCCACGTGGGCTCCTCCATACGCATGGTTCACTCAAGATGTTGGGCGATGTAATCCAAGAGGAAGGGTGTGGGTTACAATGGTGAGGTGGCTGCCACCTCCTTCAATACCACGCTCCAAGCATTTGATCTCACGCTCCAAGCTCCTATCACACCAAACTTCACGCCAACCCTCAGCTCCGAGTTCACCAACCTCATGCGTGAGTCACTCTCTCTTCATGCATTCAAATGGGCTCTTGGTAACTCTGCTCATGGTATAAATATGGCTTCTTGCCTCACCATTTGTGTGGAGAATTTTGCAGAGAACCTTTGCTGGATATTTGTAAAGTAGTTTGCCTTTGTGCAACATTGGAATAAAGCTTGAGACTTTGGAGGTCAAATTAGTGCATGCATGGTTCATGATTTCTAAATGAGGTAATATTGTTAAATGTTTATGCATGCTTATCTATTGGAGTATCAGATCTAACTTAGAGGGCTTATTCAAGCACATAGGGCAAGTAATTGTTGTCTTCAGTCTACTTGTTGATGCTTGGTATTTAAATGATATTGAAGTAGCATGCTTTAGTCATTATAATACATGCTCTTTGATTTATTTTTGTACTAACATCCTAGATTTAAGCTCTCTTGTTTAAGTGTGTGCATAAGTTTCAGGATCCTCATCTTCTAGTAAGGGATGAGCTAAGTTGCATCTCCCCCTTCTTCAAGATCAAGGGTTCATACATTGGAGTAAGGGATGAGCTAGTTTGCATCTCCCCCTTCTCCAAAACTTCAAGAAATTTGTGGCTTTGAATGTGCATTGGATTTTACAGGGCACTCAACAAGATTCAAGATTTAAAGGGACTTGCAAAAAACTTCTTCCACCACCTAAAATCAAAATCAACTTCTTGGTTATTTGGTCACTAAGTGCTTTCTTCTTCTAGCACTCTTGTTTGCTCTTTTGATCCTCTCCTTGTATTGATTTCTCTTCTCAATCTTTTCCTCTTACTTCTTCAAGCTCTCTTCTTTCTCCGTTGAATCTCTCTTTTTTTATCTCAACTTCTTTTCTTCTCCAAGCTCTTTTCATTTCTTCTTGTGCTCATATCCTCTCTTTCTTTTATGCTCTTTTCTCCTTTTTTCTATCTCTGTTTTGAGCCATTCTTTTAGCTCATTTAGAGGTCTGATTTTTCTTGTTTTTTTTGGGTCATTTTCAGCCTTTTAAAGGTCTGATTTTTTGGTCAATTTTAGCCTTTAAAAGGTGTAAAATTTGTGTGCATTTTCAGCCTTTGTTAAGGTCTGATTTTTTGCATTTTTTTGTGCATTTCCAGCCTTTGATAAGGTCTGATTTTTTGCACTTTTTGGTCTATTTCCAGCTTGTTCTTTCTCCTCTATTTGGCCTCTCTTCTTTGCTTTTAATCTTCTCTTGTTTCTTGGTTTCCTACCTTTGTTTTCTACTTTCTCTTCTACCCTATTCTCTTCTTCCATTTTGTTTTTCTTTCCTTCCTCCCATTCCATCCCTTCTTCTTCTAGATCTCTAGCTCTCCTTCTCCCTTCGTTTTCTTCTTCATCCCATTCCATTCTTTGCTTTGCCTTTGCTCCTTTCTTGTTTAAAGTCTAGTTCATCTCCTAAGTTAAAAGTTTTGCTTCTCATCTCTTAGATTAGTAAATTGTTAGTTTGCATCTAGTCTTTTAGTTTTAGTTTAGATCTCATCTTTTAACTTAGTTTGCTATTAGATCTTAAATCATTTTCAGTATTGCATCTAGTTTATTTGATAGTTGCATTTAGATCTCATTTAGTTTAACTTTGTCAAGCTTAGATTTAAAATAGTTTCATTTATTTTTTTTGACTTGCTAATGTCTAATGGGTGCATGAGTTAAGTGTTCTTTTGTGTAGTTTTCTGAAGAGAAAAAAGATCAAGGATAGGATTCACTTTGAAGGAGTGAAGAGGGAGAAGAGCCAAATCCAAGATCAACAACAAATGCATAAACCAAGGATATCAAGCAAACCTTGTACCTTTTCCTAAGTGACTCCAAAAACCCAAAAAAGAGATTGTAAACCATAATAAAAGAGCTTGCTTTTAAGTCTTTCTAAGTTTCTTTTTTTATCTCAAAAGACCTTTCAAGGGTTTCATTCCCAAAGGCACTTGTAACTCATTTAATAAAAAGGCTAGGTGGGATAAGGCCTCCCACACTTTGGTTTCTTCTTCCCCATTTGGGGAAGAGTGTTTTTGTGCATACTTTAGTTAGATTTGTTTCAATTCTCAAGATTAATTTTCATTTTGTACTTAGAATAAATTTTATTTCAAGTCTTGACCTGAGAAGCCTCTTCGGATTTTATCCCGAGTGCCACATTAACACTGCGTGCTGCTTCCCTTTCCCCACTGTGTACTGCATAGGACTGGCTAAGCTGGAAGTTTCATGAGCGGTGTGCAGAAGTCACTTTGACTTCACCTTTGGATTAGTCCCTGTTGTGGTAGAACACTTGTTTTCTTTCTTGCAAGTAGTTCATTTCTTTTAATATATCATTGTTTATCTTCAATCTTTTTTCAGCTATCACATGTGTTCTTGCTTACAAATTGCTTCTATCTTAACAAAGAACCAAAGTCTCTTGAACTTGCAATAACCCAAGTCAAGAGCACTCTCTGTCGGAGAGCATAATAGTATTGCATTTTCCTTGCATTAGGCATATAGAATAGCTAAGTCTCTTGAACCTTGTCATAAGACAAAGTCAAGAGCGCTCTCTGTTGGAGAGTTGAACAGTGTGCTCTAAATAATAAAAAATTCCCAACTCACACCCCCTTTAATAATTTATCTTCGTTGCTATCCAACATCCGTATGCTCTGCCAACCCTAAAAGGTTGGGCTAGTACTCAGAAGGTGTTGGATTTGTTAAATTTTGATAACATAATAAAATTTTCACCCCACAACCAACCAATCCGGAGTTGATCGATAAGATAAGTTCAGTGGGTAATCTCCTAATTGGGGGCGTCGGGGTTCCATGTTCAGGCTCTAGTTTGCTGGTTAGCATTGCGCGACCTGGCTAGAGCACTGGGTGGCCTGACATGTCCTTGAATGGAGGCACTTGATACTATCTTTTCCGAACAGACTTCCAGTACCTCGCGTATCGGTTGGAAGTATCCTTAGCCTAATAATCCAGATCACTAAAACGTTCAATTTATCAAGATACTTTGCAAAATGATCTCACGAACAGTTACTAAGACTTGTATCTTCAACATCCCCCAGCACTACACACTTGTTTGACTCCATAAGGCACTGGTTTATTTATACTTTCATTTATTAATTGGGGCCATTTGTCCTTTGTTTAAGTGATTTATAAGTGGATGCTTCTATTTTTCGCAAGTCTTTATTTATAACTGTTGGTATATCGCAACATGGATTGCTTATTATCTTGTGCCTTTATCTTAAGTTGTGATCTCTCTCATTCAAAACTCCTAAACAACACCTATCCGCATCACCAAACACCCAAAAACATTTTAAATATAAGAGCCATAGTAAACTCTTTGTAGGGACTACCCCCCTTGGCTTCGTTAGGAGTTAGCCTAAACGGAGGAGCTGGGATTCAAGTGACAGTACCTAGCTCATTGCTTGCCCCCAAGGCCACACTTTCCCCACTTGTAGTGAGGGAACATCTTTTGAAAGATTTCTACTATTGGTGTGCATCTCAGCGGACAACACAGGGAAAGGAGGGCGATTTCTCCTAGTGCAACTTGGTTGGACGACTTGGCCATTTGGGCGACTTGCTCTTTGACAAGGGGTTTCATCTGTGAATGGGATCTTGTTTCTATTGTCGTTGATCGTACTATATTCCTCTCGTTTCCATGCTTTTCATTTTTATTTGCAAAGTAACTAGATCATATTCAATTAATGGGATTTGCCTCTCTGACATTGTCTTGTTTGTTTTGCAGATAAAAATTCACTAGATCTACAATAGCGACTTGGTTGGAAAAGAAGTGCAGATCTATTTGGGGATGTTAGGCAAGGGAAACAAACTCTATCCATCTCTCCGGATCAAGGTAAGTACCCAAATCATTTATCAAACCCTCTAGATCCATTTGTCAACTATAAAATTTAATTTTAATAAAACCCTAGAAAATTATCTTACTTGCATACTTTGTCATTTCGATTTTTGGCTACTTGGGTATTTTCCGTGGCATGATTTCAGGCAAATCCATAGCTAAGGCGACATCTTTTAGACTCCATTTAAGCCCGGGATCAAGGCACTAGTCTCATAACCTATTCACCCTAGTTGGAAAAAGGGTGTTTTGACTGAGCACTGCTTGGTAGTTTGCTTGTGAAGTGTGGTTTGACAAATCTTTTGTGTTGGGTAAGCAAATCTTGTGTTAAGGATCTCATATAAACATAATCCATCTCTTCCTTTGGTTAATTCACCATTTAATTTGATCATTCCCCCAAAGGTAGCAACTTGGATCATTTAAACCCTAGCACCTATTTCCAAGATCTCTTAAGTTAATCAACTATTGGGTAAATTCCTTGAATTCGATTGCATTCGAAGCACAGTTAAACCCCTAATTTAAGTTGCAGGAAACTTGGTACTAGGCCCTGTACCACTGTCGTACCAGGCAGGAAACTCGAAAACACGTTTGGTACTCCTCGGAAATGTGTTTCCGACCATGCCACCACGTTTCACGTGGAGAAAACATGGGTGGTACAGTTGGAAACGCGTTTCTGTGCCGTACCCGCATCTGTATGGCACGTTTCCTCCTCCAATTCTCGCTTTTCCATCCAAAAAAAGAACCCGTTAGCTTAATCAATGGGTTAAGTTGTTTCTTAATGGGTTAATGATGGTTTAGGAAACCTCTATACGCTGCTAAAAGTCATTTTTTTATAAAAGGAGGATTTTACTTCCCTCACCTCACATAGTGATTTGAGCAAGCGAGGTTTACTTGAGAAAGTCGATTTGAAGATAGTCAGCTACAGCACTATGCAAATCGACTTATCTTATGTTTTAGTTCAATGTTGATTGTTCACATTTTGATATATGTGGCATTGTAGCCTCATACATAAAGGCTGATTTTGAAATTTTGGATATATTGTATTGCCAAGGTTTTTTTTGGATACTACTACTTGGCAGCTTGCTTTATGTAATCATCTATGACAATTGTTAATGATGTAGAGATGGAATTATGAGTAAAATGTGATGTTAGATGTTTGAAATTATGATTTATCACTTGTCATTTATGTTTCACATTTAGTTTTTAATGTCCTTGCTAATATATATATATATATATATATATATATATATATCGCGTTTCCCCGTTTCCTAAATTTTGGGGGGTTGCATTTCCAGTGCGTTTCTGTATCGGATACACGTTTCTGTTTCCCCGTATCATGCAACTTAGCCCCTACTCAATCCACCTAAACATACCCATTAGACTTTTTCATAGATCTAGGAGTTTCCTCTTAGGGTATTCATTTTCTCTTGTTAAATCACTAGTAATATCCTATAGCTAAAAGGGGTTGGGCAACCAAACCTAACTTGGGACGACTCCTTGTGGCTAGTTCAGTTCACCTATTGTAGATTAAGAAACCTAAAGAGAGAGGAAACTATCTGGAGTGACAACCTATAACACCTTTAGGGGGATAGTCTTTCCTAAACATCACAGTCTCGGTGACCGTCATCTCTATCGTCCTAGATATGATCACTTATTTGGATCACTACAGAAATTGTGATAACAACACCCTTGCTATATACATGAGAAACTTTGCAAATTTGTGTATAATGGTTTGGATTTAATTGGATGCACATTAATATATTTGTGCAGTGAAAATGGTTTGAATTTCATATATATATATATATATGGCTACAATACTCCGGACGTACCCAAGTCCCCTATTTCAAAAAGTGTCATCCGCATCCCCGTCCCCAAACCTAAACCCAAGTTTCATGGCAACTTAGATTATAACACAATGACTCTCCATTCACCCCTGACTAATATATATGGATTAAATCCTATCGCTAAATATTCTCATCAACTAGCACTTCATACAATATATAGGAGTATATCATCCATTCATAGATTATAACAAAAGATGACAGTTTTTTTGTGACTTGATAATAGTATCACCAAAGTTTAGATGTAACAAAAAATAATAGAGAAGAGGAATATATTTTATTTTAAATGTTTCAGTGGCGTTTTAGCCATGTTTCAAAGTTGTTTCTAACCTATATGCATACCCAAAATAACTTTCACATACCATGACCTGATAACACACATCGATGGGTTAAAAAAAACTCGCCACAAATTTCAACAAAGACGAGCCTGCATTTTTAACTTGGGACTTATTTTTAAATGCTAACACCAGCACTACATCAACCTTATCCAATCTAATGTGTTTTAACTTTGCGGAGTAATATCATGGCCATTTCCTTGTCTTGTGGATATTTACAAGAAAGAACAAGGGTTTTCTCAATGAATGAGATCTGTTTTTCCTCACTCGTGTTTGTTTCATGAATTTTAGTGTTACCAATAAAAAGAGTTGAGGATACAATTTTTTTTCAACAAAATATACTTTTGATTAGTTATTTAGTTCCCCTAATGACATTGTTTGTTGAACTACACATGAAAATTTTATCTACTCAATGTCAATTGTTTAATGTTGCCTCTCAAAATGTAATATAGGTGGAAAGACATTCTATTAATCTAGAACAAAATTTAACCTGCATGTAATAACATAATAGACTTTAATGCAGCAACCCTTCTCCCATTACACTAGAAATTTGCATGTTACTATGCCCTTTTTTGAAATTCATAAATATTGATTTTCCTATACACATGGACCAAACTTGGAGACGACTAAAGAAAAGTCTTTGGTAATGGAAGATAAATCTCATTTTCTGACAAATATGAAAATGAACAACTAGTTGCAATTATTCTTAAGACCAAGGAACGTTATCCATTAGGAATCTTATGGATGAAATTTTTTTCTTAAAACAAACCTGCGAGTTAATAGAGTTGAGTAAAGAGATCTCCTTCAATGTCAACTCATTGCCCTCTGCTAAAGCATTATACATTCCATAATATCTACGAGTTTCTCTCAGCTTTGCCTGTTACGTAAGTAATGCACATGGTGGACATCAATTTCAGATAATAAAATCCACACATCTCTATGTTACCTTTATATAGAATAATAAAAAAGTAATAGAGAGTGACTTCTGTTAGTTATTTTGGAAGCATTAACTAAGGAAATTATCCTTACAGAAACAATGTTAACACACCTGAATGTGTTCGTAAAGCTCAACAAAACGACGCTCATACCTGTATCACCCATTGAACTTTGTTAGCATGAGAAGGGATCAGATAAGGATAGATACTATAAGAAATATTCTTTCAAAACCAAAGAACTTAAAATAAATTTAAATGTCAAATGAAACATGAAGATAGTTAAATGATTTTACAATTAAGCATTCCTTGCAATTTGCAAATTGATTTCATAAGACAAATAATCTTACCACTTTAGAAAAAGGCTACAAGAAAGGCAACATCTATGGAATGATTCCATACAAACAACTCTACAACGAATCTAAGAAAAAATTGGATTGGATTGTTCCAACATGTCCAGAAGAAAGAAAATAAATGTCCAACCACATACAAGGACAACTTCTGTATAGACAACATATCATTTTGGGAATACCCTATGTTGCAAATATGATAAATGAAGAGGAAGTTAAACATCTTTTACCAGCTCAATGTACTCAAGTCTGTTGCCAACTAAGTTGTACTTGGTTGGATTATCAAGTGAGCGGGCAGAGTTGAACATGATACATGTTCATTTTTTATGATTTGGTATCCAGCTGACCTTTTAAAAGGCCCCCGTTTTAACTTTTTCCCACGTGTCCATGGCCCTGCGGGGTTTGTAATAAAACGTACTAGCATGGTGTTTTGTAAAAGACTTGGTTCCCTAGGACTTTTTGGGTAAGTCAGGTATTCCAAGGAGTTTTTTTCACCTAGTTATTATGTCTTGCATTAGTGCATAACATAATTTTTGGGTTTTTCTCCTGCTCCTCCAAAGCTGGAATGCTTGGGGAGGCTGACGGGCCTTAGGGGGTTGTTAAAGTCTATGGGTCAATGTATATGAACATGCTAGGCATTATTTTTTAGTCATATGGACATGTGCTAAGTCCCCCTAGGTTGTTTTTTTATTTTTCGGCGAAGTTTATTTTTTCCGTAAATTGGGCCAATTTTTAATGGTTCAATTAAAATTTTTGAATTGGCCTAGAAGTGGTGTCTGGAGGTCTTTTCTGCCTTAGGGGTGCTCGTTTTCTAACTCAGAGCACCCCCTTAACCCCTAAACCCACTTTTCCTAATGTTTGGGTGCTTAAATTTTTACCTAGGGCCAAAAAACCCAAAAAAGTCATAAAAGTCATAAAAAAATGAAAAAATGAGAAATATGACTTAAAAAAATTAAATGATTTTCAAGTGAGTTATTGGTCTGATTTCGACCAGCATGATTTATGGAGACATATGGGCTGATTTTTCAGACTTTAGACAACCCATATCATGGGCATTACTCCCCTATGTTTAAGTTGGGCGCATTCACTAGAGAGGGGGGCGCATATGGTAAGTGGGAGTGCCCACGAGTTATGGTTTTTGCAGCATGATCTGTGCTGCTATGTTAGCACCATATGTGTTGTGTGTGGGCAGCTAGGGAGGTGGAGTGGGCAGCCCTATCTCCTCCACCATTCATGCCACCACTCCACCACTCATTCCTTCAAGCATTCACGCCCTCCTTTGGCCATTCTCTATAAATTGGAGTGCTATCTCATTTCTTCACTAGTGAGAATTGGAGCAAGAGACCTATGACTGTAATATTTTTCTAGTTTGAATAAAAGAAGACTTTGGAGGTCAGCTTGTGGTGTTCTTGTCATATGTGGATGTACTATCTTGTGTATTTTTCCAAGATGACCTGTGCATAAGCTTCATTCTTCAAGGGTGTGGTGTGCTCATCGGAAAGATTGTTACCAATCTATGAGATAAGTTGTTTCAATTTGTTTATTGCAGCAACTTAGTGATGTGTGCTTGGTAAGAGATTATTTTTGTATTTTTCATTTGTTTATGGATATGCAACAGTAGTTTCTTGTGAGTGTATATCTACACTTAAATTTTTGTTGGTAAGGTCTGTGATGTGCAGGTGTTTTCTTGAGTTGGCAAGAAGGAGGATCTTGTTTGTTTCCCCTCTTTTCTAATCATTGTTTGCAGATATATTCCCTTCGAACATCACTAAACCATCCCCAAAGCTTCGGATTTCAACAAAGGATTTGTTCCATCTCTCTCTCTTATTCAAAAAAAAAATCAAATTTTCTGGTTACTAGTTACTAATCGAAAAGTGGATCTGATTTATATACTGCTGTTAACATTTTGAATAGATCAGGATTTACTTCAGAAAAATCTAGTCCAGTTGTTTGTTAAAGCTCTTATCTTTGACTGATTAGATATTTCTTACATCTAGCATCATACTTTTTCAAGACTTGCAAAGAATTGTTAAATTTTTCAAAGTTTTGTTAAGTAGTGTTAGTTCTGATTTTTAAAAGTATATCTGGCTGTCCTAGAGCTTGTAAATTTGCAGCCCTTAAAAGCTAGCAAAGATCCCAAGTAAACAAGCCCCATAGCTTGTTTTACTTGGTTAATTTCCGTCATTTTAACTTAGGATTTTAACTTAGATTTTTCTGGGTTTTTAGCAGGTGTCCCAAATACACTCTTAAAGTGTTTTTGGGCGTCTTTTACTAATATTTGCTTGCTGGTTTGCGGCATTTAACGAACAGGTAGAGAGAAATGTTGGCTCAATTTCGAGGATCCAGGCCATCCGGAGCACCTAGATTTCGAGTTTTATGAACCGGTTACTTTTTCTCTCCTATTTTGTAAGCCACTAAGTCGATTCAAGACTGAGGCATTTCTATCGCATTGTAACTAAAGTATCAAACGAGAGCAAATGGGCTAATCAAGCGCCCACACCCCATCCCCCCATGGGGGGAAACTGTGTCGACTCAATTTTCGTGGTTTGCAAATTTTTAGTTTAGATTTCATTTTCTGCAATTAATAAAATCAAACTAGGATTAAAATTAACCTTGTTGGTCCATTCCAATTAATAGTTCACTCAAACAATAGTTTTTATCATTTTTTTACAAACTCAAACGCCCCCCTTGCTTTCTCGAAGTAGGGTTTCTGTACAAGGGCTTGCCCGAGTACGTGCCTGAAAAGAGACTCTTGGGGTGTAAAAAGATAAAATTTTGGTTCATAAAATTTTCTAAAAATACCAAGGTCTTCTCCCGTATGCCCAGTGGCCAACTTGCAGCTCAATCTGATCCATTTGGCACGCATCAGAAAGGGGGAGATGGCTAGTAATAGGATCTAACACCGCCCCGAATAAAAAACCCTTTATGTGAAAATCCGGCACATCGCGAGCATTTTGTTGTCGTGGAGAAATTTCTCAAAAGGCTTGGGACAAAACTGAGTAGTGACCTCTTGGAAACCGTTAGGCTTGCCCTCGTTGGTACAACATCTGAACACCTCCTTGAGACTCCGATTCAATCCAAGTCTGAGAGGGAAGCCACACATCAAAATTCCGGACATGTTCCCCGTACCTCTGCGTATATTGGGAACCCACCAGCCATAATAAGAAAATCACTTTCACATTAATTCTAAAATAAACCAAGAACACTTGCACAACATTTACTTTTCCTGCTCATGCATCTATTTCGACTCCATTATAAGGCACTAGTCCATATTGATATTATTTCATGTTATTGACAAATGTTGCAAATGAATGATGATAATAGTGAATGGGAGCAAATGATGTATTGATGAATGATTGTCTTGCTTTATATAAGTATATGTTGCTTTATTCTAGGTTATCAAAAATATTTTTTCTAACTCCTAAATTAGACACCTTAGTTTTTTATTTTTAGGGTCCACCCCCCTTGGCTTCGCTAGGAAAGCCTAGACGGAGGAGTCGAGTCCCAAGTGACAGCACTTGACTCTGACTTGCCCCCAAGGCCACACCAGCAGCTTGAAGACTTCTGCTGTGTTTTCCCAAGTGTGGAACCAGGCGGCAACAAAGTCCAAACATGAAGCAGCTTGTCTATTATAGGAATGGCATGCTAAAACCTTATACAGTTGACCTAATAAGATAAAACATTTTGCAAAGGATCAAGACCAAGTGAACAAGAAGAATCAAAAAGTACATGACTTATAAAATGGCATGTGATGAACCATCTTTCATAGCCCAATTACACTAAAGGATTTATCTAAGTTGTAGAGTGTAGTAAGAACTCCAAGCTACAAAATAAAGGCATGCAAATTAAGCATACATTAACTGTGAAATGGAAGATGCAAGGAAGTTGAGACTCCAATATTTTTTTAAGCTCTTAGGTCACAAGGTTAATCATGGAAACTTCCAAAACTTGTTGAAAAGCAAAAGAAGAAACCTACAATTGGAATGTTTCTGCAGTTCTTCTACAACTATTGATATTGTAACACCTATGTCATGTCTTCCCAAATTAGAAGTTCAGAATGGAGTAGTATTCATTCATGACAACCTAAATCACCTGACACGGGACATAGGACACGGAGGACACGAAAATACGAGTGTCCGACACAGACACGGTGACCCCTGGAATCAAGACACAGAGGACACGTTTTATATATATATATATTTTAAAAATTATATATATTAAAAATATAGACATATAGAGCCATTTTTTTTTAGAAACTAGAACATTTACAAATATTCAATAGAAATTACTAATTAGAATCAATACACAATACACCTTTTGTCATTCACAAATCACAATGAGACACAAAGATGATAGCTCAAGATGTCGAAACTATATTTCTCATTAAATCATCAAAATCAAAATGTATTATATAGATGTCGGAATGCCAATGGCAACTTGTAGTAGTAAATAGTAAATACAAGAAGGGGTAGATCATAGATGAGATCAAGATGGAAGAATCTCATCTGTTAATAGTCCTCCTCCATGCCTGAATCAACGAACTCATCACTGCCCTGACCCTCATCTTCCTCCTCCTCCTCCTCCTTTGCCCATCTGAGGGTCGAGACACGGCTTCAACACTTGTCAGACACGTATTTTTTCGTGTCCTGGAATTGGGACACGAAAAAACACGTGTCCGACACGTCTTGAAGCTGTTTTCGTGTCCGACACAACCCCACGAGACATGGAAGGGGATATGGACGTGTCCGGTAACTTAGATGAAAACCTATCAGATAAAAATTTTAAAATTTTAAAACAGGCCAAAAAGTTCTCTGTCATTGTTATCTTCAAAATATGTACGTGAATCTCTGCTGCGGGGGAGCGCCCCCCACCCCCCCGCTCCCGCTCCTGAAGCTCGCTCCCAAAACACTCCCAGTTTTGGGAGCGCGCTCCTAAGACACTCCCTACCTTTCCTATACTAAAAGCGCATAGGTTGATCATTTGATGACAATGTTATGGTACCTCCCTTCTTTGCTAACTCATATTAATGTTGTTATAGTTGATCCTTTGATGACAATGTTATAAGTTAGAACTACTAGATGATTGATGCTATATGATTTAATCCATGTTTTCTATAGCTAATTCAACATCTTACATTTTGTTTAGATATAAATCCATCAAAATATATTAAAAGATATATATAAAAAACGCTCTCGAAACGCTACCAAAATGGGAGCTTTTGAAAATTTCTCTTTTCGCTTCACTCTCGCTCCTCGCTGCCAACAGCATAGATGTGAATATTGGAAGAATTGTTACAACCAATCCTATAAATGATTGCTAACTAATGTAACCTTAATTAATACAGCCTCTTCTAGACACATTATGTTAATTGGTCTCAAATATTAGGTCAAAGAACTTTTACATAAATACATCAAATCAACTATCAAAATCAAAAAGACTATTACTAAAATCTAAGGGCTTTACATAAATGATCTAAAGAACTTGCAGGAACAGTTCCCTTCACAACTTACTAAATGTTTTTAACAAATTTGTGATCATTTATCAAACTACAAGTGGAAAGCTACAATACAAAACAAAATCATAAATCCATAAATCTTAAACAGTGAGGACCAAAACACACATCGTCATTTCTCAAGTTCCCCCTTCCTTATCATTTTTTCCTATTGAACTTTTAGTACCTCAAAAAGTGTCTAGTAGAGCGCACCAATAATGGCAGCACCAAGCGGAAAAGATCTGGGAACAAAGAGAAGGTACAGTGGCAGGTACTCCAGCAGAGATTCTGTACAGTGGTCCGTGACTCTATACAGCCTCGACAGTATGCTTTCCTTCAACAATTCCATAGAACAGTGATAAAGGCATGGGGCATTTATGGAGGAGAGAGAGAGAGATAGAGAGAACATGCACGCCAAAATCAGCTCAGTTCTAATTTAGATGTTTCATATTTAGCAGTCCAATTTTATTTCTAAGATTTACTTTAGGTAGTAGTTGCATGTTAATCCAAAATGGATCAATATATAATTTGTCACCTATTTCGAGCTTTTGGAGTCAAAAGATTGGATGAATTGGCTTATAGGGCCCATTTAAGGCGTAGGTATCAATTTCATATTCGAGGTCAAAAAAACCATCTGAAACCTTCTGGGGCCATTTTGAGGTTTTAAACGTCAGTTTTCGCCGGAAAAAAAGTTTCAGGATTTTTTTTGCATTCTACACACCGATACATTTCCAACGGTGCAAGAATTGCCTCAATCGGAGTCCATATGAGGAAGTTATGCCTCCCGCAAGTTGACCACCATAGTTCAGAGCGGATTCCACGTCAGCTCTCATATCTTGCACATGTGGAGCTAGTCACGTGTGGAATTTCAAGAACATTCTAGAAGGTCCAAAACCCTAACCCTAAATGGGAATCGAGGCATGTACAAAACCCTAAAATTAACCTTAAACGGCTATCGGGTTATGTTAAATACTAGGTTGTTAGGAAATAAAGGGGTGCCATTCTTCTGATTTATTGTAGTGTTCCATAGTTGAGCAACAACAATGGCAAGTGGATATTAGAGCAGAACAAAGGAGATAAGAGATCCTACAGTAACCACTCTGGCGGCAGAGTCATAGGTAACTCCATAGAGAGTACCATTTCCTTTGTATTTACAATTTGACATAAAGAGTAAGGCATAGTCCTCATTTGTGGCTGGGATTTTCCCCATAGTGCGTTTTCCCAAGGTATATCTTTTGTTATTGTGTGGATTCTATACTTATTTGCTCTAGTTATTTCTCTTTCAGTTCCATTGTATTCAATATTTTATGGAATTAAACTAACAAAATGAATTAAGTTGTCAAATCCATTGTGATGAACTGATCCAGTGGAATATCCACGACAGTTTATGGTTCATATTGGTATTAGAGTTGCTTTTCTTTTTGGTTTTGTGGGTAATCATGGGATCCAGTAGTTGTTCAAAAAAAAAATCTTCAAACCCTAGCCATGGCAGACGAGTATGTTCAAGGAGCGGCAGATGATTATGAGCAACGATTTTCAACACTCGAAATACAAGTCGTCGATATCTTACACAAGATGTCAATCCTCATGGTGGCTCTGGAGAGCAAGTTCGAACTTTTCGAGGATTTCGGAGGCTCTAACTCAAATTTTGGATTAGAGAGGAAATAGGAAAATAAAAGTGACCCAGAAAAGGAGCCAACAAAAGATCCCGAGAGAGAGCAGACGAGTTCCAATACGAATATTCCTTCCCAATATCTCGTCATGTGTTTGGAGGCTCCATTGTCCACTAGCCAAGTGTCACTTCCATGAGATACTGAACCAGTGAGGGTTGAGATTAGAACATATTCTTCACTAGAATCTTCGTCTTCTCTGGTTTTGATTTCGTCATCATGTTCACTATCTTCAGCTGCATGAGCATGAAACCTTTTCTTCTGCTTCTTGAATTGTCCAGATTAGAGAAGACAATTTCTTGCAATGTGTCCCATCTTGTGACAAGAGAAGCATTCAAAGGAGGAGAAGTCTTTCTTGACCCTCTTGTTCCTTTAAAATATTTGAGGTCTTCTGGGAGAGTGGTCATGAGTATGTACATCATTCTTTCTTTTCCTTCCTCCTTTGGCATGGGTTTCCAAATCTTGATCTTCATTATCATTGAGTTTCTCTTCTCTTACTACTATTCTTTCTTCCTCTTGCACACACTCTTCACATAGTTGTCTGAACTTGATTGATCTCTTCCTAGAGCATATGCCACGAACGAAAGGTTCCCAATCTCTAGGAAGGCCATTCAGAGTGGTCATCACGACTTCAGCTTCTTCTATCATGTCTCCAATGGCTTCTAATTGTTCTTTGATCTGAGATACTCTGGTGAAATATGAATGCATAGTCTCAAATTTATGAATCTTCAAACCCTTCAGTTGATTTCTCATGGTCATCTTTCTATTAATATTCTTTCCTTCAAACAGACTGTTCAAAGCATCAAACATTTCTTTTGGGGTCTTCTTTGAAGACACTTGAGGGATCAAGTGATCTTTGATAGAGTCAGCAATGATCCTCTTAGCCTTGATCATATTCTTCTTGTATCTTGCTTTGGCCTCATCTCCTTCTAGTTCTGTAACTTCTTCCTTTATAAAGCCTTCTATGTCATGTTCTTCAAGAATGAGCCTGACTCTGTATTTCCATGCCCTGAAGTTCTCAGCTCCTTCAAGCATCTCATCAAGCTTGGTAGTGTTTGTCATTTTGATAATGTGAGAGCCTCAAATGGAAATAGAATGGAGATAGTACTTACCAGTAGAGTTGTCATTTTGAAAACTGCTTCTACCTTGACCTAGGGTTTGATAGAGAAACCTTAATTTTCCAACTTCAGGACCTTGGGAAACTGACTGGATGAAAAGATGCACCTCCTCAAGGCGAGTTGAGCAATGTACTCTTTCTCCCAAATCTATGAGGAGATATTCCAAAAACTTGATGCCCTAGTTCTTCGGGCTGTAGTGGTGGACCCAAAAATGAAAATTCTTGGAATTGAATTCAGCTTCGATAGAAAAATGCGCCCTAGTGAGGCGAGTTAGATGCACCCTCTTTTTCAGCTCATCTGTGGAGAGAGCTCTCGGAATAAGAAGCCCTAGTTTCTGCAGTAGGAGAGGCTGTACAATGTTTTCTTTTAGGCCTGCTCTGATACTATGTTAAGTTTTTACTTGTTTAGCCTAATAACTTTAAAAATATACTCACTGAAAGAAAGACAAGCACAACAAACACAAAGAACACAAAAATTTTCTCGGGGAAACCACAAGGGAGAAAACCCCGACAAAACTTCCTCAATATAGTATTCACCAAGAGTACATGATAAAACCCCCAGACAAAACAGCTTCTCTCCTTCACTTGTGCGAACTTCTCTCTCTCCTATGTGAACTTGAGTGAGTGAGATGAGTGGTACAAATGAGGAGGTAGAATTCCTCATTTATACTAATTAAATGACTTGAGCTTTTTACTAATTACGTCGGCTTGACTCACCTAACTAGGCCGACCTGTACACTTTACAATAAAATATTATTTTCTAGATATTTCCAGGACGACCTAACAGTTAGGGTTTACATTGAATCTTTCAATGACTCTTACATTATCAATTACATCAATGACATCTCCCGAAGGAGGAATACAATAATACAATAGAATATCTTCCGCAGTTACATTTCTTTAACAGAGTCCACCTTCCAATAAGTCTTGTAGGTGTGTCAAATATATCCTCTATGAGACCAAGTTGTCAGTTTAGAGTTAGTGTGTGTAGACTGGAGTTTGGGTACATTACAAGAAAAGTGTTTCGTACTGACGGAAACGAGTTTCAGTCAAGTACCATATGCGTTTCAGAGTTTCAGGGGATTTTCGGGGGTGAAACGGGTGCCAGACCTAAGTTTCCTGCAACTTACCCAGACATGTTCCCTGATTTATGGGATTGCTGATTTTTCCCATTTATTTAATATTCTTATGTCATTTTCAAGAGAGAATCAAATTAAGTGATAAATAATCACTAATTTGACTCTCAGAGTGGGTTTAGGGGTAAAGTGGGTGCTATGGGTTAGAAAACAAGCATCCCCATGGAAATTCCCACCTCCTAACACCACTTCCATGACTTCTTTATTTTTTACAATTAAAACATTAAAAAATTCTCCATTTTTACGGGAAAATTTTTTATTAGCAGAAAATAAAATAAACCTAAGGGGGACTTAGTGCATGTTCATGAGACTCAAAATTGATGACTAGCATGGTAAATTTGTTATATACATTGACACTTAGACTTTAATAACCTCTTAAGGCCTAACCACCAAAACGACTGCTCCATCTTTGGAGGATTTAGTGAAAAACTTGAAAATTATAAGTCGTTGAAGAGCAACAAATAATTAACAAGGAAAACACACTCTGGAGTAGCGGATTGATGCCTAAGTCCTAGGAAATCTTTTACAAAGGCCATCATGCTACGTCAAATTATTACAATTTCCCCAAGGGGTATGAACATGCAAAAAATTTGAAAAGGGCTAGAATTGGCCTCCATGGACTTTTGAACACTAATTATGAACAAGAGATTTGTTCAGACTGGCAGCTCACTGAAAAATCCAACTAAGTACAACTTAGGTGGTAACATAAACCAAAGCCCAAGAATAGGACCGGAATATGTCTTCCATCCTTTTCTGAAACTCAGCAAGGGCATTGGCAAGGCCAAAAGGCATCACTTTCTATTGATATTGACCATGAGAAAACCACAAATGCAGTCTTGTACATGTCTTCTTTATTGATACGAATCCGGTGGAAACCAGACTTTAGATCAAATTCGCTAAAGATGCTTTTTCTTGCTATATGCTGCATGACGCTACACTTGTCTGGTATTGGGTATCTGATTGGTTGTAGAACTTTATTTAGTGGCTTATAGTTCAGCACAAGCCACTAAATAAGAACCTACAAACTGAGATCAACATAGTATAACTCTCTACCAGATTCATCTGCAATATCTATCCAAACTTCATTTAAACCCTTTAGCCTATTGTAAGCATTCTTCAAGCCTAAGAAAGTTGTTTTCTCCCATCTCTCGAGGATTTGAAGCTTCATAGGGGAAATCTAGATTTGCTCAATTAAGGTAGCAAATAATTGTTGCTCAACTGTCTTTCTACTGACCATTTGAATATATCTTTCTCTTTCTTCTGGATTAAGGATATCTTTGCCTCTTTCTTGTCATAGACAATGCTCTTCATCAATGGTCAAAAGTGTCTTGCTTCTTTTTGAAGATTCTCCCAAGCAGATATCTGAAGAGTATTTCTAGTGTATTTACAATTCAAATGTATTTATGATTCAATCGATTCGATTCTAATACAAAAGCTTAAAACCCTAATACATAAAGAAAGATTACTCAATAACACAATATATGATAATATGAGTAAATGGTGCATCTTTACAATGAGGGTCCTCGATCTTATAATGAGCTCGACAGACCAAAACCCTAATACATTAACCTAAAATCACTGAGGTGACTTTATTACATATAGAGCCTTATATCTTAACACCCCCCCATAAGGCATACAGTGTTAAAAGATAACAAACTAAAATCAAATAGATATACTTGAATGGGAAACACAAACTAAAAAAATACTAAACATCAGAAAACATCTATTGGAAGCTTCTTCTTTGAACACAGTTCCTGAACCAGATTGAGCTCCATCAAGCTGCCACATAACCCTCGAAAAGTTGTAGTTTTTGAGTTGAATTCCCGAGTCCCCGGATTCCACTTCCCCGAACTCTCGAATCACGAATCTCCCGAACTCAATTACAGGACAGCGATCTACATGCATGTCATCTAATCTAACTAGTAGACTGCAATCCACATGCATGTCTCAACCAATGAGGGATCATTCCCTAAACCCACAACTACTGAACTAATTGGGAAACCATACATATTGAGCTTTTCACTGATCCCTTCCTGTACGCAACGTATCAGCCTCTTAAAACATGAAAGATTCATCTATGTATTGTCCTACAACATAAAAAAATTATGTTGCACTACTATGATCTCAACTTCAAATCTGTTGTTAATGGGCATGGAAGGCCTGATGCTTTCCCTAGATAGCCAGATTTGTTCATACATGATTCATTTTTGCCACAATTTGATAGAACATAGAGAGAACAACCAAGAAATGCACAAATCCTCTACTAATCTTTCAAAGATATTGTTGACAAAATAGTATTCTATCCTAAGAAAACAAAATTAGCTAATCGATGCTAAAATCTGTGCAGCGAGTACAAACAACTAAAACCAACTTCTAGAAATACTACATGCCAGCAGGAAATCCCTGTTTGAGATAAGGATTGCCCCATATTCTTCAAAGAATAATAAATCGTCTCTCTGTGATATATCTGCCCCCTCTTCTTCTTTGCAAGGTGAGGCTCACTTTGATCATGTTTTGTAAGAAGATTCGATTATGTCAATTGAGTCCTGCACATCTCCCATGGAAGAAAAAAAGGGAATCGATCTCCCATTGACATAAACCAAAAGCCATCTCCAATTTCCAGATATACACAAGCTCCAAAGATGCACTCCAAACAATTCTAAGTTGCAATACAATGAAATTTCCGTGTATTGACAATTTCCAGAAAAGACCTCGACCTGTGAGTTACGGACCACGGTGACTTCACGAATTACGGCTCCTCGTCGACTCGCCCTCTTGCTGGCGACTCTACTTAATACTTCACGAGATTTAACTTAGTGGCAGCTCTACCTTCTTCACTGCAGTGAACTTAAATTTGCGGCGATGACAGTTTTAGACTTTCTTCCCTTCATAATCGATGGGCAGATCTTTTAATGCGGGAGCTCTTTCCTTTAATTGACAGCCTTCTCTTTCTTTGTGGGTTGTTTGCAACCTTTTCTTTGTTGCTCGATCTTTAAAACCGGTGGCTCCATCTCTCCTTGGCGGTTCGATATTTAGAATTGACAGTAGCTAAGGAGACTGCATCTTTTACTGACAATTTTAATAGACAGCAGATATTCTTCAAAACATGATTGGTTTTCTTCACTAAGAAATCTCAAATTTAACAATGATACGACAGCGACTCTATTCTCCTAGAGAACCCTAGATCCTCTCAATATAACCTAGATACCTGTTATCACACACATGGTAGTTGGGCTACCATGTCAGCAGAGCAGATATCTGCACTTTCAAGAGCTTTGCCTTTACACTTTTTCATTGAGATCAGCTATGAATTGCAGCATTTTTTATGATCACTCACACAGCAAAGCATCTTTGTATCAGACATTTAGTAGACCTTATGCCAAGGCTGGGCCTTGAGACCTCAAATTTGATGATCGATATGACCTTTTGTTCCATACAGTTGCAGTGCAGTTTTCAGTATTTTAGATACAGTTTTTTCAGTGGTTATAGTTGGTTCAGATTTACAGATGTTGATTGATGACCCAGTATATATATGATGTGCATTGATGTTATTACCTTGTTGTTTTAGTCATTTTGATAGCGTTGACAATAAAGTAATTATAATCTGGCAGTGTATTAAAATTTAAATGAAATTGGTTGTTATGGATTATACGGATTGATTGTATTACTGACATTTGGAAACTCTTGTTTTATACTTGTTGGTCTTTACCTTCATATGAATGTGAACATGATCAATTAGTGTCTGCCTGACCTGCTAGCTTAGGCACCATCTTCACTTATCTCCATCCATCCATTTGTCATTTCCTCATATATTGATCTTCACCCTGACTTACACCTTGACTTGTGAGATGGAGAATCTTCCCCGCTTCTGCCTCTGTGTTGGACTTGCATCCATGTTTAATTTATGTCTCGGCACTGAGTTGGCAACAAAACTTGCCCTTGGTAAGTTGGATTTTATGCCTTTATCATTGTAGTCGGTTGCCCCGATGTGTGGTTTAGATTTGCGGAAGTCTCCCTAGTTGCTTGAGTTGTGTTGGCTAAAACCTGAAGCAAAATTGTACTACATATGGAAATTATTGTTATATCTTGTACAGCCCAATGAAGAGGGCTATGAAATTGAAGTGAAATTCAAATGCTATGTAATGTAAATGCACCCCGGATGAAAGCTGCGATTAGTTGTGCTTATAAGCACATGTGAAATCCTAGAGGGGTCATGTTAGGCCTAAAAAGCAATGGATAAATGTATGCTAAATCTAATGATTGTTGGCCATGAAATTCAATGAAATGAAAGGTCCTAAAAAGAAGTGGTTAAATGTATGCCAAATCTAAAGACTGTTGACCTTATGTGAAACTTTCCTCATTAAGCCTGCGGGGCTATGATATGAGATGGAGCAAGGGACAGCTAATTCTAAGTGTCCCCTAGAACCTCAAGTTACGGTTATCCTAACACCTAGTTCATGGCGGTTCTAGTAGTAGACAATTTCTGCCAAGGTTGAATAAGCACTTCTCTGAACAACTCATCCATTTGTGAGACACCGCCATTCCTTGTGTACTCCTTCTCCAACACATGCTTAAGTGTATAAAACCATGTCCCTTATCCAAAGTATCACAGTGTCAAGTCAGTCAAGTCATCCCTTCAGTTTAGCCTTGTGTCTTTAGCTTTCACCCTTTTGCTAGCAATCTAATCATGTTTACAAACGAGTATATTCTTGAGATTCTTCTTGGAAGTAAATTATTTAACTAACCTCTTATTATTTATTAACTGCCAGTGAAATGATGCTTAATACTTTAGAGTCTTGCTATGAAAATGATCTAGAGAGCATGTCTTAACTATTTGCACTTCCAACAGCATGGCTTCTTAGCCAAGGTTTTATTTTGATCAGTTTGACCGGTCAAACCTAGTTTGACCAAGGTCAACCTTGGGATCCGTGATGAGATGGACCACTTTATGTATGATGTGGATCTATGGTCTTGTATATACCTTTTGATGATTCCATATGATGGGCACGGGCTTTAGATGATAATTGATGCAGTTTTTCATGATTATTATTATTTCCAGATCATCATATTTTTACTTGTCCAGGGTATGGTGGACCCTACAGATGATCCTACAGGTTATCATGAGGTGTATGAGTACTCATCTCTAGTAGATTTGAGTCTTCAAGATCCATTGAGACACTTGTCCTTCAGTTTCAGGCACTCCACGGCAGGATATGAACAGTTTTCCACCTGTTGACCAGTTTGGCCATGCTAATGTGGCCTGTCCAGCTTGATCATTGGAGGCCAGTCGTTGCCTAGGGCACTACAGTGGAAGGGAGTGGTCCAGCCACTTGTTATTACCATATTACCCCCCTTCCAGACATGATGGCACAGTCAGTTTCACAACGCAGGCACCAGACAGTCAGTTATGGGCAATTTCAAGATTTTTCAGGAGGATAAAAAAATGGAATAAAAAGGTCATAAAGGAATTCAATGGGAACTGTGCGACCTCCATTGAGGACCACATTGAAAATGTCTGGGCACACATGGAGGCTTATGGGGCAGAAGAAGAAGATGTTTACATGAGGGGTCTATTTGCATCCTTGGAAGGTGATGCACGTAAATGGTTTGATCGTTTGCTTGCATCATCGGTCAGGGGATATGATGACTTCACCGAAAAACTCA
Organism: Larix kaempferi; assembly: GCA_027924585.1. Classification (NCBI taxonomy): domain Eukaryota; kingdom Viridiplantae; phylum Streptophyta; class Pinopsida; order Pinales; family Pinaceae; genus Larix; species Larix kaempferi. The sequence continues at coordinate 8,653,723 of BSBM01000742.1, forward strand.
AGTATGAGTGGTTAGTCAAGTTGGATGGGCGCTTTTTTTTTAATCAACTTTTCAAAGTTAAGAAGAAAGAAAATGAATATGTCCATGAATTCAACATCCGTTTTGACAAGATAGTGGCCAACATCCCTGATGATATTAGGCCTAAAGAACAAGCTATGTTGATTCATTACCTCAACTCATTTGAAGGTTACCTAGGCTACCATCTCAAAGACAAAGACCCTAAAGACTTAAAAGTCCCTCAGGAAAATGCCGGAAGGGCTGAAGCAAATGTTGCCTCTATGGGGAAGCAGAACTTCTTTGATTCAATTAGTGCTTCGTCCTCTAGATATGAGCCCAAAGCCAAGAGGGGAAAAGAACCAATGAAAGATCCCAATGATATGATGGAGAGTATGCAAGAAATGATGAAAAACTTGACTCTCTTGACCAGGGATCTAGCTAAAAACAAAGAGGCGGAAAGGTATAGGCAACCTTATGGCCCAAAACCTTATTGGAACCCACAAAAGAGGCCTAATAATGAGAATGATAGAAGAAACCCTGTGAGCCAAACGTCTCCTAAACCTCCTGGTATTAACTGGTCAGAAGAACAGAAAGGGGAAGATCCTGATTATCCCACTCATAGTGAGGATGTTCAAGATTCTCCCAAGAACATTAACTGGGTCGATAACTTGGATTTTGATAAAGACTTTGGAAGAATTTTGCTCAACCAAGAAGAAGGGTCTGAAGAGAATCCTAGTTCTAGTGCTCCCGTCTATGACACTAAACAACCTGAAAGTAGTGGCCAAGCTCTTGTTAGAATTTATCAAAGAAGAAAGGATGGCCAAAATCCTACCCCTTTCATTGAAAGAAAGAGTAGTGAGCTGCCTAGCCCAGTGAGTGAGCCAATTCCTCTCCCAGAGTATGATTTAGACATTAACATTGAGAAGGAATTGGATAAAGTTATGCACAACATCCCACTCACTGAACTTATGAAAATCTCATCCATTAAAGAACAAGTGGTAGAGTTTTTCGAGAGTATCCCTGAACCTACCACTAGTCATGGTGAGGATCAACCTCTTCAAGACTTGACACCGAGTGTTAATGTTGAAGAAGAAGATCCTCCCATCCTACGTTGTTGGGAGCGTGGGGCGAAGCAGGGAGCGGGAGCGGGGAGCGGGAGCGGGGAGCGGGAGCGGGGAGCGGGAGCGGGGAGCGGGAGCGTGGGGCGAAGCAGGGAGCGGGAGCGGGGAGCGGGAGCGGGGAGCGGGAGCGGGAGCGAAAAGCGAAATTTTCAAAAGCTTCCGTTTCGGGAGCGTTTTTTATATAATATATATTTTAACATATTTTGATGCATATATATTAAAAAAAACATGTATTATGCCAAATTAGCTATAGAAAACATGAAAACATAGATATTCATATAACCATTTAGTACGCATTGATATAACATCAATCATCTAGGAGCTATAACTTATAACATTGTCATTAAATGATCATCATCAAATCATCAACCATCAACAACATCAACCTTCAAATTTCAACATATAATATTTGCCATCAAACAAGGCCATAATGTTTATAAAATAGGACAAAATAAACATGAAAATGAAATACAAAGTACTATGAATCTATGATACTATCTACTAAGCTTTCCGCTTGCCACGAGGAACTTCCAAATTCTTTTCTCGTGGTCTAGGTGGAATAGGAGCTCTTGGAAGTGATCGTGGAACATGAGAAGAAGATGAATGGCCCCCACGGGCTATTGGACGTTGTGAAGCTAAAGGCAAAACTGGGTGGCATCTTTGTACGGGTACCTGTAGTATGAATTGGATCATCATGATCACCCAATAGTTCATCCTCCAAGCGCTCTAATGCTATGGCTCCATCCTCCACATTAGCCTCCTCTAGATTGTTGTCCCAATTCAAAAATGTTCTATCATTCTTGGCCACCTCACAATAATGGGACAACAACTTCAAGTTGTAGTGCACATAAACCAAGCTTTCTGCGCGTTCTACATTCAAACTGTTTCTCTTTACATTGTGGATGAAGTTGTAGGTGCTCCAACACCTCTCTGTAGAAGAACTATTAACAACCTATGAAAGCACCCTCACCGCCAATTTATGCAAATATGTGGCTCCAGAGCCATACATGTTCCACCAACGGATAGGATCCAATCTATCTCGATCTTTGGTTTCATGCAGGGTACCAAAGGCTCCATGCTCACTGATGTATTCGCTCAATTCACTCCATACTTGAGCACATTCATCCTCATCAGGGACCAACTTGTCTAATGCAAGCATATACCCATTTTGCACCTCTTGATCTGTGTGGGGTTTTTTCCTAACTCCACCCCCAGGTGCAGGTTGGGCAAACCAAATTGGAGAATGGTATTTTGGGGTAAGGACATATGCAAGGGCATGGAGTGGAACATTTAGATTATCCCACCTTTTGACCACATGTTTATGAATATGGTCATACAAGATTGCATCTCTTTGCTCAACAATGTCTTTGATTTGACCAAGCATGCTATCCATCTGCTCATATACCTCCCCAATCACCAGCTAATATGTATCTGCAAAACGAATCATGTTATAAATTGGCTTGGTGAACTGCACAACATACCTAACCTGTGTCCAGAAATGACCATCAAGAACGGTGTTCTCCACCTCCTGAAAGTCATGTTAATCAACAGTGCTTGCAGATCTGTCTTTTAATTCTTGCCATGGATCACGAGACCATGCTAGTCAATGCCTCTCTTACCTTCAAAAGCCTCCTGAAGGTGAGGTAGTAGCTAGCAAATCCAGTCTTTGCAATCTTCAATAGCTCAAACCTAGAGTGATTGCGAAAAATGTGGTGGGCCATGCTATGATTGGTAATAAATTTGATCATTTTCTTACCTCTCTTGTACAAGGCACCAATCCATCGGTAATTAGGGTCCTTCATCTTAACAATATCATGCATCAAAAGGTTCAATGTGTGAACCAAACACCCTGACCAAAATATGTTGGAATACTTATCCTCAATGATTGCTCCTACTGCCTTACAATTAGCAGCATTATCAGTGATGACTTGAATGACATTGTATGGCCCAATCTCCTGAATGGTTTTAAGTAAAGGTTGTGCAATATTAATACCGGTCTTGTAGCGATCTGAGTAGTCATGGGCTGAAAGGAAGATCGCACCGCTAGCAGAAACGCCAAGAATATTTATCAATGGCTTGCCTTTAACATTTGTCCACCCATCAGATATAATGGATATCCCATAGTTGGACCAATCATTTGTAAACTTTCCAAGAGCACCATTGATTTTGGCTCTTTCCCTGTCAAGTCCCACGGTTCTAGCTTTGTCATACCCAGGGCTTCTGTATCCTTGAGAGGCACCACTGATGGCTTGTACCATTTCATGCCAATAGGGTGAGCAAAGAACATTGAATGGCACACCACATGCATGGAGAAACCTATAAACTTTTGAATCCACATCATCTCTACAACCTTGGTCAAGGAAATCCGATAATGTTCTTCGAATAGGCGAGATTCCATGGGGAGATGAGGGTCCCGATCGAGCCGATGATGATCCAGCTCCACTACCAAACATTCTCTGTGAGGATTCAGATTCAACCCTTGATCTCTTGGAATTGTTTTGAGCGGCCTCTTCTTCCATCTTGTATTTGCTTCTCTCTTTAGCTGACACTTTGTCACAAGTTTCGACTCCAGTAGCCTTACCTTGATCGCATGGCATAATCCCACACAAATGCTTTCTCACCCAGGTATATGAACCAATGTAAGTTTTAGTACAATGGGGGCATATAAACTTTGTGGTTCCACCCCCTCTCCCTCCCCCAAGCCTTGTCACATACTTCCACAAAGGCGTTGTGTCTTTTTGTTTTTGCCCCTGATCACTCTCATTCTCATCATCATCACCCTCTTCCCCTTCCTCCTCTTCTCCATGGTATCTATCACTCTCTACCTCTTCCCCCTCATCAGTACCACCACCATATCTGCTTCCCAACACCATCATAATGAGAAGAAACGGAACCAAAAGCCAAAACCACATACCCATCATGTTTCTTGATTCAAGATGAGAGTCACTTGTTGCCTGCAATAGAATGATGGAGAAGAAGAAATTGGAAAGAGTAGGAGAAGAGAACATTGCAAGGTTTAAATTTTTTAACATAGTGAAAAAAAAATTCAAAAACAAACAAAGATTGTGTTTTTAGAGCCTACCTTTTAGCTCTTCAATAGTGGTTGAATGTCTCTATGGAAGCCTTCAATCTCCCTTGCAAGCTCTCCCAAATAGAAGTCTTCAATCTCCCCTTCAATCTCCCCTTCAATCTCCCCTCCAAGTCCCCACAAATTTGCTCTCAAACAACTAGCAAACCCACTCAAAGCCCTAGCAAGAGAAGTGAAATCAATGAAATGAGTAATGAAATGAGTCCAAATGGAGTCCAATACCTTTTATTTGCCCAAATTAACCCTACCCAATCCCTAAAAAACAAAAAAAAATGAAAAAATGAAAAAAATCTTCATGAAGTCCGCCAATCCTGCGGAATCGGTCAAGGAGAGATTTCGGGAGCAATTTTTTTACCCAGAATCGCTTAGGAATCGATGAGCAATCGATCCGAAATCGTCGATTCCGAATCAATTCCTCATCGATTCCTGGAAAACCAGGGAGCGTTTTTTTTACCCCCGAAATCGCGAATTACCAAATCGCTCCTAGGAGGAATCGATGAGGAATCGCGATTCCGGGATCGATTCCTCCCGGAGCGCGAATTGGGAGCGAAGAGCTGGGGGGTAGAGCGATTACCCGCAGCCTTGCTTCCATCAATATCCAGACAGCACTGTATGAGAGGAAGAATGGTGGTCATCAACCCTTTTATCTTACACTTCATGTAGGTGACACCCTTCTTCATAACTGTATGCTTGACTCTAGAGCTTCCATGAATGTCATGCCTTTGCAAGTCATGGAACACTTATGGTGAGGGTGAATTATTACCTGAGGGCATTTTTATGGTCATGGGTGGCCATAGTGAGGATCATAGTACAAGAAGAGAAGAGATTTGGAGATCTTTTGGAGAGGATACTTCTTCTGAGGATGAAAGGGATAGAGCTATCATTGCCAGAGAAATTAATATGAATTTGCATTGTGGTGAAGTGTCGGAAGAATTTAGAACTTTGAACCAACTTAGTGATGTAGAGCCACAAATTGATCAACTTGAACCCATCACTGAAGCAAACAACCCTGAGACTATTTTAGATCAAATAAGAAGGGGTGAGCGTATACCTAGGACGGTTAATGAATGGTTTGCCTTGGTCGATCTTAATATGGAACGACAAAGACAAGGGCTTGATCATATTATTGCTTGGGCAAACAACATTGAAGGAATACATCCTTCCCCTAGTCTGGGAAGTGATGAAGAACCTAATGAAGTTCATTTTTCTGATGTTCCTGATCATTTATCTCATATGTCCTTGGAAGATGGTGTCTTGAGGCAAGTGAATGACAACTCTATGAGTTGGCAAGAACATGCCTTGATGCATGATGCTCCTGAAGAAGGCTTTTCCCTAAACAACCTAGCTATCTTTCAGGAAGAGCCCCAAGCAAGCATTCCAACCAGTATGGATGAGTTGTCTTTACATTATCCGTTACTTAAGGACATCCCTAGTTTTCTTCTTCCCCGTGAGTTTCCCATTGGTGAAGAGAACACGCACTCTGTTGATACATCTCGCATTCCTACTCTGTCACCGACATCCTTGAACACGGGAGCTCAGAATGCTTCTAGTGTGGTTTCGAGTCATTCATCATTTCCCACCAACCACCTAGCAATTTTAGAATATATGATTGTTCCCATCCCAATTAGAGAAGGTAGTAGTAGGAGTATTGAAAACCAAAACATACCATCTCCATTGGGAGATGAGGAAGATGAGGCTGTTATTAAAGATTTTTGGACTATGGGAGAAACTCCCAAATATATCATTCACCCACAGAATGAAGAACCAAGAGATGAACATCCAAGGAGAAGAGTGATTCAGGAAATCCTTATTGGTAGGGTATCCATTCCTCTAGAAGGTGGGCCTCCCAGATTTGATGCAATTCCTCCCAATAGGAACTCGAGGATAATCACGCCCCAACCTCATTGCAATTCTGATATCCATCCCATTCCTATTCGCAATGTTTAAGCGATCCCTGAGTCGATGAATCATCACAAGTTTTCATGCGGTGATAGGGTCGTTATTCCTAGTGATTTATTTTACATACGATCCAAGAGATCTGGCGATATTTGGGTAGGACCACTCACTGTCGAGCGTTGTATTGATGATATGTGTTTCCTCACTACTGGGACTAGGCAACAGATCATGCTACCTATCAATCAAAGAGAGTTAAGGGATTATATCCCTAACTTGACTTAAGTTAGGATCTTCCTCTTGCATGCTTAGAGAGATAGGTCTTCGAATAAGCTCATTTGAGCAGTAGGATTTGTGTCCCTTTTGCTTTTTCTGAGTGTTGAGTATTGCGAGTCTTTTTGCTTTTTCTCTTTAATGAGCCTTTTAAGTTTTCTTCGGAGTGCTTTTTCCTGTTGCTAAGTTGTGTGAGTGAGTTGAGTAATGCTCCTTCCTAAGCCTTTCTCATCTCCTGCATTCACACTAATAGAAGATGAAACTGTTACAAATTTTATGAGCTAGTACTTTCATTTTATATGCATCTTTATTTTTGCTCTAGAGTAAGATTTCATTTATGCAGTTCATTTTGGTTTATTTTTATTCCATACATGCGTCACGTGGTATTTTTCTTTCAATGAGTGCAGAAACAGGTACAAATAAAGATGAAAGCAAAAGAAGTCGAGTGTTGGATTGAAGACTGATGCAGTTAGTGTTGGGGACCAGAGATTCTAAGGTTCTCAAGCACTCTCTCCCTTAGAGCACTTGTCCTAGCTAGAGCCATATGTTATCACACACATAGTAGTTGGGCTACCATGTCAGCAGAGCAAATATCTGCATTTTCCAGAGCTTTGCCTTTACAATTTTTCACTAAGATCAGCTATGATGAGCAGCATTATTTATGATCACTCACACATCAGAGAATCTTTGTATCAGACATTTAGTAGACCTTATGCCAAGGCTGAGCCTTGAGACCTCAAATTTGATGACCGATATGACCTTTTGTTCCATACAGTTGCAGTGCAGTTTTCAATATTTCAGAGATACAGTGTTCTCAGTGGTTATAGTTGGTTATGATTTACAGATGTTGATTGATGACCCAGTATATATATGATGTGCATCGATGTTATTACCTTGTTGTTTAGGTCATTTTGATAGCGTTGACTTGGTTTAAAGTAATTATGATCTGGCAGTGTATTAAAATTTAAATGAAATTGGCTGTTAAGGATTATACGTATTGATTGTATTACTGACATTTGGAAACTCTTGTTTTATACTTGTTGGTCTTTACCTTCATATGAATGTGAACATGATCAGTTAGTGTCTGCCTGACCTGCTAGCTCAGGCACCATCTTCACTTGTCTCCATCCATCCATTTGTCATTTCCCCATATATTGATCTTCACCCTGACTTACACCTTGACTAGTGATATGGAGGATCTTACCCGCTTCTGCCTCTGTGTTGGACTTGTATCCATGTTTAATTTGTGTCTCGGCTCTAAGTTGGAAACAAAACTTGCCCTTGGTAATTTGGATTTTATGCCTTTATCATTCTAGTCAGTTTCCCTGATGTGTGGTTTAGATTTGCGGAAGTCCCCCTAGTTGCTTGAGTTGTGTTGGCTAAAACCTAAAGCAAAATTGTACTACATATGGAAATTATTGTTATATCTTGTACAGTCCAATGAAAAGGGCTATGAAATTGAAGTGAAATTCAAATGCTATGTAATGTAAATGCACCCAGGATGAAAGTTGTGATTAGTTGTGCTTATAAGCACATGTGAAATCCCAGAGGGGTCATATTAGGCCTAAAAAGCAATGGATAAATGTAGGCTAAATCTAATGATTGTTGGCCATAAAATTCAATGAAATGAAAGATCCTAAAAAGCAGTGGTTAAATGTATGCCAATTCTAAAGACTGCTGACCTTATGTGAAACTTTCCTCATTGAGCCTACGGGCTATGATATGAGATGGCGCAAGGGACAGCTAATTCTAAGTGTCCCCTAGAACCTCAAGTTACAGTTATTTTGACACCTAGTTCATGGCGGTTCTAGTAGTAGACAATTTCTACCAAGGTTGAATAAGCACTTCTCTGAACAACTCATCCATTTGTGAGACACCGCCATTCCTTGTGTACTCCTTCTCCAACACATGCTTAAGTGTATAAAACCATGTCCCTTATCCAAAGTATCATAGTGTCAAGTCAGTCAAGTCATCCCTTCAGTTTAGCCTTGTGTCTTTAACTTTCACCCTTTGCTAGCAATCTGATCATGTTTACAAACGAGTATATTCTTGAGATTCTTCTTGGAAGTAAATTATTTAACTAACCTCTTATTATTTATTAACTGCCAGTGAAATGATGCTTAATACTTTAGACTCTTTCTATGAAAATGATCTAGAGAGCATGTCATAACTATTTGCACTTGCAGCAGCATGGCTTCTTAGCCAGGGTTATATTTTGATCAATTTGATCGGTCAAACCTAGTTTGACCAAGGTCAACCTTGGGATCCGTGATGAGATGGACCACTTTATGTATGATGTTGATCTATGGTCTTCTATATACCTTTTGATGATTCCATATGATGGGCACAGGCTTTGGATGATGATTGATGCAGTTTTTCATGATTATTATTATTTCCAGATCATCATATTTTTACTTGTCCAGGGTATGGTGGACCCTACAGATGATCCTATAGGTTATCATGAGGTGTATGAGTACTCATCTCTAGTGGATTTGAGTCTTCTGGATCCATTGAGACACTTGTCCTTCAGTTTCAGGCACTCCCATGCAGTATATGAGCAGTTTTCCACCTGTTGACCAGTTTGGCCATGCTGATGTGGCCTATCCAACTTGATCAGTGGAGGCCAGTTGTTGCCTAGGGCGCTACAGGGGAAGGGGCTGGTCCAGCCACTTGTTATTACCATATTACCCCCCTTCCGAACATGATGGCACAGTCATTTTCACAACACAGGCACCAGACAGTCAGTTATGGGCAGTTGAAGGGTTTTTCAGGAAGATAAAAAAATGGAATAAAAATGTCATAAAGGAATCCGATTTGGTCAATTGAGGCAAGGTTTTGGCATGAGGTCTGCTTTGAGGTCATCTATGGTGTATCCCACTCCTTCCAGATCAGTTTGCAGCAGTCAGTGGGGTCCACACAGTCAGCAGGATGTCTTTTGATCTATTTTTCTCTCGGATTGGGGGGACAGGATTTGATCATTTGTGTACTTGGACATGTCATTGAGTGTCATGTTATATTATTGTGCCATGGGGTGATGCTAGTGAAGGGGAATAATACCTCCTAGCCCCACCATGTGCCCCTAGTCACTTGTCCTCGTCATCCTATGTGGCACACACATGTATTAGTCTCCCTTGTGTAGTGTGTCATCCCCCTAGGGTGTCTTTAGTCATGACGTCATCCTTCTAGTGAGTGATCCATGTCATATATTGTACCGGCTCATCTTAGCCATTGATTATATTGTTGTATCTTTTGATCTCAACCACTCATTTCAAAAGTGGTTTAGGGTTTTGGTCTCCCTCATCCTATTTAAGGAAGAGAACCCCCTATTGTAAAGGCATCTAGAGATTTTTGGCTCTTGGCTATTGGAATAAAATTCTAACTTTTGGAGCAATGCTTGGATCTTGAAGTAGATGTTCGGTTATGATGATTGTAAATGCTTTTTCCATTGCACTGGAGGATATCTTGTAGCTATCTTGCATCTTTTGCCATTATTTTGATTTACAGGTGAAGAAGACGTCTTGGGAGGAATTCGCATTGGTGGGGAGGCTTGCCCTGCAAATTTCTTTCAAATCGTGGATCAAACAGGGAGTGATTTTGTCTTTGCACCAAACATTCTTTGTTATCTATTTCTAGCTTGTATCTACCCTCGTTTTGTTTGACTGATTGAGCTGTCTCCTTGGTTTTACAGGTATAGAGGGGCACACGTGTGGGCCTGGACAAATCATTTTGGCAAGAGGGCTTCAAAATCTTCCATTTGATCTTTGGGAAAGTAATCCTGATCATAATAGGCATTAATCTCATTATCCAGGTACGCTTGAAAGGTTAGTATTTTTTCTCCTCACAGCCCCTGTCATGAGAGAGTCAGGGCTGTAGCAGCTCCGATACCATATTAAAAAAGCTAAAAACCCTAACACAAAGAACTCAATAACACAATATATCATATGATGAGTAAATGGTGCATCATTACAATGAGGGTCCTCGCTCTTATAAACAGCTCAAGAAACCAAAACCGTAACTGAATAAAATCCCAATACTTTAACCTAAATCCACTAAGGTGACGTTATTACATATGTAGCCTTTTATCTTAACAGATTCTTGGTGTGCACGGTATTAGAGCCAGGCAGCCTTGTAATTCCAACTCAGTATTTTCAATAAGAAAACATTTTAAATCTTCTGGTTATATCAGCTTTCACTTTCTTGGGTTTTACAGAAATATATCTTCAGGAGATGGTCGTGTGAAGGATTGTGGATAGCCGAATTACAGTTTACTGTAAGTTTTGAGGCCACAGCCTTGTGAGTAAAGGTGCCATAAGCCCTCTTTTGTTCCGGTCTCCTAGTGAGTTCTTAGTAGGCTACTTTGGAGCAAAAATCCAGTTCTTGTCCTGACACATGCAATTCATGTTCTTCTAATTTATTTCGTAAAAGGCCATGGTAGGCTGGTAGCTAATGAAGAGATATCATTCAGCTTAATTCAATAGCACTAATCTGTCTTATTCTTCCCTGCCCATACAATAAGCATTTAAATCTTCTCTGACCAGATTTGAATATTACAAGGAGAAGCATTCTTATGCATGAGAAAAGCAAATTGACATGCACTTAAGATAAAATTAAAAAAGCAAATTTCATTATTATCATTTCCTATAGCATAATAACTTGGAAAACACATCTATTGGACTATACATACTGGATTAATTCTGTCTGAGATGGTATGTCATCAAGTTGTCTCTGAAGTAATGCAACTGCTTGATGCTTCTTTGCAAGCTCCTACAAGAACCAGGAAGCCAAATTATCTTATAAAACATAAGCAAAGGAAAATGAAATGTTGTCATACAAAGCCTAAGCTGCAAGAAAAATATTTATTTTTAAAAGATCTTAGTGAACCCTAAACAAATTTATAGTGTCCAATCACGTTGCCAAAATAAAAAAGAGTCCCACTGAACCCTAGTTGAAACAGAATTCTCTCAATTTTAAAGATTTTCAGTGTAACTCAAAACTGGTGAGTTTCCTCTCTCCTATATTTATTATATAATAAAAGAATCAAGCTGCCACAGTGAACCAAAATTTAAATTTGCTAAATAATCCAGATATTATGCAGACTTTAATATATTAAATATGCAGAGATCCTTGCAGAAAAAGCAGGTGCTAGCCATGTCGATGCATCAAGACTTTGTTTCAAGAATATGTAGAAATAAGACTTCTCAATAGTATCATTTGTGCTTTCACAGGTAATCATATTTTAACCACAGGAAACCCCATGTGAAAATGTAAAATTCTCGACGTTTAGGGCTGGGTAGATCAGCCCATCTTCAGGAGATACTATACAGTTTCCCAACTTAATCTTTCAATTGGTTTCTTTATTAATAATGTATCCTAGCCTAATCTTTGAAATATGTCGGCCCTTAGAAACATTATTAAGATGTCGTTGTTTTATTATTTTTTTAATTGGTTAATGATAGGAGCCCACTTCTTGCTGAGTTTCCATCCGTCATCCCGATTGATATTCAGAGGGTGTTTCTCAATTTCAATTGCTTCTCTTACTCGTCTTCTTGTCTAATGGTCAATGCTGGCGATGACTTTGGCATCCTCCATGAGAATGTGGTGTTTGGAGGTTATGGAGTGCTCTGCTAATGTGGAATTCTTTATCCGTCCATGAATGATGTCCGCGCTTTAATCTTGTTAGTACAGAGCGACCAGTTTCTCCAATAAACTTCTCTATAGTGTTAATTTGTCATCTAGTTAGGGTTATATGCAAAAGAATAAAAATTCAATATACTTTAATGCGAAAAATACATTTAATAAACAATTACAAATATTGAATACGAAATAGTACAGTGGTAATATCTATCATAACATAATTTTCATCTCTTTCAACTTCACAGCTTTAACACTATCAAATGGGTCACTGTGTTAAAGTAATTTTAACACTACCAGTTAGATCATCGTGTTAAAGTAATCTTCAGTAACAAGTAAAAATAAACAAGTTGATCATATAACAATAGAAGAGATATAGTTGAAGATACTTACCTGGGTGTGAAACCCTTCCTATAAAAATACTCAAAAGAGTTACTTTCAGAAAAGACTATGCCTCATAGAGGCCAGTCAACTCTAGGAACTAGCTGACCCTACCAGAGGGTAGTACAAACTAGAGAGAGAGGTGACAGGTTGTAGTGGTGAAGAGAAGGTACAACCAATCATCTCTCTCTGAGAATGTACAAATGTTCCATATAACCTGAAAGTTCATCATTGTTGTATAAGGAAGGGTTCACACGGATGATGTGATCATGTGGTCCTCTATACTACTCCTAAGGTCAAATGTCAGCAGCTTTATTAAGGGGTGGCCAGTCCCTTGAGAAGGCCATCTAACTCAACCATCTCGAAGACCTAGGAGAAGAGGACATCACACATCATAATCTTGGTAACTAACCAAGTGCCTCCATTCTCAAGGAATGGCTCTCAGCCCAAAGTTGAGCTTCAGTCCCAGACTGAGTCATGTTGATCAACCTCTGGTCCATGACCAGGTCCTCCATTCTTCCAGAGAATGGTCCTCAACCTCAAGCTGAGCTTTCAGTCCCAGACTGAATGTTGATCAACCATCTGCAAGACCTACTTGGTTCTTGACCAAGAATCTGTCTGGTCCTAGACCAGGATGTCTCTGTCTCAACCTGCAAGATCTGCTTGGTCCTCGTGACCAAGAAACTATCTGGTCCCAGACCAGAATACCCTAGAGACAAATAGGGGCCCTAGCCACATGTTAGGGACTTTGCCATGGCATCAACCTGCTTGGTCCTCAACCAAGAACCCCAGGATACAGTTGGGGGCCCTAGGGTATCTTCTAGGGTCTTACTCATTACTCTGCCTGGTTAACTTGACCAGGAACCCTAGTTAACTGACTAGGGCACCATTCTCTCTGAGAATGGGTCTTGCAACTGCACTAAAAATTAACACTCCCTCTCAGCAAGAGAGACATTCTTAGCAACACTAAGCTTGTCGAAGACAGAGGCTTAGTCAACACAACTGACAACTGCACTATGTCCTTGTCATGGAGAAACAAACTGTCATAGAATACAGGATTTTCTGAGAGCTTCAAAGAGCTATGAATTTCAGCAAACACCTTGATCTTATAAATCCATTTGGAAGTTACACCTGACTTCCCTTGTTGTCTGAGAATCACTTTCCACATATCATTATCCATTTTCAACTGGAAAGCATCGTTCCAAACCTGAAGTTTGGCTAACTCCACATTAGTTGTTGAACTTGAATCAAGGACATGGCTCCCACTGGAGCAACCTTGGAACCCCACAATAGGCTCCTTAGTGAGATCAACTGAAGGCTTCTTGGCCTTCTCCCTCTGCTTCTTTGAACGAGAAGTCTCATGGACTTCTATATCTGAGTCACTGTAAGACTCCCTCTTGATCTCTGAAACTTGACAGGGTTATTCATTAAAGCTTTAACAACACGTCTTGAAACCTTGTAAAGGTCCCCCTCACGGACACCAATCTCAATAGCTGAGCTCATATTTCCACCTTTAGTCCATACTAAAGCCTTTCCTTCTGAGAAAGTTATAGAGAACCCCTTGTCTTCTAAAATTGCCACTGAAAGAACATTCCTCTTTAAACTAGGAACATATAAAATTTCCTCAATATGAATTAACGTACCTGAATCAAGCTTTAAAGCAGTTGAACCAATTCCTTTGATTTCAAGGGTACTTCTATTCCCCGTCTCCACTTTCTCATTAAACTTCTTGGCCTTGTAACCCACAAGAGCCTTTTTGTATCCAGTCATATGCTTGGTGGCCCCACTGTCAATCCACCATGAGTCTGATGAGTTGGAGATGGAACCTGAGAGTGTTGAAATCAAGTAGTACTCTCTTTGATCTTTTTCTTTGGTCTTAGTTTTAGATTTCTTTTGTTGAGGCTCTTCTTCTTCTGTAGCAGTTGAAGCATGATGCTTTCCTTTATGCCAATTCTTGTTAGGAGGATTTCTACAAACGTTTGCATAATGACCAAGCTTGTTACATTTAAAACATCTTACTTTTGACTTATAAGAGTGCTTACCTTGGGGTCTCTTACCTTTGTTCAGGTGCTGAGGGAAACTTCTTTCTTTCCTTGTCTTGGCAGTAAGAGCAAGATTCTTTTCAGTTGGAGGTCCAGATCTACTCTGGATTCTGCCTTCTTCTTCTAGGCAATCATGTCACAACCTATCAAAGCTTGGTTGTGTTTCTCTTCCATTCACTACTGAAAGAAATGTCTCCCAAGATGTAGGAAGACCATCTACTGATGTTTGCACAAGATCATCATCATCTACTTCAACTCCAATTGCCATGAGTTGATCTTTTAGCTGAACAATCTTTGAGAAGAAAGAGGCAACTGTTTCTTTGTCCTCCATCTTCAATGAACGAAGTTGCTTCTTCAAGACCCTCTTCTCAGTAGGTGCCTTCTTCTCATAGAGATTAGCTAGGGCATCAAAGCATTCCTTAGCTGTCCTTAGAGGAGCTATTATAAGCATCAAATTATCTTTGACTGAGTCAAAGATCACCCTCTTTGCTTTAGCTTGCTTCTTCTTAAATGTTGCTCTTCCTTGAGCTGTTGTGGGTTCTTCCACAACCCTAGTGACCAATTCATCCAAGTCACTCTCCAAAATATTCAAGACCCTAGCCTTCCATGCATTAAAGTTTGAGGTTCCTTCAAGCCTATGTTCTGCCTTTACTGAGTTAGAAGACATTTCAAACCCTTACAGTCAACTTGCCAAGTACACCTGTAAACCTGTAGTCAAGATGAATAGGGCACAAACCCTTACCTTAGGATCTATGTAGAATCTGTTATCCTGCAAAACAAAGTTAGCTACAAGACCTAAGCTCTGATACCATGTTAATTTTTCATCAAGTTAGGGTTATATGCAGAAGAATAACAATTCAATCTACTTTAATGCGAAAAATACATTTAATAAACAATTACAAACATTGAATATGAAATAGTGCAATAATAATCTCTATCATAACATAATTTTCATCTCTTTCAACTTCACAGCTTTAACACTATCAGATGGGTCACTGTGTTAAAGTAATTTTAACACTACCAGTTAGATGATCGTGTTAAAGTAATCTTCAGTAACAAGTAAAAATAAACAAGTCGATCATATAACAATAGAAGAGATATAGTTGAAGATACTTACCTGGGTGTGAAACCCTTCCTGTAAGAATACTCAGAAGAGTTACTTTCAGAAAAGACTGTGCCTCATAAAGGCCAGTCAACTCTAGGAACTAGCTGACCCTACAAGAGGGCAGTACAAACCAGAGAGAGAGAGAGATGATAGGTTGTAGTGGTGAAGAGAAGGTACAACCAATCATCTCTCCCTCAAATGTACAAATGTTCCATATAACCTGAAAGTTCATCATTGTTGTATAAGGAAGGGTTCACACGGATGATGTGATCATGTGGTCCTCTATACTGTTCCTAAGGTCAAATGTCAGTGGCTTCATCAAGGGGTGGCCAGTCCCTTGAGAAGGCCATCCAACTCAACCATCTCGAAGACCTAGGAGAAGAGGACATCACACATCATAATCTTGGTAACTGACCAAGTGCCTCCATTCTCAAGGAATGGCTCTCAGCCCAAACCTAAGCTTCAGTCCCAGACTGAGTCATGTTGATCAACCTCTAGTCCATGACCAGGTCCTCCATTCTTCTAGAGAATGGTCCTCAACCTCAAGCTGAGCTTTCTTCCAAGACTGAATGTTGATCAACCATCTGCAGGACCTACTTGGTTCTTGACCAAGAATCTGCCTAGTCCTAGACCAGGATGTCTCTGTCTCAACCTGCAGGATCTGCTTGGTCCTCGTGACCAAGAAACTGTCTGATCCCAGACCATAATACCCTAGAGACAAATAGGGGCTCTAGCCACATGCTAGGGACTTTTCCATGGCATCAACCTGCTTGGTCCTCGACCAAGAACCCCGGGAGACAGCTGGGGGCCCTAGGGTACCTTCTAGGGTCTTACTCATTACTCTACCTGGTTAACTTGACCGGGAACCTTAGTTAACTGACTAGGGTACCATTCTCTCTGAGAATGGGTCTCATAGCTGCACTAAAAATTAACAAATAGACCAGACATATACAAAAGTATGCATAGAGTTCACACCAAAATATTGAATTATAGAGACTAGTTTCTTATTTAATCTAAAACATAGACTGATATACTGACACTTAGACATACAATAATACTGACTAGTATAATCTAACAGTTATCAAATGTCACTTGAACAATAATGAAGAAGCCGCAAGTAGGTCGTTTTAGCTTTAAAAAATCATGAAGGCAAGGGCACAGGTAGGGCTCTTAGGAATAATAGAGAAAAAGGGTGGGTTGGCATAAGTTAGTTCCCTATTACAGTCCAGGTATTTATAAATGTTACCCCATATCAGTGTTGCACATATCGGCAATATATCGGATATATCGACGAGTTAAACCCCCATCCGATATATCGGATCTTAAATATCGCAATATTTCCGATATTTTCAATGTGTCAAGATACATTGAATATATCGCGATAAATTGGGAATATATCGCGATAAATTAGAAAATATCGGACTGCTGAACGAAATTGCCAAAAATTTGCCCGGAATTGTGTTTGATGTTTGCAGGTTGGCTTTTTATGAAGTTAGAGTAGGTGATTTCCAGAGTAAATGAGGTCATGTATTTCAAATTTTCAATGCATTAATGTCTGGATATTTGAACTTATTATCGACAGATTTTACAATATCTTTCCTAGATCCTTGTCCTATCTTACTATGACCATGATCAATGTACACTATGCCATCCAACATTAAAATGAACCAGTTATAGAGGTGAGTCCAGATTTGATGGCAAATTTCTACAATGATATAAATTATTTGAAGTTGAATTGAAAGATTCTATTAAGTCCTTTCTCCACCCTCTTTGTCTACATCATGTCATCTCCACTCAAATAAAGTTACATTCATTGCAAGGGTTTCATTAAAGTCTTATGAATTTCATCTTCCTTGTGTATTTCTTATAGCATACAGTTGGTACTTTCAGTTGGCAGCAGGGCAACCTGTATCCCTCATTCATGTTGTTATCTCTGAGTGCATTATCATCTTCGCAGACAACCAATCAAGAGGGGATTGTATCAAGTCATTTGTGCTTTCTTCCAATGCAAAGTTTTTGTATCATCCTATCAGGAACATATTTCAGAATTTTTAGTTAAGTAACAATATCCACTTGACATCTTATGCATCTTATTTATTTGTTGTACCATCATATTTATGTAGCAATGTGTCTATTTGATGTTGTTGTTGCTTTATATGTTTTAAAATTTGAAAAAAATGAGTATTTTTGTATTTTTTTAGGTCTTCCAACATTTTCTGAGACTTTCCGATATTTTCCGCCGATACCACCAAGAAGTTATGTTCCGGACCCTCACCAATACCTTTCCCGAGACGATATATGCAACACTGCCCCATATCATGTAGGGGTGACTTGATCATCATTTCCTATGTGATCTTCCAACACATCCAACAGTTCCGCTAACAAGATCTAGGGTTTACCCATAGACACTTTCAGCTTGCTTAATGCACCATGATATGTGCCATGTGCCAAAGATTGAAGGGGACATATAGTTTGCACCGATGTTATGACATATGCTCTCTAGTTGACTCGTGGCTATTGCTTTCTTATGTGCGGACATGACCATAGTGGGTCAATAGTGCTACTCTATAATGGCTTATGGATCTTAGATGGTTGTCTCATAGCTAAGGACGCATTATGCTGTGGTTATAATTCTTCCTTAGATTAAGTGTGTAAAATTATGAATCAAGTGTAAAGTGTGACCCTTGTTTCATGTCATTCACAACATTTCACGTAGCCACTTTTCATATCATGTCATATCACTAACCATTCGATCCATTTCTATCATGTCCCCTATCACAATTGATGTATCATATGTTATGTTCCATGGTCTCTATACTATCCACTCGTACGAATGCCTAAGCCAAAGTTAAAAGAGTCAAAGTACTCTAAGGGAAATGAAGTTAAATGATAAATGTGAGCAATGCCCCGTTGCAAAATCCAGGTTCCCTATGTCCCAAATTATCAAAGCAAATCTAAAGCAAAAAGATTAAGCCAAAAAAGGGCTAATGATAAAAAATAAAAATAAAAATAAAAAGGGATCACAAAAAAGATGCGAAGGAAAGGGTAACTCAAGAAAAAATCGCTCCCTTCTAAGGCACACATGACGAAGAAAAACCATTGACCTCTAGCTCCTGAAATATAAGAGGTAGACATAACACTCAATCACATTTCTATGATGATCAATTCGAAAACACCCTCTCCTTAACATCGCATTCACTTCATCACCCTTACCTTACTTAGAAACTTAGGTAATATACTTGGTTGTGTTGAATTTTAAATCTATTTCCATATCTTGACAATTATTTCACAATGAATTCAAGCATTCATTTCACCCCACAGTTTTCATTAAATAATTGCACACTAATAATTTCAACTTAAATTGCAGCAGAAACAAAGAATTATAGAAAGATAGACATGCACAAGAGACACAAAAATTTTATCCTGGGAAACCCAATAGGGAGAAAACCCAGCCAACTTTTCTTAGAATAAATCATTCCAATTCAAGTGCAATACCAATCTTGAAGAGAAACCCTAGCAAGATGAGAGGTTCGCCCTTCTTCACAAGAAATCCTAGGAAGATGGCGAATCCCAAGAGATTAAAAGAATCTTCACAAAGATGCTCCTTAGAAACTTTGCTATACCCAGCTAAAATTGCGCACAAGAGAGAGATGACTTGGACGAATTGGATGAACAAATGAGATGTTGAGCACTTTATTTATATTCTTCGGTTCACTTTAATTTTCCTTCTTGGGGATGACTTGTCTTTTCTGCTGGGGCTGACTTGCACTTTTGATCTTCACTTATCATTTTATCTTCAGGGTCGACTTATCTTCTTGTCCTCAGTCTTTTCTTGAACTTCTTCAATGCTATATGAGACTTCTTCCATGGTATTGTTAGAATTTTGATATTTCCAGGATGGTTATGTTAGATCTTCAAACAATTTATATATTATCACAATAACCATATGCAATAGGATCACTGAAAGATAGACAAGCACAGCATAAACAAGAGAACACAATAGGGAAACCCTCTTGGGGCAGAAAATGTTCTTGTAAATGTAACTTCGGAAGATATTCTTTTGTATATTATTATTATATTATTATTGTACTTTTATTGTACCTTCGTCAGAGAAGTTTTTCCTCAGTTCGAGGATGTCATTATTGTATTTGGTCATGCAAGAATATCGAGGTAAAACCTCTATTGTAAGTCGGGGCAATAGCTCCCCAAAAGATAAATGTAAATTGTATTTTTTAGTCTCCCTAAGACAGGTCGGTCGAGTCAGTTAGGCAAGTCGGCCCCAATGAGGAATTAAGTCACTCTCACATAAAGTATAAATAGAGAGGCTCACTCTCTCATTTGATCATCACACTCACTCAGGCGAGTTCGCGCCAAGTGAGAGAGAAGACAAGTTCACTGGAGGAGAAAGAGAGAAGCTGCAGAAGACATCTTGTATTTGGGTTTTTCTATCTTGTTTGATATTGTACTAGTGACGAATCTATTTCTGAGGAAGTTGTGGGGTTTTCTCCTTTATGGTTTCCCCAAGGAAAATTCTTGTGTCTTTTGTGTTTTGTTATGCTTGTCTATCTTTCAGTTTAAAGATCTAACTAATTTGAATTAAAGTGCAAACTCTAACATGGTATCAGAGCCAATCTGAAAAGAAGGCATTGTGCAGGCTGTTGTTTGACCAAATAGGGCATGGTCACTATCACTCCCCTACTTGCTAGCCTTCGATTCCATCTAAGTCTCCTCCTAGATACAATCATCCCACAGTCTTTCAAATGAGCGAAAATTGTCCTGAGCAAAAATACCCTAGACAAATGTTTCCCATTGAGATGAGAACCCATTTAGTACCCGATTCGATAGCTCTTTGTCTTCAATCTTCTCCCCAACTGCTACAAGTTAATCACGAATTTGTGTGACCTTCATCAGGTAACTACTAACTGTGTCAGATCTTGTCACCTCTACCGATCTAAGTATGTTATGCAATATCTTCTTCTTGTTGATGTTCTTGCACTAGTAAAGGCTAATCAAAGCATCGAACATCTCATTCGGTGTCTTCTTCTTGAATAAATGAGGGATCAAATGACCGTTTATAACATTCATGATCATCTGCTAGCCTTTCACATCATTCTTCTTGTGAACTGCCAGATCATGAGGAGATGTAGACGAAGTTACTACAGTCTTGATGATATCCCAAAGATCATTCTTTTCCATTAGAAGAGTTGCCCCAAATTTCGATGATAGGAAATTTGAGGCACCTTCCAACTATCCTCCAACCTGGGGCTAGCTAATCTCACTTTTGAGCTTTAACACAAACTCCCAAATCTGAAAAGAAATTAGCTCTGAAACCCTCTAATTGTTGGTCCTAGTTCTCGACAATTGGTTCCAACAGTTGTTTCCAATAGTTGATCTATTGTCATAAACTTTTCAGATCCTCTTAATAAGAGAAGCTCTGATACCATGTGAAAATTCCAAACCCTAGGTGATTGTTGTCCTTATATTCTCAACTAAACAAGCAAGTTATTTAATTGTAGAAAAATAATTTCTTCGCATAGCAAGAATCTCACAAATAGTTGGAAAGTCAATAGTGGAAGCATAAACAATTTCACACGTGCTCAAAGATTTTCTCCTTCAAATCAGCTTAGCATTAACTTAATCAAATCTTACAAGCCAACCTCTATAGCTATTTAAAACCAACAGCTACACAGTATATCACACCAACTTGAGGTGTACGACCTACTAAAGAGAGATATGACTTGCACGAAAAACAAGGAAACCAGTTGTTATACGACCCTATATCGATATGTTCGTATGATTGTACGAACGTATTGTATCAATCTATACTAATGTACGGATCTATCCAAACCATTGTACAAATTTGTATGATTGTATGGGTCTGTTATACAACTATACTGTACAATACTGTTGTATGATACCTTCCTTCCTCCCAGATGATGCGCTCTTCTTTCTGTCTTCTAGTCATTGTTCCTATTCAACAAAACTTGTTTTAACACTCTATCTTGACCTACCTTTATACTTGAGTTGAAACCCTAATCTCACAATGAAATGTACAGTTGAGATTAATCCAAATCACTAATGTATAAATACGCTTTAACAAGCTCAATCAATGAAATATAAGACTCACTTTATTCCCAAAGCAAGTTACAAAATAGAATTAACTTGAACTACTTCCAGCACATTCACACTGAACCTATGTGGAAGTTCCTATCCGAGTTACAATCCTCAACAATGAGCCATATCCAATGCTTCAAGTGCAACAAACACAATCACTATGCTTCTCAATGTCCTGAGAGGAAGAGAGGAAGAAGGGAAAGCGCGAGCAGCAACAGCATGAGTTTGCAAGAAGTGCAGAAGCTTTAGGTATAAACAAGTTGACTACCAAGCTTGATACTACCTTAGTTATTCTTTCGTGTCTCTCCACGAACACAATTTCAGGGGGGTGGATGGTATGTGGATAGTGGAGCTTCCATACATATGACTTATGACAAAAAGATCTTTAGCAAGTTTCAAGAGCAAGAGGGAGGACTACGTGTGGAGTTGGGTGATGCTGTCCATGTATCTAGTGAAGAGATTGGGCTCCATATCTTTCTAAATTCCTTCATGTGATGTTCTTGAGCTAGATTTTTCCATACATGTTCTTGAGTTAACTAAGGATCTTCTTTTAGTTTCTTGCATGACAGATTCATGGTGTTTGGTTGAGTTTGATGGTCAGCAAGTCAACATTAGAGAGATCACCCATGGATCTAGTCAAGTTTTGGCCATAGGAGTGCAAGGTGACCTTTATATGCTACTCGCAGATATAGTTGAGTAGGTATGGCAAGATGCCATGATGGAGGAGTGTGCATCCAACCTTGAGGAGATAGTTATAGAACTGAATGTGGAACCAGTGATTGATTCCTTGATTCAGCTGATGGGAGTATGGAAGAGGCTAGGATAAGGTTTTTACAAAAGGATTCTCTCAACAAGAAGTTGGCCTTGATGAGACTCTAACTTCGGTTGTCGGAGGATCCAATTAGGAAAAGGGAGTTTCCTTGGATGGGTTGATGCATGCACCACCTGTTTTGGATATCAATATAAATGAGTTTGTACTCAAATTACACTTTTCTAAGTATATGTAAATTTCAATTCATTATTTGATAGATCTAATAGACTGTCTTGGCTATATATACAAATGAGTTCATTATTGAAGGAAATTTGGAGTAGTTCATGACTTTGCTACAGGAAACTTCACCCTAGGGACCTGTTATCACAAAGTTAGTAGCTGCCACGAAAGGTATCCTATCCAGGACAATAAAGGTGGGAATCTAAACCAGTGACACTTGCAAGGGCCTCATTGACCACTAGATTCACAGGTTGTCACACCGAACAAGTTGTTGTTGCTAATTTTATCCAGAGGTCATTACTAACTCTGGAAACCTTGAGATCTCAATGACTTTGAGTCTTTATAAGCCAAATAAATAATAAAGACTTATAACATAAAATACTACCAGATTTCTTAACACTTTAACCAATTAAACAGCAATCACACAGATGAACTCACAATATACCCTGGAAACCCCAATGGGGGAAACTAGCTCTGATGGGGGCTTTCTTCTTTCTCGAGCCCAAAGCAAAATAAGAAGAGGAAAGATACAATCAGAAACTCAAAAGATGTAACTGAACCTAATGGGTAGAACCCTAGATCTACAGCAGCTGATACTGCTGCTCTAGGGAAATGCGCCCACCTCTGAATGTTCAGATCTGGATCTCTCTGAAGGTCTAATTCAGTTGATCTCAGGATGTAGTCCCACCTCTAAATCTCCCTTTCCCTTATCTGCTCTGACAATGTAGATCTTATGCGATCTTCCTCAGAGAATGCGACCCCTCTGCATGGAAATGCACCCCTCTCTGTGAAGTAGCCCTCTCTCTATCTGTTGATCTCTCTCTGCACAAATGCTCTCGCCCCCCTCAATAGTGATGGATCTGTACCTCTGATCAAATGAGGACTAATCCAACTCAAATATCCTTATTCTCCCTCTCTGCAGATGCACCTCCCTCTCTCTGAAAGTCGCCCTCTCTGCATGCGCAAGTCGCCCCCCTCTCAAACTGATCTCTCTCTAATAAGTCTGCTGAGTAACATCTGCCGATGATCTCCTGCCTCCTTATAATAACTTGCCGTCCAATTAGGGTTTCCAAAACCTTAAAGTGAGTGCATGCAAAAATGTCACTTTTGCATGCTTTTTAATTAACAGTTGTGCATGCAAAAGTTTGCATGCATGAGGCAAATCACCCCGAAAGGACCGCATGCATCCACTGCTGGATTCATGCCACTAGGTAGAGTGCATCTCACCCTCTACCTCATCCTGATGCCTATACTACAAATGTACCTCCAAGCAAGGCATCTGAATCATGGAGGACAACTTTCCTGGTTAACTTTTCAACACTTGTCGCTTTAGATCAACTTGAAGGCAAGATCAAAGGGGAGACCCTATCCATCCTATGAGGGCTAGCGAACCTACTCAAGACACTCTAAAAAGGTATGAAGGAGAATCGAGAGTGAGATCCTGAATGATTGGATCTAGATCTAGAGAATAGATGTGGTTTATAAGAGTTACAGACCGGTTGAGGAGTGTTAGGCAAAGAGCAAATGCTCAACCTTAAAGAAAATGCACCACAATAGGTTTAGGCTAGTAGATCTATATAGATCTAGTGCCAACAGAAAATACCCAAATGAGATCCACCTAGGGTTTATGCAATAAAATGTGAGATGGACCAAATTGAGGAGTTTAGGGGACCAAAAGGCTTTAGAATGATTGTTTGAGGTTAGATCATGAGATTATATGCCAATCAAGTAATGCCCAACTGATAGATCTAGAAAAATAACCAATAACCCAAGGAGGGTGAATTGCCTAGAGGTGATCAATGCTAGATCTGTGGGTAAATGGAGACGGTTTTGGCCCAAACTTGGCCTCTAGGGGTTTTCAATGACTTTAGACTTGAGTTTTCGTTTATAAGCCCAAATGATCGTTGGATCTATCAGATCTACAAAATTAGTGTTTTAAACTTTTAGATTTAAATGACAAATAGAATAGAAACAATGAAAATCAAATAAACCTTGTAGATCTTACCTGGAATTACTTGCGGCCGCCAAGCACATTGATGATCCTTTCACCTAGTTACAATTACGAGTGAGATCCAAGTGGTTTTGAGCTAAAACGTGTAGATCCAAGTGGTTTTGAGCTAAAATGTGTAGATCCAAGGAGGAAATGTGCCCTCTTCACCGGGAAAATTTTGACCAAAATCGAAAGTGGGCAAATTTTGCAAAGTAAGCAGGAACTACTGGAAAGTGACCTCGGGGCCCCGTTAGACTACATCCTTGTTGGTGTAGTGTTAAACATCCCCCCCGAGACTCCGTTCCATCCCACATGTTCTTGTGTGGAGCCACTTAGACCAAAGTCCGGAAGGTATATCAAGAATTCCCTTTTTTCTTTTTAATCAACTCATCCTCTCATTTAATTTAAAATAAACCAAGTACACTTGCAAAACATCTCATATTTTACAACAGCATTATTTGTATTTCACAACTCCATTGGCACTAGTTAATTATTCTTTCAAATATTTACCTTCCAAGTCATTTACAAATTATGGATGCCATATATTTTGCTTATGTGTTAATGCTTAAGGAATCATCAGTTTTGCGATTACTTGCTTTAATCAATTTTCACTAAAAAATCCTAAACAACACTCATTCCCATCCGTAACAATTAACAAACTAAAACACCTTACAAACTTTTTCAGTAGGGTCTACCCCCTTGGCTTCGGTTAGGAGTTTGCCTAAATGGCGGAGTCAAGATCAGGTGATAGCACCAAACTCAAGACTTTCCCCCAAGGACGCACCTAGCAGCTTCGAAAGATTTCTACTGCATTTTCCCCATGTGTGCTTTTTGGTGGCAACAGGGACAAGGGTATTGATGTTTGTGCAAATACCAAAAATGCATAGGTGAGGGCTAGTTTTGCCAAAGAGCATAATGATGCTCAAAGGTTGAAAGAGCAAAGAAGAAATATTGGGAATATTGGTCTTGGGACAATACTCATTTGGATGCTAGTAGTGAGCCAAGGATTGTCCATGAAGCAAGGAAAAGGAGGGTGGTACAGCTTGAAGAAGAGACTTCAAAACCTCCTAGTGCAAGTAAAGGAAGCAAGTTATTGAAGAAGGTTATACAAGAGTCGCAAGGGCCATCTATGCTTCCGATTGTTGGGATGCCCAATAGGGCACACAATCAAATTGACTAATACAACCAAATACACAAGAGATAGATAAGCATCGATTCTTTTTCTCATTAACATATGTACATATTAATAAATTAAGAATGACCCTTGGTTTCCAAAATCCAAGGTGTCTCTTGGACTCCCAATGGTTGCTCCTATTCACTATTACTCTTGGTCTTCATTTCACGTGAACAATAAATACAATAATGAACCCATACGAACTAATGTTTCCAACAATCCCCCCCTTAATCCGAAGGAGTATATATGAGTCCAAGAAAAGAGAGCTGAGGTAATATACCAACTGATATTTTATGTTTGTTTTATGGACTTTCTGATGTTGTTGTTGCTTTCTTGTAGTCTTATGGCCCAGTACTTCAAGAAAATGTGGATGCATGCATTGAACTATGATTGCATGATCATGCATGCAAATGCGTGGGTTTGCCAAAACCCTAAATACCCCAAATATTCAGATATCCTATAAAATAGGAATAGAAATAATGCATGTACGTAACAATAGCTGGAGTAGTGGATGTAGATCAATATGAGACCAGCATGCAAGAGATGTGCCAAGGATCGGTCGAGATATGAAGTAATCTCCCTCCAACAATTCGCCCTTATAATAAATGCGCCTTATTTAGTCTTGGAATTGAGGAATAAGTAATATACTGATGGGAGATGGCTCCAAAAAGTGTGCACTAGGGTTAAGACACATCTCTAATCACTGTGGAAGCTGCATGCAAGCCATGCATCAGCTCCAAAGCCTAAAGCGTGAACCTCCTCAAGGAAAAGTCACCCATGCAAGAAAGGGTGCCCCTCGGATATTTATTTTGATGATAGCTTGCTCCCGGATCCGAATAAGAAGCCTGTATTCAATAACTAGGCTAATAGTGGTGCTCTCGGAAGGATGGAAGTTGCATGTAGACAAAAAGGCAATTGTATGCTGAGATATGAAGATGCCCTACTTTGCCGAAGTTGCCCATGCAAAGGTGAGTCCTCTTGATCCAATATGTGGCTTGAACCCTACAGAATGTTGAAGAATACTGTATGATGATAGTAGTAATGTTCAATCTGGATGATCCAACCCTGATAGTGACTAGGGAAAATAGATTTCACTACCGAAATAGACTAGATGGTTGAGTGGTGTGCTCTCAACACTAAACTAGCTCTTTGAGCTCTCCAAGTCAACTTCTCAAATCAATAATCAATAAGCGGACCTATTCATTCACTTTATCCTTCATTTATAACTTTGACAGTGCACGACCTAACTTTGCCATGCCTAGGTCGCTTTTCTCTTCTAATTCTTAGTTGACTTGCATGCATTGCTTTCTATGTGCCTGAAGGCTTAATAAAGGTGTTTCTGTGCATGCATCATGAAATATGGCCCGCATGTAATGCATGCAGATGGCCCCTAGTTCATGTGGCCCTCTTTTATCTACTGATGATCTAATAACCATGATTAAGATATTATTTTTCTCTGAATGGTATCAATCCTCAGTGAATTCCCTGAATGTCAGTACCCGCTCGAACCTATGGGAATTAAATAGGTTAGCGGGGTGGTCCTCTGTGCTTAAGCAGAAGAGGACATTACAGTCTTCCCCGCTCGAAATTGCTTGTCCTCAAGCAACTATAATGTTGGGTGCTGCAGTACCTGTTCTCCTTCCCAAGTGGCCTCTTCTATTGGTAATTCTTCCCATTGAACCAAGTATTCTTGAATGATCTTGTTCCTTAATTTTCTTTCCTGAACTTCCAGGATTCGTTCTGGAACCAAAATTAGTTGCCCCTCGTCATCAAGGGGGGTAAGCTCTGATGAAGTAACAATCTGTTGACCTATTGCTTTCTTGAGGTTAGACACATGGAAAACATTATGAATCTTGCTTTCTTGTGGTAGCTCGAGCTCATATGCTACCTCTCCCACATTCTAGATTATCTTTTAAGGACCATAAAAGCAAGGCTTAAGCTTCTCTGCTCCTTTCTTTTTAAGGGATGATTGTCAGTAAGGCTGTAGACGTAAGTATACCAAATCCCCTACCTCAAAAATGCGCTCAATCCTATGTCTATCTGCATATATCTTTTGTTGATTATGGGAAGCCTGTATGTTTTCTCCGAGTATCTTGAGAATATCTTGACTTCCCTGAATCCACTCCTCTTTAGGGTCCCTGTTGTCACCAAATATCAAGTCCACAAAAGATAAGGCATCATAATCATACAATGCTTTAAAAGGAGTCATACTAAAGGACATATGGTGTGTAGTATTGTAGCAGTGCTCTCCTAGGTGTAGCCATTTAATCCATGCCCTCTGCTAACCTGCTACATAGTTCCCCAAGTATCCCTCAATCCACTTGTTAACTATCTCTATATGTCCCTCGCTCTGAGGATGATAGCTCGTGTGTTACGATGGTACTAGCACCAACGTACCTGCAAAGGTGCCCCAGGGAGAGGGTGTCTTTTTTCTGACCAGGAATCGTGTTTAGCCAGCTCATTCTGAGGTAGGGGCATGGCCAGACCCTCTGGTTTCTCTTCTAGAAGTACTATTGCTTAATGGCATCGCTGACTGCCTCATGAAAGGGTTTGAAACCCTGAGGTTGGTGTCCGGGTCTTCCAGGGGTGGGTCACTGGGTCACATGACCCCAATCCTGTTTCAGCACTCCAGCAACAGTTGTTCCAGCACTGCGACTCACTCTTATCTTTTGAAGCACATCCAGCACCCTCCTGGTCCTCCAGTTCAGCAGCGCCCTCCCTCTGGGCCCTCCTTCAGAGAATGACATCATCCTCCTGGCAGACTGTTTGCTTGCTAAAAGGGGGGGGGCGTTGAGGGTTTTCATCACTATTGGGGTTAGTTGGGGCATGACGACCCCCCCCCCTGTACAGTCTGGCCTTTTGTTTCGTCAAATTTGGCCTTATTTAGCATATTTTAGCACCTAGGGGATAAAATACCCCAGGTAGCCTACAATAGGCCATTTTTAGATTATTTTGTATTATTTTTATTCTAATTTTAAGTTGACATTTTTAAATATTAAATTGACCTTATTTTATGTAAAGTGAGTGTGAGATCATATAAATAAGATCTCCTCACTTCATTTTTAGACATCAACTTTTGGGATAAGATCATTATGTTTGTTATTTGCCCTAGCTAGGCCTCTTTGAAGGAATGTTCTCCTTGATGAAGGATATTTTGCAATTTTGAAGCATTTCTTGGAAGTTTTTCTTTTGTTCATGCCATTACTAAGGTGAAGCTAGAGTTGTTTGCTTAACACATGCACTTGGAGGTATCTATACTTTTTTGTTTGATGTCTC
The DNA here is from genome assembly GCA_027924585.1 of Larix kaempferi. NCBI lineage: Eukaryota > Viridiplantae > Streptophyta > Pinopsida > Pinales > Pinaceae > Larix > Larix kaempferi. Next base: position 8,682,799 of record BSBM01000742.1, read on the forward strand.
TATGTCAAATGTATGAAAGTAATGCTTGTTAGGGTTCAATGGAAGCCATTATTGCTTCATTTTGTCTTGATTTGCATTTCATTTTCGTCATTGGTCACCCTAGCATCCAAGCTTGAGCTTTAGGTCTTCAAGTCTTGCTAAGACTAGGCTTCCTTGATGAATCCTAGAGATTATTGAGGTTAGCCCTATTTGACAAGCTTGCCAAGTACCATCTCAAGGAGAGTATCTCCTCTCATTGATGCCCTAGGGTTTGGTAGGTAGCTTTCTTTTGATGCCCTAGTTGTTCAACTACTTTTTAACCTAAAATCTGAATTTTGTACATTTGTAATTATTATTTAGGGTTAAAATTTTGCATTTTCATGGTAGAATTAGGGTTAGAATTAGGTCTGCAATTTTATGATAAAAACCCTAAAAATATAATTAAAAAAAATTGCATTTTTTGCCTCCCTAAAATTTCGGCCCTTCCTCCTATAAATTCGGCCTGCCCTATTTTTCCCTAGAAACCCTAAGGCGAAATTGTAGAAAGCCCAAAAAATTTTAAAATATCAAAAATTCCTAAAAAACAAAAAATTAAATTTTTGGGCCTCCCTAAAATTTCGGCCCTTTCTCCTATAAATTCGGCCTGCCCTTCTATCTCCAAAAACCCTAGGGCAAAATTGTAGGAAGCCCTAAAAATTTAAATTTCTCAAATACTCCCTAAGAAAACCCTAATTTCCGAGTTTTAGTATTTGTAAATATTATATTAAGGTTTTTGGGTTAATTTAGTCTTGTTCTTAAGTGTTTGTAGCTTTTTTATGATTCCTAAAAATTCATTTTTTTAAACTTTGGTTTTTCTGTGTTTTTTTTTAAACCATAGCTGCAGACATCCTAACCTGCTGCTCCTTACCTGCAGCCTTCTCTTCTGCTGCCGACTCTCCATCCTACCCTAATCTGTGACCTTCCCTCTCTTTACCTTCCTTGCTGGTCTTATCCCCTTGCTCTTCTACCACCTATCTCCCTTATCCCCCTCACCTTTCTCCCTTGCCCTTTTCTTTCCATTCTTCCACCCCACCGAACTCCTATCTCAGCAAACGAAGGTCTGCGAATTAATTTGCAAACCAAGTGTCTGTACCTTTTCCTTCTTGTCTGCAAAAACACCAAACAGAAGACAATTAGCATATCTTTCAGTTAGTTGTAGTCAGTTTTTTTAGAATTAGTTTACTCAGTATTTTGTTCACTTTTGTGCCTCTTCCAAAGGTTATATACAGCGTAAACTTAACTCTGATTTTTACATACAGAATTGGATTAGTTTAGTTCTGGTGGTGATACTTGTTGAATAACGCTGATTTCATGTTTCATTGGTAAAAAGGGTGTTCTCATTTGAAGTGTTATCATTGATTCTTTGATACATATCTTATCAACACATACTTACATTGAGTCTACATTTGGTTGAATGGTCTTTTAAACAAATGGTACCTATTGAATGTTAGTTTATATAACTCAGTAGGTCCTTCACCGTTTTGGTAGTGTCTGGTGAGGACACAGTTTTGTACCTTGTACTTTGTTTTCCTAAGTCAACTTTATTTTATAAAAGTGACTTTATGTTATAAAGTGAAAGTGACTTTATTAATTAAAGTGAAATGTAATAAATGTCATTAAATGAGCAAAAAGGACATTTAATGAGCATTTAATTATGACCCTTAGATCCAATCTAATCTTGACCGTTCAAAAGTGATTTAGGGTTAGGGTTTAGATAGTTAAGGTTTCAAAGAGAAATTTCACTTATTTATTCAAGTCATTGGGAAAAGAGAAGGACATTGAATCTAGAGAAGGACGTCTAGAGGAGAGAGAGATTTTCAGTCACGTGGAAGAGAGAGTATCATTCCGAGAGAGAGAGAGAGATCAGATTTGAAGGGGCGCAGAAATCAAGGCAGAATTAATAGCACAGAAAACGAGGAGGAAAAGTACAGCAGCAGGGCCATACAGTGAAGGTACAGCAGGCCGTACACTGTCTTTATTGCAGCAGGCCGTACAGCTGCACAGAAATCGATGCATTTAATCTTTGACTGAGTTTGAATGCACAGTAATCGAGACAGCTGTTCTTGGCACGTTTTCCAAAGCATTTGCTGAAGTAAAGAGGCCGTACAGCAGGCCATACAGCTGGTACAAATTCCTCTTATTTGCTATTCAGTTTCTCAAGTGATTTTTCTCAGTTTTGTCCAGCAAAGTATCTCTCTGTAAAATATACTTTCTCTCTCTATAAAAATCTCTCCGGGTTTTACCTCACAGAGGTGAGGGTTTTGCCCTGGGCATTGGCCCTAAAATTTCTGTGTTCTTATGGGTATCTGTGTCTTCAGCTAGATTCTATCAGTAGCATGAATATGTATTTGTGTTCCAGTTATCAGTATGTTGCTTTCAGTAGCTTAGCAAACACTAACTCAGTTGAGCATTAAATCAAGTTTTCATGCTAAGTGTTTGACGAAATATCACTATGAGAAAAATGATGTTTTGGTCATGTAATTTCAATATTGAATGATATTAATGATACATTTCTATATTGGTAAATGATCCTGGCAATTTATTTGGTGAATAGTTATTATCTCTTGGGTTCGTTATTGACTCACATTAAGTTTACATTTTTTCTGAATATTAATGCTACTTGTACTGCTGTGACATCACCTTGTATTTGCACAGATCTGAAATGATTAGTTGATCCTGAGTTGACACATCTTTAATGGTAATGCTGGTTGTTAATGAATGATATGAAATTTGGCACTGCTTTTGCAGTAGGCATTTGAATGGCTTACACCTGGTGAATGATACCAACAGATCTGAATTGCACCTGATATTTATATAGTAAATGCTGATTATTTCTTGTTTAAACTGAAGTTTTCAGTATAATTCCTGTTTTCAAAATTAATAAACAATGATTGGATTTGGTTTCAGATTTGTGCTTGCTGCTACTTTCTTCAGCTTGATGTGCTTCAGTTCCTAATAAAAATCAGGTCGCAGTTTTGATAGAGATTTCAGTGTTCTGTTTTCCTAAGTAGGTACGTTAGAAATCTTCCTAGAACTATTACCATGTGCTGAGGAATTTTAACAATACATACCATGAGAATTGGGACAGTGGCAGTAAAAACCAGACTGTTTTGTGTTTATTCTTGGGTATAGTCTTTGTCATCCATTTTGATGGCCCTCAAACTCCCAATTTAGTTCGTACAAAAGTCTACCAGCATGCTAGATCTTCTTGGATATTATTGACCCAGAAAGTTTAAAAGAAGCAGCCCTCCCAATCACAACAAAGGCCAAAAGGACCCTTAACCTCACTGCAATGGGATGCTGTCCCTATCCAGTGCCTAACAAGAATCTGCTTAGTGACATCTCCATTTGCAGCATTTGCAGCATTTGCAAATTGTTTTCTACCAAGTCCATTCTTGGATAGTAGATATCAACCAATCTAACGCTAGTTTTTCTCTAGGTAGAGTACAAACATCCCATGCTCCCAGTGAGACCTTTTTTCCACCTTGCTTCTTCCATTAAAACCTTTGGAAGTAGAGTCCTCTAATCCCTTGTATGGACCATTTAAGGATGTTCTTCCACATAAAGTCCCAAGACACGAACCTAAGAATTGAAATCATTCTACATGTTTAAGATTACCATTAACTGGGACTAATCTACTCCCTTTTGAATAGGTAGATTTTACATTCTTGTCTCCATTTGGACTCATAGAATTCAGGTAATATCGTGTGCTCTAGACTAACAATAAATTGTTTCATTATGATGTGATGCAGATTTTCACATGTGTACAAAACAAAGAGCCTGTAACATTGAAAAAGCACAGACATGAAATCCAATGGATACAAGTGTGTTTCAGATTTAGTACAAAACTACAAATACATATTAGTTTATCTAAAACATGCTGTAAACTTTGATTCCGAGTTTTAAAACAGATACAAACTAAATTTGTTCTAGTCGTCTAGAGTTGTTAATGGAAAGAGGTATAACTCGATATCAACACCAAAACTGTTAACAACAGACGCAACATAAAAATGTTGCCAAAGGTTCAAAATCCAGAACATTGTACAATTTACCGTTTTTCTATGATTCAAACTTTTGCAAAGAAATTCCAATGTGAATACATGTTTGTAAAATAGAAGCAGAAAATGGAAATAAATATAGGTTCTTCGTGTATCATAGATTTCAAATTCTTATCCCATTTTCTGGCATCAGCTCAAAGTTATAATTCGTCTGCTTACATCTGTTTGCTCCACTCTCATTGTACACATCTGTCCACCTTTCTAGGTTCATCATAGACATCTTCTAAAAGGATTTGTGACAGATGCTAATATCTTTTCAAGCAAAAAAAATAGGAATAGAGAAATCATCCTTCAGGCAAACCAATTACTAATTCATTTAATAAAACAAGTATTGAAATTTGAAATAGACTTATTTTCTTAGTTTGCCATGCCACCAGTCTATGCAAAGAAAAAAGAACAGGAAGAATGATGCTTACAATACGCAGTGCCTTGAACTTTAACAAGCCAGCTTTAAGAGAATTTTCAAACTCCGCTAGGTAATCTTCATTCTCATGTGACTTTAGTGTTCGGCTAGTCAGCTGGGCTATTTCAGTTTGCATCTCTGCACGCCTTTGTTTGCAATGCATGCGAAAGTCTGATTCCTTCTTTTCTAGATGCTATTACAATGAATAGAAGAGAATTGTTATTACCCAGATATTTATCTGAAAACCAGCTCCCTAATCTACACCATAAACATGACAAACCAAGTTGTAAATGGGGATAAATGATTTCATGTTCACCTAACAAAAGATCAGCTTGAGTGACAGAATAAAGGGATGTGCAGATTCTATCGATTCAGATAATCTTCTATAGAGAAAGCCTACAATAACAAGATAAGCATTTAACAAAAAAATGCATGAGAATTAGGCTAACCTGTCCCAGAAAAGGAATTAAATTCCAGCAATGTAAACATGAACAAAGAAAAATAGGATAAAAGATTATAATATCTAGTAGCACATGCTGCATTTCCCATTAATAATCAAAACGTTCAAGCAAAATAGTTTTCATATGACCACTCTCACTTCAACTGGATCAGAATTACTCTCATATGCAATATACTAAAGCTTAAGACATTTTTATTCCTAAAAGCCTAAAGGATATTCTAGAACCAGCTCCAAGGAGGATGAAATGTCAGCATTGCTTGAACCTCAACTACTAAGACAGCTACTTGGTATGCTAAATGAAAAGCAAACCACAAATTATCCTTTTATGGCTATTTAATAGAAGCATGAAAAGTAAACTGACGGAGTGAAAACGTTTTGCATGAGCAAGCTTGACAATAATAATAGGGTTCTATCTAAAAGCTAGTAGCAAACTTACATTCCATACATGTTTCCTTATAGAGGGTGAATTTCTTTAAACTTCATGAGGTCAATTTGTTTAAGCTATTCCCCTTCTTATCAAAGCAATTGTTTCTGATCAAGTTCAAACTTCAAACCACCCATTGATGTCCATTCATCATTAGCTTATGCCAACAGAAAAGTTCACTGGCAAATCATTCCAGGACAACCATATTGAGGCCACCAAATACCAAAATAGCCAGAACCAGAACCATACAGGAACCATCTCTACCAAATTTCGACTAGAACAGGAACAGACCAAAGAACTAGTGAATGAATTGGTCGAATAAAAATACATAAAATTCGTAAATAAAGAAAATATATATTCATGTACATCAGAACCATTAGATACCAAATACAAAGATTCCTAATCTATCCTACATGTAAAAATGCAAATAGCAAATTAAATCAATATGCAAGTTCTGAGATGCATAAAATCAAGTTCTAGGAGAAAATACATAAACATAAAAGCTCTAAATGGCCTCCACAGTCCAAAATTCATCATACCATAATACATTGTTGAGAATATTGTTAACTGCAATTTATGAACAAAGGTCATGAACTCGAGATAGGAAAATATTGGAAAAATATCAGATAAGAAAACGGCAAACATTGAAAATTCAAAATATATTCATTTATATTACAAAATGAGCTGATAAAACCCAAGATGAGGTTGACCGACATAACTAAACACAAAGGAAGATGCACACAATAACACAATAAGATATTACGAAAATAGTTGAGTGCCTATTACAAAGGGATTCATCTCCTTGTATAATATTTAAGAGATGTAATTGACAATTAAAAACATGACACTTGTCAAAAATCCTAAAAGCTAATAATAGCATAATAGCTAACTTAATTACACACCACCAAGTCAGTAAGGTGACTTTATTACAAAAAGATAAGCCTTGTATTCTAACACCACTTCTCAAGGCTTACCGTACTAAACACAAACACACTCTGACTGAAAACTAAAACATCAGAACCAAACAATCTTTAGAAGCTTCTTCTAATGATTGGATTAGGTAGAGCTCCATCCAGCTGCCTTGCAACCCTCGTAAAAGTGTAGCTCCCTAGTCGAAATCCCGAGTTCCTAGATTCCACCTCCACGAACTCATGAATTATGAATCTCCTAAATTATTGGACAACCATCCATGTTGAGACATCCATAGTGCTCCATCAAGTTGTCTCATGACAGTAGTAAAGGTATAACTCCTAAGATTCACAAACTCTTCAACTACCTAGGCAGTGATCCATGTTGAGTTTCATCTACACTAAACCCCTTCTTGTCTTCGAAGTGTGGGCTTCTTACAATGCGGAAGTCTATTCCTCTTCATTGAAGACATCACCACTATCGATATCTGGTGAATCTTCACTGATGGCTACATTAGCTACATTTGGTTTATCTGTGAGCTTTCCTTTGAGAACGTCATTGGTTTGAATTCTACAATTCTAGGTTGTGTGACCATTTTCTTGCAGTAATGACATTCAATCTCCCCTTGTCTTTATCTAATCGTCTTCAATTGTTTCTTGAGTATAGTGCAATCTCAGGTTGAAAATTGCCTTCTATATCTCCTATAGTTGTTCTCTTTTCTTTAGCGAAAAGAAATGAAACTATGTCTTCTAGAGTCTGTAAAGAGATCTGATTGAGAGCAATATTGACTTTACTATATTTAGAAGGCAGACCGTTTAGAAACGCAGACTGTTTAGAAACATGGCTTTTGCATCCTTTTCATCTATCGTAGCACTGACTTTTGCTAATTGTATAAGGAAAGATCCCAGATTGCTTATGTGGCTAAACATAGTCACTCCATTGGCCATTTTGAATATAAAGAACTGAAGCTTTAGAGAAAACTTTGCATTTACCGCTTTTGCTCCTAATGGTTTATTCAGATTATCTCAGATTTCCTTGGATGAATTTTCCAACTCTACATGATGTAACTTAGAATCTGAGAGAGCAAGACCAATAATTGATTTGGCTTTATAATCTTTGCTAGTAATTAAAAACTCTAATGAAATGAAATTAATGTGTTGCCTCTTTGCTCAATTTTTTTGTATTCTAGAAATAAAGTCTTAATTCTGACTTATAGTCTTAATTCTTCTTCAGTGAAGACATCACCACCGTCAATATCCGATGGATCGTCAGTGATGGCTACCCCTCCTTTGACAACTATAAGGGCACGGGCTGTGGCCCATTTTCTTGCAGCTTGTCATCATCATAGACCTTTGACTAAAAACCTAGAAAAGCTCTTGCCCCTCTTCTTCTTGGAAATAAAATGCTTCTGCTGGAAATATAACTTTTGTTGGACTACCTGAAATATTGATAAGACCCTAATATGCTTAAAATAGCTGCAAATAAACCCTTATAGGTGTTGGGAACACTGTAGCAGCGAGAACATAAATGTTGGAGAAGTATATTGAAAGCAGCAAATCCATATTTCTTCTAGTTTGTTAGGCAATCTAGTTTTTTAAAATTGTTGTAGATCCTTTTGTACAAATCTGGTGTATTTGTAATAGATGTCAGCAATTTTCAACAATCATTTGCCCACAACAATCTACATCAATGGACTTCACCAGCAGCTGCAATCTACCCATCTCATCAACAATCTGTGATCTAGTGGGTTCAAGTAACTAGCAATTGCTTCCTACAGCCAATGCTTTCTTTCTTTCATCACGGATCTGCCTCCATAGTGAAATCGACCTTGGTTTTCCTCGAATTGACACAGGGGGGTCTTCCGTGATAACTCATCTCATGCCTATTGTATGGTGAACATCATTAAAACAGGTTGTATCGATTAGGGACTTCAACTTGTGGCTCCTCACAACGGCTTACATAGACCCTTGGCACTTGTGTTTATCTTAGCACTGGTGGCTCATGTAGACTGCCAGCTGGGTAGCTACAACATCGGCTGCTCTAATGTTTCATGATGGCAGCTCAATATTTCAGTTGCTTTGAGTAACTCTGTCATCAATTAGAATGCTAGTGCGCGACAAAATGAGCTAGATCCATAAATGCCAAAACCCTTGATAGGGTTGAGACAAAGACCCACAAAATAACACAAAATTATACTATGAAGAAGCTTGACCCTATTACAATGAGATTCACCCCTCTTATATAGAGTTCAAGAGGTCATATTTGTCCAAAACCCTAAATGCTAATAATAATTGGAAAACCTAACTTTTAGCTTAAGTCACTATGGTGACTTTATTACACATGTAAACCTTATATTCTAACAACACTTTTTGCCATCATTCCAACCAATTTGCTTATTTCAACATATGTTGTTTGTCTATGGATTCATTCTTCCTCGTACAAGTCAGAAAAGTCATTTGTCACAAGCAGCTCCTCTCTGTTATATGTCCAGAAAACCATTATCCTTGAGCCATATTCATCGTCAACTGCAACCTTATATTTCTTAAATACATATCAAAGCATTTGATTTTCTCTTAAGAAAATAAATCCATAGTTTTTGTGAAAATCATAAAAATAGAAAATAATCGGCACCTACAGTTCATGGTGTATTCATTGGACAGCAAATCTCAACATGCACCATTGTTATTTCCCTTTAGACCTTCCCTATGTCAAAAACCTCCTCGTGTGTCTCCCTTTCCAAACATGTTGCACACAAACCTCCTTCTCATGAGTAAAAGGAACCAATGCATCCTTAACCTACTCGAAAGAGATAGATCCTAGAAGTTAAGTTTTCCATTCCTTTGATGCTAAAGCAAACTGATATCATAAAGTTATTAACTACAAATATGCCACTACTACATCCTGAAATCCATATAGCCCACGATTCTCCACTCTTAAAGCAATTATCCTCCTGCTCCTTTTATACTACAAAGTACAAACATACAATTGCTTTGAACAAGACTTCAATATGTGGACTTTACTGTGTAATCTAGCTAATAGAAAGTAATTTTTTACTTACACCAGTAATAGAAAGAACATCTTTGAATCTGAACTTCTAACCAATTTCCAAATTCAATTGTACATCCCTGTGCCCTTCAACCATGTGGTACCTACCATTTCCTAAGAGAAATGTCTCTACCCTACAACAATCTTCTACAAAAGAGAGAAACCAATCCTTCTATGCCATATTCTTTATAATGGCTATTACACCTCATATTTTATGGGGTTTCATATTGCGATTTTCATCAAATTGATGGGAATGGTAGTTGGTACCTTTGGAGCATTGGATGGACTTGGAGGCATATACATCTTCATGGAACCTCTTCTCTTCTTGGCATTTTTTATGGAGATTCTTGGTGGAGGTTGCTTCAGCTGCATATCATGCATCTTCATCTTATTGCAAGCACTTTTATTTGGTTGATCATTCTTGGGGAGATCATCTTATTATTCCCCTTGCTCACAATGTTCTACTTATTGTTGACGTATTTGTAACTTCGGAAGATATTCACTTGTATATTACATTTGTACTTTATTGTATATCCAACAGAGATGTATTATTCCGCTGATTGGAAGTGTCGTCATTTGTATTTGCAAGTGTCGCAAGTTACATTGTAACTGTCGTCATTTGTATTGATGGGTTATTAGACCACGAGTGTGGGGTCGGCCCTAGTTAGGTCATGTGGTTGGGTTATTAGACTTCATTAGCAAGTCGGCCCTGTTAGTTTATTGGCAGGTCAAGTCAATGTATAAATAGAAGGTGTGCCTCTCTCATTCTATTCATTCACTCACTTCTCAAGCTCACATAGCTAAGAGAGAAAGTGGCGCACAAGTGGAGAAGGAGGAGTATCTACTAGAGACATCTCTTTGGGTTTGATCATTGTGATCTTGGTTTGTGGCTTATTCTATCTCTGAGGAAGTTGCGGGGTTTTTCACCTTCTTGGTTTTCCCCGAGGAAACTCTGTGTCTATTGTCTCTTGTGTTTATGATTGATATGTTGTACATGTTATTCTCTTAGTGATCCTGGATAATATTGAATGAATTTATCGGAAAATTAACATGGTATCAGAGCTGACCTAAGAAGGAGGCACTGTGCAGCTGCAGAAACTAGGGCTTGTTAATTTTTGGGTTTCTATCCATAGATCATCAAAGGCAAGAGGCTAGATTGACTCTCCTAGCAAGGGCGCATCTTTCTGTTGAGACAGAATTCAATTCTGAACATTTTCAGTTTTTGGCCCGTCACTGCTGCAGGAAATTAGGGTTTCAAAAAAAGTTGGAATTTTTTAAATCTGAGACCACGGCTGGAAGCTCCTAAGAAAAATCGAAGTTTAGAGCACAAGATCGAACTTTTTGGTTCTGTGAAGCTCCGGGAAAATCAAACCCTAGTTCGGGGTCCTGTCCAGTGAATCCGGAAGTTTCAAAAGAAATTTTGAGGGGTCAAATTTTGCAGATCTCAAAATCAGAGTATACCAGCTTGACCAGCTCAGCAAGGCGCATCTTTCTATCCTTTCAGAAGTTTAAAATTCAAAGTTTGAATTTTTAGGGTTTCTCTGACAAACCCTAATCCAGCTCCAGATCCAGTTTTCAGCAAATTAAGTGGTAAGACCTAAAACTTTCTATTTCCATTTGAAGTACTCTTTAAGATGCCTCACCACACCAAGCTTGAGGATAAGCTTGAAGGGGTTGATAACTTCCGAGCCTGGAAGTATAGGATTGGGTTAATCCTAGAAGAAAATGAGTTGGACACTTACATAAATGAAGAGGTTCCAGTTCCAGAGGGAGAAGAGGCTAAGGCCTTACACAAGAAGAACTCGGTTAAAGCCAAGAGAATGATTGTTGATTCTATCAAGGACCATCTCATTCCCCATGTGTCTTCCCTAAAGACACCTAAAGAGATGTTTGACTCCTCGACCAAGTTGTTTGAAGGAAAGAACATAAATCGGAAGATGGCTCTACGGAACCAATTGAAAGGGGTAAAGATCCAGAATGGAGAGACCATCCAATCCTACTTTTCTAAGGTCTCTCAAATCAAGGAACAACTTGAAGCTGTGGATGAAGTAGTGGAGAATGGAGAAATTGTCATGACCACATTGAATGGCCTACCTAGGTCATGGGACTCCTTCATCCAAGGAATCTGTGCAAGAAAGAAATTGATCTCTTTCAGTAGACTTTGGGAGGAATGTTCACAAGAAGAAGCTAGGCTTGTGGCCCAAGAAGAAAAGATGGGAAGTGAAGATCAAGCCCTCACAGCACACACTAAAGGAAGTAAGTTTAAGAGGGAGAAATCTCACAACAAAAAACATTCTCACTTCCATCATAAGAAGAAAGATCTCTCTCATGTTCGATGCTTCACTTGTAATGAGAAAGGACACTTTGCTTCAGATTGTCCCAAGAACAAAAGGAACAATCACAACAACAACAACAAGAGCAACAAGAAAAGATATCATGCTCATGTTGTTGAGGATGATGAACCTCCGAAGAAGAAGAAAAGGGCAAAAAGTGAAGACTCTTCAAGTGAGGAAGAATATGTGTTGATCTCTGCTCTCACAGGTACTATCTCACATGGATGTGATGATTGACTTATTGATAGTGGGGCTTCCAAACACATGACGGGATTTAAAGAATCCTTTGTAAACCTATTTGAACATGAGTCACCCCATAAGGTGAAACTTGGGGATGACTATCAATATGCTATAAAAGGAAGTGGTGTAGCCTCCTACAAGTTAGCCTCTGGGAAGTCTTTGAAAATGAAAGATGTTCTATATGTACCTGGACTCAAGAAGAATCTTCTCTCCATATCATCTTTGGATGCAAAGGGAATAAGAGTTGCATTTATAGATGGCCAAGTACTCATGTGGCCAAAGGGTAAGACATTAGATGATGCAGTGGTGATTGGAGAGCAAGAGGGAGGATTGTACAAATTGAAGGGACAACCTGAACATGCCATGGTACATGAATCCATGGAACCAAGTGAACTTTGGCATAGAAGGCTTGCTCATGTGCACTATAGGGCACTACCAATTGCAAGCAAAGCAGTAGAATGTCTTCCTGAAATCCAGTCAAAGCATGAAGGTATTTGCAAAGGATGTGCAAAAGGAAAGAACACAACGAAGGCATTTCCAAGCAGTGAAAGCAAAGCAAAAGGAATCTTGGAGATTATCCACTCTGATGTATGCGGACCAATGTCATCCAGTTCTTTGAGTGGGTATGTATACTATGTTTCCTTCATTGATGATTTCTATAGGAAGACTTGGGTTTATTTCTTGAAGAACAAAGATGAAGAATTTAATAAGTTCAAGGACTTTAAAGCCTTAATAGAAAATCAAACTGATAAGAAGATCAAGATCTTTAGATCCGACAATGGCGGAGAATTCACTTCAGGTGACTTCAAGAAGTTATGCAGTGATTCAGGGATTAAGAGGGAGTTGACTACTCCTTATAATCCACAACAGAATGGAGTTGCAGAAAGGAAGAATAGAACCATCATTGAAGCAGCACGGGCAATGCTTCATGACCAGGATTTGCCTATGTACCTATGGGCAGAAGCAGCAAGGACAACTGTATATGTGCAGAACAAAACACCTCACAAGATACTTGACAACAAGACACCAGAAGAAGTTTTCTCTGATAAGAAACCTGAAGTTAGCCATCTCAGGATATTTGGTTGTCCAGTATACACTCACATTCCAAAAGAAAAGAGGACAAAGCTAGATCCTTCAGGAAAGAAGGGCATCTTTGTGGTTTGCAGTGAAAGCTCAAAGGCATACAGAATATACTTTCCAAGGTTCAAGAAGATTGACATTAGCAGGGATGTAACATTTGATGAAGACTCAGCATACATCAAATCCAGGAAAACACCTACTAAAGACAATGAAGAACCAAGGGTAACCAGAACTCAAGACACTACTATGAATGAAGCAATTCCAAAAGAAGATCGTGAAATTGAAGATCCACAAGAACCTGTAGATCCACCCCATGAGAAGAACTCTCACAAGAGGAAACCTGCATGGGCTAGAGAGCTCATCCAAGATGCAGAAAGGTATGGTATTCTAGAAGAGGAACACAGAGAAAGGAAAAGGACAAGGTCACACACCAGCTATGTTGCCTTGCTCTGTGATATTATGAACAAAGAACCTTCCAGTTATGAAGAAGCAGCGGAAAAGAAAGAATGGAAGGATGCCATGGTCGAGGAATACCAATCGATCATGAAGAATGATGTTTGGGATGTGGTCCCAAGACCAAAAGGGAAGTCTATTGTGACTTCCAAGTGGATCTATAAGATCAAGCATGTTGCAGATGGTAGCATAGAGAAATACAAGGCAAGGTTTGTAGCTCGTGGCTTCTCCCAGAAAGAGGGAATAGATTATGAAGAGACTTTTGCTCCTGTAGCCAAAACACTTCCATCAGAACAGTACTTGCTCTGGCTGCAGTGATGAAATGGAAGATACACCAGATGGATGTCAAGACAGCTTTCTTGAATGGTGTAATCAAAGAGGAAGTGTATGTGGAGCAACCACTCGGTTTTGAGACACATGACAGGGAGTCATATGTGTGCAGGTTGAAGAAAGCCTTGTATGGCTTGAAGCAAGCTCCTAGGACTTGGTATGGTAGGATAGACAACTTTCTATCCAGTTTGGGCTTTACTAAGAGTAAAGCAGATTCCAAGCTTTACTACAAGATTGAGGAAGGCAATCCAGTGATACTACTATTGTATGTGGATGACCTGTTTGTTACAGGTGAGGATGGGTTGATTGTCGACACCAAGAGGAAGCTTGCTGCCAAGTTCGAGATGAAGGACTTGGGGATGATGCATTACTTTCTAGGCATGGAGGTGTGGCAGAGTGCAAATGGAATCTTCCTTGGACAAGGGAAGTATGCAGTAGAGATCCTGAAGAGGTTCGAGATGATGGATTGCAAGGCCATGGCCACACCTATGGCATCAAACCTGAAGCTATTGAGTGATGCTTCGTCTAAGTCGATTGATGTCACAGTGTATCGGCAGATGATTGGGTCGTTGATGTACCTAATGAACACGAGACCAGATATTTGCTTTGCGGTGAACACTTTGAGCCAGTTCCTGACGGATCCTAGACATGTTCACCTGATTGTTGTAAAGCATATTCTGAGGTACCTGAAGGGTACGGTTGATTATGGGCTCAATTATAATGCAAATCAAAAGTTTAACCTGGAGGGTTATGTTGATTCAGATTGGGCAGGCAGTGCTGCAGATAGGAAGAGCATTTCAGGGTGCTACTTCAGTATGGGATCAGGTGTGATCTCTTGGTTTAGCAGGAAGCAATCTTGCGTAGCACTGAGTACAGCTGAAGCAGAGTATGTCGCAGCTTGTTCGGCCAGTTGTGAGGCAGTATGGCTTAGGAAGCTACTGTCTGAGTTATTTGATCTCCCGTTGGTGTAAAATTAGTCACAGCAGATCTAATGAACAAGTAAATCAATCACAACAGATGAACATAGAAAATATGGTGCAAAACTGTGCAAAACATGCAGCAGTGCTCTCTATCCCAGAAAGGGTGAATGAATTACAATACAAACTGTCACAATGACTGAGCAATTCGAATTGCCTAAGGAGGTCATTCAAATCACTGAATGGAGTAGCTTGACTCTATCTAGGAGTCCTCATCAATCATCGGTGGTGCTCATCAATCACAACAACCAGTCATCCAGGTGTCAATCTGAGTCTAACTGAGTGTAATAAGTGTAACTAAAGTGTGTAGCACTGATTTAGGATCTGGAGGCTCAGTGGGGGCGCATGGGAGGCTAACTGAAGTCAGAACAAGTCACCTAATCAAACTGGAGGTCAAACGGAAGTGATACAGTCAGTCGGGAGTGAAACTAGCCTCAAATCAGGGAGAATCAAAGCTAACTGAATGTAACTGAAGTGGAACTGCAGTGGTAGGTGAACAAGTGCGCCCTTCTCTGGCAGTAGGTGAGAAGTGGGCGCCTTTCAGCTTAGGAGGGCTAAAACTCTGTGGTAGGTGGCTCCCGGGTGCTAGAATGAAGTGGATAAGGTGCTGGAGGCATCAAACTGGTGACTGGGATGCATGCCAGTGCATGCCGGTGCATGCAAACCCTAGATTCTGCATGCAAACCCTAATTTGCATGCAAGATCCTGAAAAAGATGATGTGGATATCCGAACACCCCCCCTCAAGCTAGACTATGATGTGCCAACAAAATAATGTGGGGCCCTGGTAACTAAGACCAAAGGTCACCCCAATACAATAATCCAAAAAATGTTGAAAATAACTAAGTGAGGAAAGAGGGAAAACCCAGTGGGAAGAAAGCCCCCCCTCAAGCTAAAGCATAATAATGAATCAATCTGTCTCCACCATGATGGAACTCACCCCCAACAGTGAACGGAGGTAAGAGAACTTCTTCTCAGTGAAGCTCTTGGTGAAGATGTCTGCAATTTGCTCATCAGTAGGGCAATATTGCAGAATGATGGTGCGGTCATGCACCAACTGTCGAATGTAATGCATATGAATCTCAATGTGTTTGGTCCTCTGCCGCTGAACTGGATCTGTGGAGATCTTGATAGCACTTTGATTGTCACAAAAGAGGACAGTCGAAGTAGTGCCACCAAAACCAAACTCGGAAAGAATACCCTGCAGCCAAACTGCCTGAATGCAGGCATTGACTGCTCCTCGATACTCTGCCTCTGCTGAAGAAAGTGCAATGGCTGCTTGCTTTTTGCTGGACCAGCAAATAGCACCATGACCAATCATGAAAACATAACCGGAAGTGGACTTCCGATCAATGCTATCACCTGCCCAATCTGAATCAGTAAAACCAATGAAATCTAGCTCAGAATTTGCAGCATAGTGTATGCCAAACTGTCTCGTACCTTGCACATACTGCAAGATCCGCTTGGTTGCTCGCCAATGAAGCTCATGTGGCTGCTGCATATATCTTGACACGGCACTCACGGCATATGAGATATCAGGCCGTGAATGTGTCAAATAAAGTAGTGAACCAATCAACTGTCGATACATACTGCAATCTGCAAGCGGTGTGGAGTCTCCCTCCTCAAGACTGATTCCTGAGAGGAATGGGAACGGGGCTGCCTTACATTCAGCCATATTAAACTTCAATAACAGGTCGGAAGCATATTTTTGCTGAGATATAGTGATCCCATCAAAATTTTGAGCTATCTCCAAGCCCAAAAAGTGACTCAGCAAGCCCAAATCGCTCATGTCAAAAGCTAGATTTAAGGCAGATTTTAGCTTGTTTATTGAAGTAAGTGTGCTACCAGTAATAAGCAGATCATCAACATAAAGTACAATAACCAACAAATTACCTTTAACTCGCTGAAGATACACATTCGGATCAGATTTGCATCTTTGGAAATTCTGAGAAAGAAGGAAGGAGTCCATCTTTGCGTACCAAGCTCTTGGGGCCTGTTTTAACCCATACAAAGACTTCTTCAATCTACAAACCAATGATGGATCTGATGTATAACCCTCTGGCTGCTGCATATAGACCTCTTCAGCAAGGTCTCCATGTAAAAATGCACTCTTCACATCCATATGGTGCACTTCCCAGTGCTTGGATGCGGCAATAGCTAAAACAAGGCGGATGGAATCCATCTTTGCAACCGGTGCAAAGGTCTCTGTGTAGTCCACTCCTTGGACTTGGGAAAAACCTTTTGCCACCAACCTTGCTTTATATTTGCTGATAGTGCCATCAGCAGAAACTTTAGTACGGTAGACCCATTTACACTTCACTAATTTTCTTCCAGGTGGAAGAGAAACTAGCTCCCATGTATTGTTCTTTTGAAGAGAACTGTACTCTTCATCCATGGCACTTTTCCATCTCGGATCTCGATGCGCTGAATAGTATGATGTAGGATCTGAACCAGCCATCAAATAACAAATCTCAGGAAGAAATGGATCAGCAATAGAAAGAGCCATACCTGCTCTTTGAAAGTCTCCTCTTGTTCGTCTCGGATCAGCAGGATTTCCAAGACTAGAACCAGCAGATTGTAGAGTGTTTTGGGCCCACTTTGGTAACTGAGGAGGATCATAATGATCGGATTCCGAACCTGATATGTCATGATCATCATATGCTGCTACAATATCAGAAATATCAGAACTCATACCTTCATTATCGCTGCTCGGATCTTCTTCTGGTAAAGGCGGTGAATCGGCAGTCTTTTCCTCGACTAGTTGCAATTCTTGAAGCGGTTCTTCAAACTGCACACTGCGCTCTATGAATATCTTTTTAGATCTGATATCCATGAGTTTATATGCTTTTGATTCTTCCCCATATCCTATCAATATGCACTCGATACTTTGTGGATCCAAAGCTCGTCTCTTCTCAGAAGGGATTCTAGCCCATGCAGTAGAGCCAAAAACTCTCAAATTTGACACATCCGGTTTGTGACCAAAGAATGCTTCGAAAGGAGTCATACCTTTCACGGATGAATGTGGAACTCGGTTCTGTATATATGCAGCAACATTGATTGCTTCAGCCCAAAGATTTGCAGCCAAACCTTTTGATTCAATCATGCATGTAGCCATCTCTTTCAGTGACCGGTTTTTCCTTTCCACTACACCGTTCTGCTGGGGTGTGTAGGGAACTGTATGTTGGATCTTGATTCCGCTTTGGGCACAAAGTTGCAGCAACTCGGACTTGATATATTCCCCACCATTATCAGATCTAAGAGCTTTGATCTTGCTCTCAGTGGTGGTCTCAACAGAAGCCTTAAAATCCTTGAATTTTCCAAGCACTTCTGACTTGTTTTTGAGAAAGAATACCCATGTAAAGCGGGAAAAATCGTCAATAAATGTCAAAACATACCTTGAACCATTTAATGACATATGGGGCAGCGAACCACTGATATCAGAATGGATCAATCCCAAAATAGTAGAGGCTCTGCTAGCCTTGCCGCGGTCGAATCTGTGCTCGAGGTGCTTCCCAATAATGCAACCGGTGCATATTCCCTTCGAGGAACGGAGTTGTGGAAGCCCATCTACCATGGATTTATTTGATAGCAGCAGCAAATACTTATAATTTAGATGTCCAAATCTTTCATGCCAAAGCCTACTAACCTCATTACCATGTGTGCGAAGAGCAGTGGGCTTTGCAAGCGGAATAAAGTGCGAAAACTCATAACATTTTGCAGTGTGGTTTGCCTTTCCAACCGCAACTAGTCTTCCACTTTTGATATCAGAAATTTCAACTGTATTAGGGCTGAATGTGACTTGCTTTGGTTCACCAGTATGTGTCATTTGATACACAGAAAGGAAATTCGAAGCTAAGGAAGGCACATAGAGAACATTCTGAAAGCTTCCATGTTCTACATGAATCGTACCTTTGCCCTTTGAAGAAATTTTTGAGTCATCTCCCAAATGGATGGGGATGGAGCTGTTTGGATAGAATGAGGAAAAAGAATCAATATTTGCAGCCATATGATTTGATGCACCCGAATCTATCAAGAGAGTAGTGGGCTTCGAAACCGTTGCCATGAGTGCTTGTCCTCTTTCATGATCATCATTCCGATCCTTCTTCCTTGCACCGTCAGGAAGGGTTATGTTGTTCTTTTCCAAAAGGAGGGCCATTTGATCTATAGTCTTCTTCATACATGAACTTTCGGGATGAAAGCCACGGTTACAATAAGTACATTTAGATTTTTGGTTACCTTCTTTGCCCTTTTGCTTGGATTTCGAACTGGATGGTGCATCTGTTTGCTTGCCTTTGTCTTTTTGCTTGTGAGGCTCGAATTTGGGCTTCTCCTTCTTTAGCTTTCCTTTACCATTCGAGATCTTGGGTCCTTGAACAAATAGGGCTGAATCTTTGGAGCTTATGGACCCCATTTGAATCAACTTGTCATGCTCTTTTGTAACGGACTCAATGAAGGCATTCAAGGTAGGCATCTTCCATTTCGGGGTAGTTAGCCGACCGGAATTGAAAGTGGAGACAAATACCGAATAATCTTTCCCAAGCTTGCTTAGAATGGAGAGGATCAACTGTTTATCCTCTTTGATAACACCACTGTTCTTCAATTGCAAGTTCAAGTTCTTGAATTTTGTGAAGAATTCAATGATGGTCTCGAAATTCTCAGGATTAAGGCCAATCAATTCATTCTCTAATTGAAAAGCCCTAAGCTCATCCTGCTTGCCGAATAGTGTTTCAAGTTGCTCCCATATGGCTTTTGGAGTCTTCAATCCGCTGAGATGGAAGTGAAGATCTTTGGAGATGGAGAGACAAAGAAGACCATAAGCTTCATCAAGCTTGTTGTAGTGTTTGGTTCGATCTGACATATTGTTTGGCTCCAATTCAAGACCAATAGTGACTCGGTAGTAACCTTTTGAACGTAATATGATCTCCATATCATCTTTCCAATCAAAATAATTGAATGGGGTGAGGATAGGCTTTGAAGAAGAGTATTCCATTGCAAGGATTGAGTCAACTGATGAAGAGGAAGCTTGCATGCAAACTATAGCGAATGCAATTGCTGTAGGGAAGCTTGCATGCACAAGATAGCGAGTGCAATTGAAGGAGACAATAAACCTGCAAATCACATAAAAACAACCACAATAAGGTCGAACAATCCACCCTTTGAGAGTTGCATCACACCTGGGATTGGATTTCAAGCAATGTTGAATAGGTCCAATGTATCAGATCCAGGAATTATGTGGTAACTCAAGCTTCTGGAGTGGTATTGGAATATTTCTCAAGCTTTGCATGCACAGGAGCGAATGCCCTTGAGATATTTCATGCCAAACTTTTTGCAATTTTTAGCAATTCAGTCAAATCTTCTTGTATAAACACCTGTAGAAAAGAGATCTTGTCCCTGCAATGGCTCTGATACCATGTAAAATTAGTCACAGCAGATCTAATGAACAAGTAAATCAATCACAACAGATGAACATAGAAAATATGGTGCAAAACTGTGCAAAACATGCAGCAGTGCTCTCTATCCCAGAAAGGGTGAATGAATTACAATACAAACTGTCACAATGACTGAGCAATTCGAATTGCCTAAGGAGGTCATTCAAATCACTGAATGGAGTAGCTTGACTCTATCTAGGAGTCCTCATCAATCATCGGTGGTGCTCATCAATCACAACAACCAGTCATCCAGGTGTCAATCTGAGTCTAACTGAGTGTAATAAGTGTAACTGAAGTGTGTAGAACTGATTTAGGATCTGGAGGCTCAGTGGGGGCGCATGGGAGGCTAACTGAAGTCAGAACAAGTCACCTAATCAAACTGGAGGTCAAACGGAAGTGATACAGTCAGTCGGGAGTGAAACTAGCCTCAAATCAGGGAGAATCGGAGCTAACTGAATGTAACTGAAGTGGAACTGCAGTGGTAGGTGAACAAGTGCGCCCTTCTCTGGCAGTAGGTGAGAAGTGGGTGCCTTTCAGCTTAGGAGGGCTAAAACTCTGTGGTAGGTGGCTCCCGGGTGCTAGAATGAAGTGGATAAGGTGCTGGAGGCATCAAACTGGTGACTGGGATGCATGCCAGTGCATGCCGGTGCATGCAAACCCTAGATTCTGCATGCAAACCCTAATTTGCATGCAAGATCCTGAAAAAGATGATGTGGATATCCGAACAGTTGGATGCTACCTGTATCTATTGTGACAACCAGAGTTGTGTGAAGTTGTCAGAGAACCCAGTGTTCCATGACAGGTCGAAGCACATCGAGATCAAATATCACTATATCAGGGATATGGTGCAGAGAGGAGCAGTGAAGTTCCTGTATGTTGCGACAGATGAGCAGATTGCAAATGTGTTGACTAAACCACTAGCTAGAGTGAAGTTTGAATACTTCAGAGAAAGGCTTGGTGTTCTTCAAATAGAAGATACTTCGAGGAAGAAGTGATGGGACACATTTGCAGGAGCCATTCCAAGCATGGTGATAGGAGGGTCCTTCCCATGGCTGTGGATGTAAGCGCAGTGTGATGAGCATTAGGACGATGCTCTGGATGATGTTCTGCATGATGTTGATCAGGATGATCACATGTGATGATATGCATCAGGTGGATGCTTTGTATGATCAGTTTGATTATACGATGATGATGAGTATCAGGACGATACTCCAGATGATATGCATCAGGACGATGCTATGATAATGATCTGGAAGATCATATGTGATGAATATCAGTACGATGCTCCAGATGATATGCATCAAGACGATGCTATGATGATGATCAGGATGATCATATGTGACGAGTATCAGGACGATAATCCAAATGATATGCATCAGGACGATGTTGTGACGATGATCAAGATGATCATGCAATGATGATGTGCATCAGGATGATGTACTATATGATGATGATCAGTATGATCATGAGTATCAGGTTGATACTCCGTCGTCGTGGACAGGTTGTGCATGTAGCATAGAAAAGCTCCTGGGAGATCCTATAGTCTAGCTAGGATGCTCTTTCGAGGTTTTGCTACTAGAGGCATGTAATCAGCCCTGGAGATCCGATAGGTTGAGCAGTAAGCTCGTAATCAGTCCTGGGATGCTCTTTAGAGTTCTTCAGGTTGCAAGACACTCTTTAAAGGTTTTGCCTAACCACATGTAATCAGCCCTAGAGATCCGATAGGTTGAGCAGTAAGCTCGTAATCAATCCTAGGATGCTCTTTAGAGTTCTTGCAGGATGCAGGACACTTTTTAAGGTTTTGTGGTGGGGGTCACATGTAATCAGCCCTGGAGATCTGATAGGTTGAGCAGCAAGCTCGTAATCACTCCTGGGATGCTCTTTAGAGTTCTTACAGGTTGCAAGACACTCTTTTAAGGTTTTGTGACAGTCAACATGTAAAAGATACTGGGAGATCCTATAGTCTGAGCTAGGATGCTCTTCCGAGGTTTCGTTGACGCACGTAATAAGTCCTGAGGATTCCACAGTATGGCCAGAGATGATGAAGACCTGCAGGAGGCTAGGCCTACAACCAGCATGAAAAAGGGTTGGCTCTGTAGAACTTCCTATGATGAGAAGAATTCAGAGATAGCCCAGTGATCGAGATGTCGAGTACAGCAGTAGTGATGATGATGATGCTTCGTGATCCAGTGATGATGATCCAGCTCTAGAATTGAAGACTTGCGCCAATACGTATTGATGACCTGTGTCTAGAGAATACCTTCCTAGTTAAGAGGGAGTGTTGATGTATTTGTAACTTCGGAAGATAATCACTTGTATATTACATTTGTACTTTATTGTATATCCAACAGAGATGTATTATTCCTCTGATTGGAAGTGTCGTCATTTGTATTTGCAAGTGTCGTAAGTTACATTGTAAGTGCCTTCATTTGTATTTGCAAGTGTCGCAAGTTACATTGTAAATGTCGTCATTTGTATTGATGGGTTATTAGACCACTAGTGTGGGGTCGGCCCTAGTTAGGTCATGTGGTTGGGTTATTAGACTTCATTAGCAAGTCGGCCCTGTTAGTTTATTGGCAGGTCAAGTCAATGTATAAATAGAGGGTGTGCCTCTCTCATTCTATTCATTCACTCACTTCTCAAGCTCGCATAGCTAAGAGAGAAGGTGGCGCACAAGTGGAGGAGGAGGAGTATCTGCTAGAGACTTCTCTTTGGGTTTGATCATTGTGATCTTGGTTTGTGGCTTATTCTATCTTTGAGGAAGTTGCGGGGTTTTTCATCTTCTTGGTTTTCCCTGAGGAAACTCTGTGTCTATTGTCTCTTGTGTTTATGATTGATATGCTGTACATGTTATTCTCTTAGTGATCCTAGATAATATTGAATGAAATTATCGGAAAATTAACACTTACTACCATAGTTGATAACTTCGACTTTGGCAAAAAATCGACAAGGGTTAGAAATACAACTCCTTGGCAACATTGGGAAAAAAGTTGGGAAAAATCGGCAAACCGCGGCAAACATTAAAAAATGTTGAAGAATGTAACTTCAAAAGATATTCTTATTTGATTTATTTGTATTGTACTTCCTTTAGGAATTATTCATGTTGTATTTATTCAGGAAAAGTCATTGAAAGAATCAATGTAAACCCTACTAGTTGTGTCGGCCTCGAAGAATCCAGAAAAAGCAAAGAATATTTTATTGTATCCTGGACAAGCCGACCCTGCTTGAGAGGTCAAGTCGACCTTTTTTGAGAGGTCAAGTCGACCTTGTTAGGGAGAAAGGTTAGTCAACTGATTAGTATAAATAGGAGGGTCGCCCTCCTCATTTGTCACCTCACTCACTCACTCAAGTTCGCATGAGTAGAGAGAGAAAGTCGAATCAATGGGAGAGAAGAGTAGTTGCTTTTGAAGACATCTTGTTTTGGGTTATTGCACAAGATTGACATTGTACTTTCTGGCGAATCTATATTGAAGAAGTTTTGCTGGGTTTTCTGCCCCATGAGGGTTTCCCAGGATAAATTGTTGTGTACTATTGTTTATGTTGTGCTTGTCTATCTTTCAGTGATCCTTTACTTTATTGCATTTAAAATTCTAACAAAAAAGACAAGATATATCATTTTTTTTCAAAATTTTAAACATATAAAGTAACAACAACATCAGATAAACACATTGGCATATAAAAATGGAGAAAGCACTGATATATATGATGTAGGGTATGCCAAATAAAAAATGATACATTGAAGTCGATACTAAATCCTAAACATTGATAGCTATCCAATCAAGGACTCAAAAGTGGACAACAAATACAAAATGACATCACATATATAAATTTATATCATCGTCACACAGTAGATGTACAATCATACAATGAAAAAAGTCACAAAACTAATGGCTAGCTATCAATATCAATGCCCTCTCCCCCTTTTATGGGGAAAGCTCATGGCCTGTGTTATACCAAATTGTAAATGGGGATGTTTACCCTCATTTTGTTGCATAGATCAGGTTGAGATTCCTTTTGCACAGCAGAGATGTCATGATTGTTGAGATGTTAAATTGCAGTTGTCGTATGTGATGATACCATGCAATTATGTTACAGTACCAGTTGCATGCCTTGAGGATATTCTATTATGGATATATGGTCTTTAGTGATGACTATACTGGATGTTGCTCATGTCACGTACAATTGTTGATTCTGATAAGCATGGTTAGTAGAAATGTTGTGTTGAATAGTACTTGGAAGTGGTTTTTTTTTTATGCACATACCATTGACTAATATCTCTTGAACCTTACAGGGACCATAAATCTCTTTTGGCTCCACCTATGACTTGTCCATCTCCATATCATTCCAACTTTGTGTCTTGAAACCATTGGCTAAGACTTGACAACTTGACTCTTGACTTCCCCTCTATGACCCGTTCACCGTGAAGGTCTCCCTATTATCCCCAGTGTCTCGTCTCTGTTGTGTTGCAACAATCTTGTGATGGTTCAGGAGGCTTCCTTGTAAATCCCTGGGGTTAATTGCTTATCAAGCAAAGAGAGTTTCCATGGAGAAATGTGCTCCCTAGACCTAAAACAAGTTTCCATCTATCCTTGAAATTGGTTAGTGGTTGGAATTAAGAGGTATTGCCTATTTGCTCTAAACAAACATTACTATGGAAACTCCATCGAGCCTATGAATGGTTGATGACAATGGACATAAGGTTGTGTCATCACTGGTGCCGAGAAGGCATTCGAGGCTAGGACGTCTTCCTTCATGGGGCGCACTTGGTGTTGATCATTTGATGTATATCATGTTATAGTGTTATATCTTTGTAAAAGGTGGGCACCAAGGGTGAATTGAGCCCCTAGTGACCCCCTTATGATGTTGCCCCATGTTATATTATGTCGTTATGTTATGTTTGCCTTTCCTAAGGCGTTATTGGGCAAAAGTGTGCCCCCCTCTATGACTTAGTCATTGATCCATGTAATGTAAAAAATAAAAGATCTCCATTGTATCTTTTAATCTCAACCACTCGTTCAAAAAGTGGTAAGGGTTTTGGTCTCTCTCGGATCTATTTAAGAGAGAGGACCACCTCAATGTAAAAGGACTTTTAGCTCTGGATTCATGGAATAAAGGAAATATTTTGTAATCCAACACTTGTGTCTTTGTGGATGAATGTTGATTATGGTGACTAAAACTAGCTTTCTCTTGCATTGAAAGATCTTGTGATAGCTATCGTATCTTTTGGATCCAATTTTTTGTTTGCTAACAGGGAGGCCGATTTGAAGAGGGGCGCAATTGTAGAGGAGAATCACCTTGCTCTTCTCTCTCAGATCTTGGTTTAACAGGGAATATTTTTGTCTATGACCACTTATTCTCTCATCATTTGTCTCTCGCTTGTTATCATCCATTCTTTTTCGAATTACTGATTGATTCTCCTTTGTTGTGTAGGAAAGGAGGGAAGCACTTGGCTCCTTGGGCATTTTACTTGGACGTGGGCACACAAAATCTTCACTTGATCTTGTTGGGGTTAGTCTTCACCATACGGCACGCTTCTACAAACACCCAGTAAGTGATTGCAAGTGTTTTTCTTCTATTTTATTCATATATCCATTAGTCATCTCTTGGATCTACCTTCAAACCTTAGCTTTAAAATTTTAAAAATTCTTTGGGTCACACAACTTGGTTTCTTGGCAAATCCTTTCAAGGTATTTTCATTTATCCCTAGCCCGAAGAGGGTTCTCAAGGGCATCACCCTTTGGGGACTCCATCTACCCAATCCCTCAGGCATTGATCTCTAATCCATTCACCCTCCTTGCTTTTGCTCATCTTTCAGTTGATCTGTGATTTGGGTGTTGCTTGTATGCTTTGATATTGTCAGATCTATCATCATTCAATCTTATCCAAGTGTTAGAAAGCCCTAATTCCTCTCCAATCTACTACTTTGGGCACTTCACCAAGTTTTACCTTCAATCCCCCCAGTGTAGTAGTATTTATCATTTAGTCTAACACTTAGATCCTAGATCTTTCATTAAACTCCTAAGTCAATAAAATTTAACATATCGGGTTGATAATTAACTCATCTTAAGCCTCTCAACTCGAACATAACCCCTTAGTGGCTTCACCCCTCAGATCTAGGGTTTCATCAACTACTCACCTTACGTACTCTACATGCTTAGTTTGATCTGGTGATTTAGCTTAGATCTATCCTTCTAGGTTAGATCAGGGTCTCCCGCTTTGTCAATTGGGGATTTCAGTGGCATAAAGCGAAGAGTGTCTTGATTGGTGTGACAACCAATCTATGGGATCAAGACCCTCTTAGGTCACCTCTTTGGTTGCCCGGTTCCTCTACCATCCTGAATAGGATCATCCAATAAGGGCAACTATAAGTTGTGTGACATCAAAATGGTCCTTTCACGGACAACATCGGCAAAGCCAAATAGTCCACTAGCCTCCCCATACATCTGCATCTCGCGATTAATTGTGTGGAGAGTATCAACATCGGGTACCCTCCTATGAAGACATGTGAGTAGCCCTTCCATCACCTCGCCATTAAAATCAAAGTTACATTTGTAGGTGTTATCACACAACTTGTAGTTGTCCCTAAAGGTTATCCTATCCAAGACGATAGAGGTGTTGGACAACAAAAGAGGTGACCCAAGAGATGGCACGGCTCCCAATGCAATTGGGTGTCACGTTAATCAAGGCACTCTTCACTTTAGATCAAGCCTAAGC
Source organism: Larix kaempferi (assembly GCA_027924585.1). NCBI lineage: Eukaryota > Viridiplantae > Streptophyta > Pinopsida > Pinales > Pinaceae > Larix > Larix kaempferi. Next base: position 8,709,670 of record BSBM01000742.1, read on the forward strand.
AAGACCAAGGGAGAGACCCTAACTTAGCCAATGAAGGCTAGCAAACCCAATCAAGACCTCCTAGGGAAATGTGATGGTGATAAAGTAGAAGATCAAGATAAGATTAGATCTAGATTTAAAATGGATAAGTGGACCCAATGAGTCAGGGCTTGGTTGAAGAGGCTTAGGGAAGGACAAATGTTCAACCAAGGATGAATAAGGGTCACTTATAGGTTTAAATAAGTAGATCTAGATGGATCTAATGCCAAGTAAAAGTACCCAAGTGGGGCCCACCCTTAAAATATGGAAAATGGTCCAAATGGGGCCCACAAGGTCAAAATCAAGATGAAATGGCATTAGGAGGTTTGCTACACAATGGATCTATGACTTTGAGCAAGAAATAGCAATACCCACGATGTAGATCTAGCAAAAGACCACCTACCCAACAAATGCGACCTCCCTTGGAGAGTGCCTTAGATCGGGGGGCAAATGGAGTCGGATGTCCACCAAATTTTAGATCATGAATGTTAAGGTGATTATTAAGGTGGTTTTAATTATTGAGCCCAAGTGATTGCTAGATCTCCATACATCTGAAAAATAAAAATGCAAGGGTTTTGACTTTTAAGGTTTGAGATGATCCATGGATGAAAATGCATGAAACAAACTACTAACCTTATAGATCTTACCTCTAGAGCTTGAGGATACTTTGCAAAGTGGTAACTTTCCCCTATGTGTATATTCAAGAGTGAGATCCAAGCCACCCAAGTGAAATCGCTAGCTCTCCAAGGTCACATGTGCGCCCTCCTCCTGTAAGAAAAGATCTGTATGAGAATCATCCCGACATGAAAATGACTATAAGGATGAAAAGATGAAAGAGAAAGCATCAACTATGTCACTAAGATACAATAATGATACTCCCTCAGACAAAAAGTAGATCAAAGGTAAGATATGGGGTTTCCCCACAATAGCGTCCCCTTGAAACGTCCTCCTCTTCAACCAACACAGCCTCCTGCAGAGCAAGCATTTGGATAGATAGATCCACAATGATACAAAGAGAGAAAGTTGTATATTCAAGTTGCAAAGATACCCATCAAGACAAAAGAAACAGATCCACAAAAATAGTAATTTTATTCCAAGTTTCCAGAGCTCCAAAGATGCCTTTACAATATGGGGGTCTCTTCCTTAAATAGGATGAGGGAGACCAAAACCCTAAACCACTTTTGAAATGAGTGGTTGAGATCTACAGATAAAAAGATACAATCAACGGCTAAGATGAGTCGGTACAATATAACATGGATCACTCACATGAGGGGGATGCGCACTACATAGAAGAAGCCCTAGGGGGGTGCGCACCACATAAAGATGGCTAAAATACAAGTGTGCCACATAAGATGACTAGGACAAGTGACTAGGATCACATGGTGGGGCTAGGAGGCATTACTTTCCTTCACTAGTATCACCCCAAGGAACAATAATATAGCATAAGACTCAATGACATGTCCAAGTATACAAATGATCAAATCCTAGCCATCTCAACTGAGAAAAGAATACATCAAAACACATCCTGATGACTGTGTGGACCCCACTGAATGCTGCAAACTGATTTGGAAGGAGTGGGATACACCATAGATGATCTCAAAGCAGACCTCATGCCAAAACCTTGCCTCAATTGCCCAAATCAAATTCCTAAATGACCTTTTTATTCCACCTGAAAAACCACCAAACTGCCCACAGCCCACTGTCTGGTGCCGTGCCTGTGCGCAAAAACTGACTATACCATCATGTTCGGAAGGGGGGTAATATGGTAATAACAAGTGGCTGGACCACCCCCTTCCTTTGTAGCGCCCTAGGCAACGACTAGCCTCCAATGCTCTAGCTGGACAGGCCACATCAGCATGGCCAAACTGGTCAACAGGTGAAAAACTGCTCAAAACATGCCTGGGAGTGCCTGAAACTGAAAGATAAGTGTCTCAATGGATCCAGAAGACCCAAATCCACTAGATATGAGTACTCATACACCTCATGGTAACCTATAAGATCATCTGTAGCATCCACTCATACCCGGACAAGTAAAAATATGATGATCTGGAAATAATAATAATCAATAAAAACTGCAACAATCATCATCTGAAACCTTTGCCCGTCATATGGAATCATCAAAAGGTATATAAGGGACCATGGATCAACATCATACAATATAAGTGGTCCATCTCATCACGGATATCAAGGTTGACCTTGGCCAAACTAGGTTTGACTGGTGAAAATGATCAAAATATGACTGTGGCCAAAGAAGCCATGCTGCTGCAAGTGCAAATGGTTAACACATGCTCTTTAAATCATTTTCATAGCAAGACTCTAAAGCATTAAGCATTATTTCACTAACAGTTAATAAATAATAGTAGGTTAGTTAATAATTTACATTCAAGAAGAACCTCAAGAATATACTCATTTGTAGACATGATCAATTTGCTAGTAGAGGGTGAAGGCTAAGGATGCAAGGCTAGGCCAAAAGGGGATGACTTGAGTGACTTGACACTGTGATACTTTGGATAAGGGAAATGGTGTTACACACTTAAGCATGTGTTGGACAAAGAATACACAAGGAATGGCGGTGTCTCACAAATGGGTAAGTTGTTTAGAGAAGTGTTTATTCAACCTTGGCAAAATGTCTACTACTAGAACCGCCGTGAACTAGGTTCCCGGCTAACCGTAACTTGAGGTTCTAGGGGACACTTAGAATTAGTTGTCCCTTGCTCCATCTCATATCATAACCCGCAGGCTCAATGAGGAAAATTTCACATAAGGTCAGCAGTCTTTAGATTTGGCATATATTTAACTATTGCTTTATTTGGACCTTTCATTTCATTTCATATAATTTCATGGCCAACAATCTTTAGATTTAGCATACATTTATCCATTGCTTTTTAGGCCTATAGGACCCCTCTGGGATTTTGCATGTGCTTAAACGCACAACTAATCGCAGCTTTCATCCAGGGTGCTTTTGCATTACATTTCATAACCCTTTTTATTGGGTTTCACAAAAGATATACATCAATAATTTCCAAAGGTAGTACAATTTGTTTCAGGTTTAGCCAACACAACTCAAGCAACTAAGGGGACTTCCACAATCAAGATCAAACATCGGGGCAACCGACTAGAGAGATCAAGGTATAAAATCCAACTCACCAAAGGTAAGTTTTGTTTCCAACTCAGAGTCGAAACACAAAATAAACATGGATGTTGTCCAACACAGAGGCAAAAGCAGGGAGGTCCTCCATATCACAAGTCAAGGTGTAAGTCAAGGTAAATATCAATAATGAGGAAGGATAAATGGATAGATGGAGACAAGTGAAAAATGGTGCCTAAGCTAGCAAGTCAAAAGACAATAGTGATCATGTCCACATTCCTAGGAAGGTAAAGACCAACGAGTATAAAACAAGAGTTTCCAAATGTCAGTAATACAATCATGCATATAATCCATAACAACCAATTTCATTTTAACATATATATACTGCCAGATCATAATTACTATATGCCAAGTCAATGCTATCAAAATGACCTAAACAGCAAGATAATAATACCAATGCACATCATATATATACTAGGTCATTTATCAATATCTGTAATCCGGACCAACTACACCCACTGAGAACACTGCATCTGAAACATTGAACAATGCCCTGTATCTGTATGGAATAAAAGGTCAATATCGGTCATCAAATCTGAGGTCTTAAGGCTCAACCTTGGCATAAGGTCTACTGTATGTCTGATATAAGGATGCTCTGATGTGCGAGTGATCATAAATAATGTTGCTCATCATAGCTGATCTCATTGAATATGTGCAAAGGAAAAGCTCGGAAAAGTGCAGATATCTGCTATGTAACCATGGTAACCCAGCTACTATGGATGTGATAACATCTAGCTCCAACTGGGACAAGTGCTCTAAGGGAGAGAGTGCTTGAGAACCTCAGAATATCTGGTCCCCAACACTAACTATATCAATCTTCAATCCAACACTTGACTTGTTTTGCTTTCATCTTTATTTGTACCTATCTCTACACACACGGAAAGCAAGCTACCATGTGACGCATGTATGGGATAAAAATATAAATGAAATAAACTGCATAAATGAAATTCTAATCTAGAGCAAAAATTAAAGTGCATGTAAAAATGAAAGTACTAACTCATAAAAATTTTAACATTTTCATTTTATTAATGTGAATGCAGGAGATGAGAAAGGCTTAGAAAGAGCAGACTCAACTCACTCAAAAGACTCAGCAAAAAGGAAAAGCACTCAAAAGACTCGCAATACTCAACACTCAGAAAAAGCAAAAGGCACTCAAATCCTACTGCTCAAGTGACCTTTTTCAAAGGCCTACCTACTCTAAATAGGCAAGAGGAGTCCTAGGTCAAGTCAAGTTAGGGATATAAGCCCTTAACTCTCTTTGATTGATAGGTAACATGATCTCCTGCCCAGTCCAGGTAGTGAGGAAACACATATCATCAATGCAACGCTTGACAATGAGCGGTCCAACCCAAATATCGCCAAATCCCCTAGATCGTATGTAAAATAACTCATTAAGCACAATGACCCTATCACCACATGAAAATCTCTGGCGATTGACAGAATCAGGGATGTCTTCAACATTGCGAATTGGGATGGGATGGATATCAAAATTGCATTGAGGTTAGGGTGTAACTATTCTCGAGTTCCTATTAGAAGGAACTGCATCAAACCTAGGAGGTCCACCTTCTAAAGGAATGGCTACCCTACCAATAAGGACTTCCTGAATCACTCTTCTCCTTGGATGTTCATCTCTCGGTTCTTCACTCTGGGTGAATGATATACTTGGGAGTTTCTCCAACATTCCAAAAATCTCTACTGACAACTTCCTCATCTTCCAATGGAGATGGTACATTTTGGTTTTCAATACTCCTACTACTACCTTCTCCAGTTGGGATGGGAACAACCATGCTTTCTAAAATTGCTAGGTGGCTGGTGGGAAGTGGCGAATGACTCGAAAGCATACTAGAATCATTCTGAGCTCTCGTGTTCAAAGATGTTGGTGGAGTAGGAATGTGAGATGCATCAATAGAGTGCATACTCTCTTCACCAATAGGTAACTCACGGGGAAGAAGAAAACTAGGGATGTTCCTAAGTAAAGGATAACATAAAGAGAACTCATCCTCATTGGTTGTAATGTTGGCATGAGGCTCCTCCTGAAAGATAGCTAGGTTGTTCAAGGAGAAATCACCCTCAGGAGCATCGTGTATCAGGGCATGTTCTTGCCAACTCATGGAGTTGTCATTCACTTGCCTCAAAATACCATCTTCCAAGGACATATGAGATAAATGATCAGGAACATCAGAAAAATGATATTCATTTGGTTCTTCATCGTTCCCCAAAATCGGGGAAGAATGTGTTCCTACAATGTTGTTTGTCCTAGGAATAATGTGATCAAGCTCTTGCCTTTCTCTTTCCATATTATGATCAACCAATGTAATCCATTCATTAACCGTCCTAGGTATATTCTCACCCCTTCTTAATTGATCTAAATCAGTCTCAGAGTTGTTTGTTTCAGTGATAGGCTCAAGTTGATCCATTTGTAGGTCCACATCACTAAGTTGGTTTAAAGCTCTAATTTCTTCCGACACTTCTCCACGATGTAGTTCAAGATTTATCTCTCTAGCAAAAATAGTTCTATCCCTCTCTTCCTCAGAAGAACTATCATCTCCAAAAGATCTCCAAATCTCTTCTCTTCATGTACTATGATCCCCACTATGGCTACCCATGACTATAAAGATGCCCTCGGGCATTAATTCTCCCTCACCATATGTGTTCCTTACACCATCCTCGTAACTTTCAAGGTGACCATCGTAAAATGGCTCCCGATATATCCTAAATAAAGACCCATCAGAGTTAGGAATAGTAGCGTATGATAAGTCCATTTGAAGATGTCCCCCTAGTCCAGCAAACCACTTTCTACACAAAAGCATCCCGTAGACTGGGGTAGATCTATGACTACTATGTCCATTAGCATGGATATATCAGGGCATGAAAACAAGTCAACTCTCAAGTTTTTAATTAATCCAAAGACTTGAACTGGTCTTGAGTCAACTCCACACACATTCCTGTAAGGCCTAGTTATCTTTAACCCCATGGCTTCCATGACTTGCAAAGGCATGACATTCATAGAAGCTCCAGAATCTAGCATACAGTTATGAAGAAGGGTGTCACCTATGTGAAGTGTAAGATAAAAAGGATGATGACCACCATTCTTCCTCTCATACAGTGCTATCTGGATATTGATGGGAGGATCCTCTTCTTCTTCAACCATAGCACTAGGTGCCAAGTCTGGGAAATGTTGATCCCCACCATAACTAGTGGTAGGTTCAGGGATACTCTCGAAAAATTCTACCACTTGTTCTTTAATGGATGGGATTCTCACATTTTCAATGAGTGAGGAGAAAACCCCACAACTGCCTCAAAGATAGATTCGTCACTAATACAATATCACAAAATGGAAAACCCAAAATAGGAAGTCTTCTACAACTCTCTCTTTCTCCTCCAGCGAACTTGTCTTCCCTCTCTTTCTTATGTGAACTTGAGTGAGTGAGTGGTGTGTCCAAATGAGAGAGCAAAGCTCTATTTATAATTTATGTTAGGGGTGACCTAATTCCTAATTAGGTCAACCTCACTAACCTGACTGGGCTGACTTGTCCTAGGGAGACTCAATAATACATTTTACATTTGACTCTGGGGGATCTAATGCCCCGACTTACAATGGAGGTTTTACCTCAATGACCTTGCATGACCAAACATAATAATGACATCCCCAAATGGAGGAAAAACATCTCCGTCGGAGGTACAAGTAAAATACAAATATAAAATACAAATGAATATCTTCCGAAGTTACATTTACAACAACAGGATGATCTTCTTCTTGTTCTTGTGAATAAAATTTGGGATGTTTTCTAAGTTTGCTCATGCATGGTGGATGCTAGGAATTGTTGGAATAACACAAAGCTCAAGTCATGTTTTGTCTTTCTTGGTGAAGGTAGGCTAGTTTTTATTTTTTGATGATTGAATGGCGGCCCTAGGGCTGCATTTTTTCTAAATTTGGTTTATTTTTCTGCCTTTTATCAACTTTGCATGGTCTAAAACGTTCCGTAGAGGTTTTCCTTAGTTTGGCTTTGGATCTCCAAGTTTTCCATAGATTAGGCCCTTACAACGAACCCTAGAGGATGTTGTAGGAAGCCCTAGTTTAGAGTCAAGGAGAAAAATCGGTCTAAGGAGGCTGGTCACCTCTCCTCTAGGCCTAGGGTTTTAGGGTTTCATCCATTAAAACCCTTGTTTTATCAAATTTTTATCAAATTCTTGCATTTTTCATGTGTAATTATTGCATTTTATGGTAGATTAGGCTAATATTTTAGGTCTGCAATTTATGTCTGAAAACCCTAAAAAAATATAACAAAATCACAAAAATAGAAAAATATTATTCTTTTTGAATTTCTGGGCCTCCCTAAAATTTCGGCCCTCTCTCCTAAAAACTCGGCCTGGCCTTTTAAGCCCTAAAAACCCTAAAACGAAATTCCAAAAGGCCTAAAACACCTAAATCTACCCTACACCTGTCCTCTTACCTCCCTAAGCCTTCCTACCCCCTCGACCAACATTCCTAGGGCCACGGCCTACCCTCTTGTGCCCCCGGCCTCCTTAACAACCCCTCCTTCCATTCTTCCAACCAACTCCCACCTCCATCCCAAGTCTACCAAAATTTCTCCTGCTACCCTAAAACCTACCACAAAAAGACAACATAAAGACAACAAAAGAGGTTAGTAAATGTTAGACTACATTTGTGAAAGAGGTACATAACTGTTGTTTAATAAAGGCTGACATAAAAGGTTTAAATTGTTGTTGTTTTGCATTGGTTAAATCAGGTCTGGCAGCTTGTTCAATATTGTTAAATGCTACAGGACTGCCTTTTCTTTAGGACTGATTTCATCCATTATTTGGCACTATTTAGATCATTTGATTGGCTACTGATCACTGTGTAAAATGCATTCACCTATGCCTAACAACTACTTCAAAAATTGCTAATAGCTACCATACACTACTGATTGGTGAAAGTCTGATTCTAACTAGAGATATCTACATATGCTCCATATAATCTCTAACACATTGGTTACAATACTGTATGAATGCACCAGTGAGTGTCGATCCTAGAGTGCTCATTCATTAAATTGGAATGTTGTTGTTGTTTGTCGATGTAATACCTAATTTAAATGTCCTTACAGTCATGATGTTTTGAATGTCTAACTCTAAGCAAGGAAGCACTTTATTGCTTAAACTTGTTATTGCTTGACTTACACTAGGACAAAGATAAGGGAAAGTGTCATCATTTATATCGATAGTTGTATGACCTCATGCTATTTATTTTGCATATATGTACTCCACCCAAAGGCACTAATCTATGCTTGAGATTGTGGAAGGTGTTTTTTATTGACAGGCACACAGATAAGGGCTCTCCCCTTGGAGGTCAAGACTCTCCGAAGAAGATTGAGGAAGTGTGGTTGAGGTGACATTGGGTCACACTCCCCTTGCATTGTTTATTGGACCCTATCCCTGCTAGTTTGTCCGGTAACATTTTTGGCACCATTGTCGGGGACATTTTCAAGTTGGTTGAAGTGTTGAATCCAGGTCCTTAGCAAAAACAACATTTGGTGAGCCTCGAGGTAAGTCTTTGTTTGATATCATCACATTTTTCTTTCAAGACTAATCTTGCAGGTTTGTCTAGCGACTCCGATTAAAGACACCTTCTCCATTATTGAAGGTACGTTCTTGTTTTGTATTTGGTGAGATTTGTTTAGTCTAACTTGACAGGTCTCTCCTGGCGACTCCCACTGAAGAAAATCAAAAGAAGTGCTCTGCAAGAACAAGACCAAGAGACAAGCTTTACTTTGATAAATTTTTGTTATAGGCTTGTTATCACCCAACTTGTAGTTGCCCCAAATGGTGGATCCTATACAAGATGGTAGAGGGGATAGGCAACCAAAGTGGTGAACCAAGAGGGCCTCGATTCCCAAGATGGATTGGTTGTCACGCCAATCGAAGCACTCTTCACTTTATACTATCAAAGCCACAGATAGTAAAGGGGGAGACCCTGATCTACTCCCAATAGGAGAGATCTAACCCAAACACTAAATCAAGCTATGAAATAGAGTACGTAAGGTGAAGGGAGGAGAACCCTATATTTAAGGAAACAATGTCAATGTGGAGGCTTAAGAAAGATAAGATTAGATTATGAGTGCTTAGACACAGTGACTATATGATTAATAATGATTCCGGGATTCAAGTGCTAGAACAAATGATCAAATTTAACTGCCTTGGGACACGTGACCCTAAAAATAGGGAAAATGATCCAAGGAGTAGATCTAAAGGTTTATGGATTTCTAGCACAGCTTGAAAGAAAGATCTGACAGTAGGTATGCAAGCTCAACATGCAAGGGTTTAACAACCTGGAAGACAGGCTAACCAAAGAGGGCGCAAGGGTAGAGATCAGTGCAAAGCCTAAAGGGGCAGATGGAGTCCTCAGAGCATAATGCCCTTGAGAACCCAACTGGGGGTTGGCCGTAAGGTAAAAACCCAGAAATGGTTTGCCAATAAACCAAGTGGTTAAGCCTAGGGAATTTTTTGATTAATTTAGAGTTAGGGTTTTAACAGTAAATGAAATGGCCAATGGATTGGAACCCAAAATAACTGAATTTAGAGTAGATCTTACCCGGATAATCTTGCAGATGCCTTGATGATGATGAGATATGCCTTCCCGATCAATTTGAGGTGATTTGAGTGAGTGTCCAAGTGAAATCGATTTTCCCAAAGAACCAAGTGCGCCCTCCTCTCTTGCACAACAAACTACGTAAGTTAGATTTGTTGCATCAAAAGAAAATGACTGTAACAACAAAAGACATATCAAATGGAAATCAAAGATCACAATGATACTATTGAAAACCCCTTGATATTAGCAGCTTCAAGAGAAACGAGTTGAGGAGCCCCCTGCAAAAACGTCCCAACTGAAATCGCCCTCCTGTAGATAAACATTATTTCCACAATATATTTGGATTCACCACTAAATCTCAAATGCTAGGTGACAATAGATTTTCCAATCAACATCTAAGAACATCAAATTAAAGAAGATCCAAGAGTCTCTGCAAATAATTCTTTTATTATCAAATTCCAAGAGCCAAAGTCCTTTTACAATGAGGGGGGTCTCTCCTTTAAATAGCAATGGGAGAGACCAAAACCCTAACCACCTTTTTAACGAGTGGTTGAGATCAAAAGATACATAAGTGAAAATCAATGGTTGAGATGAGCCCAAATATAAAGTACATGGATCAACTCAAGAATAGAGGGGGCGCACTAGCTAAGTCGCCCTAGGGGGGACGTACCACATAAAAGTGACTTAAGTCACAACATAAGCTCATGGTGGGTCTAGGAGGTGAAATATTCCTTCTCTAGTGTGTCCCCATGGCACAATAACATGATATAACATCATCAAAGTACAATATTGTGATCACATGGCCAAATTGTGCCCCCTCAGAGACACAATAAAAACATAATATATAAGCTCGGAGAGTGTGGGGCCCACTGGATGTTGCAATCTGCTCTGGAAGGTGTGGGAAGCATCACACACATCATCAAAATCAACCTCATGCCATTTCCTTGCCTCAGTAGCCCAAATCGAATTCCTCTATAGCCATTTTACCATTTTTTATTCCTAAGAAAATCACTTATAAAGGAATAAAATGCTTGTAGCTCACTGCATGGTACCTGGGGGCCAAAACTGACTGCACCAAAATGTCTGAAAGCATGGTAATAAAGTAATAACAAGTGGTTGGACCCCATGATTTCTCTGTAGCGCCCTAGGTGAACCAAATAGAATGCTAAACTCTACTGCCAGGCCATTTTAAATGGCAAATCTGCACTAAAGTGATAAACTGAAAAATATCTCAACTGAAAATGCCCGAAACTGCAAACTGAGTATCCCAATGGACTCAGAAGGTCCAAATGCACTAGAAATGAGTACTAATACACCATGTGGATATCTATATAATCATCTGGAACCATAACCATGCCCGTATAGATAAAAAATACTAATCTGTAAATGATCAAAATCATAAAAATATCACAAATCACCATTTGAAACCTATAATTGATGCATGGAACCACATGATGGGTAATGGAAGACCATGTATCATCAATCTCTACCATCACTGGTCTAACTCATCTCATGTCCTATGGTTGACTTGATCAAACTGGGTTTGACCAGGTCAAAACTGACTAAAATATGACCCAGGCTAAAACATCAAAATGCTGCAAGTGTAATTGGATAAGACATGCTCCGTTAGTCATTCAAATAGCAAGACTCTAATCATAAAGTAGCATTTCACTGGCGGTTAAAACAAAAATAGATATTCAATATAAATTTATAAATAATAATAGCTCATAATAGAACCTCAAGAATATACTCACTTCATGGTTGTGATCAATTTGCTAGTAATGGGTGAAGGTGGATAAATGAAAGGCAAGGCTAAGGGATGACTGTACTAACTTAACACTATGATACTTTGGAAGTAGGAAAGGGAATACACACTCAAGCATATGTTGGATAAAGATAACACAGGGGATGGCAGTGTCTCACGAATGTAATAAGTTGTTTGGGAAGTGCTTATTCAACCTTGGCAGAAGTCTACAACTCACATCCAAGCCGACTTAGCTCCATGAGGATCTTTTCTAGAGCCGCCATGGCTAGGTGTCCGGCAAACCGTAATTCGAGACTCTAGGGGACACTTAGAAGTAGCTGTCCCTTACTCCATCTCACATCACAACCTGTAGGATCCGTGAGGAATTAATCATTACATTCAATTTCCATGGCCAGCAGTCTTTGGATACAGCATACATTTAACCACTGCTTTTATTAGGCCTTTCATGTCCCTTCATTGGGGATTTTACATTTCATTTATGTCATTCATTTCATAGCCCTTCTTTCTTTGTGCTTAGAGGCACGGTTTTGATTTCATTTCATTGGGCTTTCACAAGAGATACATAATAATTTCCATATACATGTAATGATGGTAGTACTATTTGCTTCAAGTTTTAGCCAACACAACTTAGGCAACTCAGAGCCGAGACACAAACTAACAGGGATGCTATCCAACAAAGAGGCTAGAGTGGGGAAGTCCTCCATATCACAGGCTAAGGTGTAAGTCAAGGTAAAACTAAAAACTGGAAGGTGACGAATGGATGAGGACAGTGAGAAGTGGTGCCAATACTAGCAAGCCATATATGGTGGGAATGATCACATACTTTCTCCTAAGGAGGGTGAAACCAATGAGTATAAACAAGAACTTCATGATTCAGAGCAAGCTAGACCATAAAGATTTAATTTAACAACCATGTCCATAATATATAGATATACCGCCAGATCATGACCACTAAATGCTAAATCAAGCTACCAAAATGACCAAAAGAACAATACAAACCAATACACATCCATATACCTGCTGGGTCATATACCTATACCAATCATCCAAACCATCATTTGTCAACTGGAAACCTGTTGCTACACATCTGGGCACTGCATACTACTCTATATGGTAAAAATGGCTACATCGGTCCTCAAATCTGAGTTCATGAGACTCAGTTATGGCATAAGGCTGAACAAATCTGCTCATGGGCTGCTCTGAAAACATAAGTGATCCTGGAATAAATGCTCATCTGATGCTGATCTCAAGCATCTCAGTGTAAAGGACTGGCTGAAAAAGGATTGGAATCTGATCTGAAGATATGGTATCCCCGGCTACTATAAATGTGATAACATCTGGCTCCCGCTGGGACAAGTGCTCTTCTGAATAGAGCGCTTGAGAACCTCAGAATCTCTAGTCCTCATCACTCTGCTACTCGTATCCTCGATCATGCGCTATATGTGTGATTGTTGCATGTTCTGAAATATTTATTTATGTTGTTAAATAAGTTCAGATTTGATTTATTTAATTAAAGAGAAACATAGGACAGCAGTCACCTAGGGCCTCAAAATTTACAGGGCTTTGATCTTGGCATGATTGGTTAGCATGCCACTTCATCAATTTTAACTGCTGTCATCAGCATGTAAAGACTAGTGGTGAGGGTGCCTTCATGGTTGAGATAACTATTAGAGATCTCATGATTTTTTAATTGTTGTTTGTATGCAGTATGCACAGCAGACCAATAAACAATACTTAAAAGTCCACGCATACCTGGGTAAGAGATACAGTTGGCTCTAATTGTAACCTCCACCTATGCAGTTGACTGCATGTCAAACCAAAATAACTACTCCTTTAACTTGTGCTTTTCACTTCTTCACATGTTCTCTCTCATTGCCATTTGACAGTGTGTTACAGTTAATGATATACCAAGAAGGCCACTTTTCTTGAAACAATGGATGGCTGCAAAGCTTGGGACATTTTAACTATCAATATGTATTTGCATGTGGACAGTTCTTTAATGCTTTTAATTACATCACCTCTGTCTCTCTTGGCTCATTTGTAACGTTACAAATTGTGCCATTTATATATAAATGTGCATGATACCTTTGAGCAGCAGCTTTAGAATGAGGATCTTTTTGAAGGGACACATCTGGTGAATTCCAATGCAAAGTTGCAGTACCTTCCGCATCATAGACACCAAAAACATATTCTTGATTTAACCTTTTCTTGTCCAGGCGGACTTTGCTGCACTTTTTCTTTGTAGCAGAACACATACGACCACCACCCTTCATGTCTTAGGAAGCACTGGTCCTTCAACATTTCAAGAAGCTCATCAAGTGTCTTTGCCTTACTCTGCTTATCCATTACCAAAGTGACACTACTGCTGTATTGTTAATTGGATTCTTTAAAGCCCTTATTTTCCTCATGATTTGTAGAAAGCATTCATACTTCTCCCCATCGCTATCAGTCATTGTTATTAAATTATGTCCCAGCTCCTCTCTGTTGGGTGTATGCTACAGGTAAGTGCTTGAACTGGGCACCTAAATCCACCATTATATCTGACCTGTATATCTGACCATTAGGTGAAGTTCAATTATGTCCCAAGTACAGGATTTGAAGCATGACATTTTGTTTTTTTGGAGACAACAGCTAAGGCTGCGCTCCATACTGGTTATATCTCCTAAACCAAATGTTTTGTTGCTGCTACAGGTTGCCTTCTAATGACTGCACTATGAGTTTAGAACCACATGGGACTTAAACACCAGATTAGTAAAGTCAAAGCACCTCTCCAGGATCATTCCATTTTCAATATTCAAACGTATCACGGGCCAAAAAATATTCTTACGCAGATCCACTCTGAAACCTTGCTTACAGATATAGCATTCATGTGCTCAAATAATATACTGTAAAATGATGCTAGTAATGCACAGTTACTTTCTTGAAAACTTTGATTATCAACAGTCACCATAGCAGACTTTCACTTAGATTGAAGTTATGCCTAAAGCTCTGTACTCAAGAATATTTAACTATGCTTCTGCCCCAACAATCCTCTTCAATACTTATTGAAGGTTCCAATGTAATACAAGCTGTATCCATTACAGAGCTCTTACTGCCTTGGTCAGGTACACAAACAACCTGATCATGATTAGTTTAGATTCCAATGGGAAGCATCTTTACAAAGGCAAAATTAGCCCTTTTCTGGGCAGTCTTTTTAGTAAGAATATGAACTAATCCTTTTAGCAAACATTCCTCTGACCCACAACTATGCTGGCACTGCCTTCCTGGAGGCAGATTGTGTGTTAACAGTATGTAGGCATGTATTTGTATAGAGTCTAGACAGCTAAACACTTTAGCATGCAGCTGGAGCACGGTCTGTGGGAGAAGATAGAATCCGAGGATGGAGCACCGCAACCAGCAGTAACCAGATCTATCTATGAAGCTTGAATTGATATTTCTTATTTCTCTTAATGGCACTTTTTGCCAATGCTGATTTCTAGTTTTCGGCTGGTGTTCATTTGGGGCCTTCCTCAAAATTTTGATTTGGTAACGATGTAAATGAATCTGCTAAGCATGTAAAATACAGTTGAAGTGATTTTCCTGTTGGTATCTGGAGTCAGAACTGGACATTTAAATGATCAGTTAGGACCTAAGAAACAGGACATGTCCAACTGGGGGCCCATGTCCATATCCTATGTATCGGATATGGACACGCTAGCGGCTAGACCATGTGTCCAACACATGTTTGGCACATCCCACAACAGGACACGTGCCAAACACTTGTCAGACACGTGCCCTAGACGTGTCCAACGTGCCAAACCCATGTTGGACATGTGCCCTAGACATGTCCCACATGTCCAACATTTTTTCATTGTATTTTCTCACTTTTATGTGTAGGGAAAGAGCTCTCACGATCTCTCGTTGTGTAAGTGAAGGATAAAATAGAGATTTTAAGGGATTCCAAGTGTTTTGTAAATGTTCTAGTTTCTAAAAAAATGGATCTTTATTTCTATATTTTATTTTTATAACTTTTTTAATAAATATATATTTTTTCTTAATATATATATATGTCCCCGTGTCCTGTTTCCAAGGTCAACGTGTCCCATGTTGAATACTCATATTACTATTTCCATGTCCTCCATGTCTCATGTCCTCGTCTCATTTGACTTAGGTTAGGACAGTCAAATTTCCTTTTTGTAAATACAAAAATCAGTGATATATTGAAGAGCGGTCATGCTCCAGGTCTTACAAGACAATATACACTGAAGAGCATCAGTGATTTCATCCAAGGAAAAAAAATGTATTTAAGTACATATGTGCATGTATGCATATGTATATATTTGTTGTATCCTAGCTGTATCTTACCCTGATTTTCTAAAAATTTGTTGTAACCATTCTGGATACCGTCTCGGTATTTGTTCCCATATTTGTATCTGTGCAACTTAGTTTGTAAACCAATGAGTGTGATATGCAATATCTAAGAAATATGTGTGCAAACCTGTTTATCTAAACCAGTAATTAATAAACTACCTCGAGCCTTCTTAGAGTACTCTTTTATATAACATAGGCCATACTCTACAAATGCTTTAAGCACTGTTATACTACATTGTGCAGATTTAACTAGTCCCCATTTAGCTCAAACTTGGTTGCTCAACCAAGTTAGTATACTTTCTCCATTTGCTCTCTAAAAAAGAAATGCACATTCACAAAGGCAGGAGCTTGCTAGTATAAATGGTCAGGAAGAGATTTGTGAGTAATAATTTTAATCAAAATGCAGAAAGGTGACAATAAATGTTCTCGATGTTAGATCAGTTCATAAAGTAAGAAATAATGCATTAGCATATTATGGGAAACTAATTTAAATAAATAGGAAGATACACAAAGTGATTAATTGATAAATCCTCACACTGGTAGACTTCAGCTGTTAGGTCATGGAAAAATACTTCAGCTGTTAGGATCCTAAAAATGTTTAATCTTTTTTCAAAGGAGAATGTCTTTTCCAAGCAGAGAAATATATATAGGGATTCTCTACATGCAGGCTACAGGTACTGTTTTTAAAAGAGAATGTCTTTTCAAAGCAGAGAAATATATATAGGGATTCTCTACATGCAGGCTACAGGTATTGCCTCCTAGTTTTCTAAACGGAGTCAACAAATATTTTAGGTTTCAAAGAGTTTCTGGTTTTGAGGCAAGTACCTTCAATTCATGCAAGAGAGATACCACCCTTTCCACAATTAAAGTAGCACCTTTATTGTCAACATTTTGATTCAAATGATCCAATTCAGCTTGTACCCATCCATTCTTCTGATCCTGCCAGTCCAGACAATTTCATCTGAAAAACGTTTAACGCAAGAAAAGTTCTATGGAAAGAATGTGATGGTAAACTGACAAAAATAGAAATTCCAAGCTTCTTATAATCAAAAGAATTTAAATATTTAAGGCTGACAAATTGGGTTAATAAAAAGTTTGTAACTTAACAAATAAACAATAAGAACTGTTAACTGCTACCGTGTACAACTAAAAACATCACAAGAATTCAATTCGTCAACCATATAAATGAACTAAAATGCCATTGAAAAACATCCACACATTTAGTTTCAGACAGAAAACATATTTAGGAACAATGAAGAGACTAACAAGATAGGAGACCATATTGACAATATCTAAATTGACACAATAAAATAACAAATTAGTGAGAGAGAGTAACTCGTTGATATGCTTTTAATCTCAAATCAGAAAACCAAATACTACGAAAACCTGATCCTTCATATTCTGCTCTAATGTCTCTAATGATTTTTGTGCTCGACTCAGCTCATCCTTATAATCCTTTATACGTGTTTCCTGTTCCTCGATCTTCTTTATAAGAATGGTACCCTATAATGTCAAAGCTCATTAGTAAATCTCAAAGAAGTTAAGAACTACTTGTGAATATAAATTCAATGCTGCTGGTTTACAAATTCTTTTAACAAGAGATAAGAAACTGTTACCTGGTTTTTCCAAGGTACATTATCTTCACAACCAAGTGTGTAATTTGAAAGAGAACACTGGATTTCTTCTAGACATGAACCAACAATCTGACCCCTATATCACAACAAAGTCCTCTTAGAGAGTGCTAAAAGAAAGAAAAGCTGAAAGCAGTCACAACCAAAGCTCATAAAAAGAAACATCAAAATTGAAAGTGGCATCAAATATGACTGCAAAAGATATGAGAGAGTTCTCGTGGCTGGCTTTTCAAAGATTTTTCACTAGTGGAGTCAGAAGTAGAACTCTTTCTTCAAGTTGAAATTAAAGAAAAGCTGAAAGCAGTCACAACCAAAGCCCATAAAAAGAAACATCAAAATTGAAAGTGGCATCAAATATGACTGTAAAAGATATGAGAGAGTTCTCGTGGCTGGGTTTTCAGAGATTCTTCACTAGTGGAGTCAGAAGTAGAACTCTTTCTTCAAGTTGAAATTGGCATCAAATATAACTGCAAAAGGTATGAGAGACAGTTCTCCTGGCTGAGTTTTGGGAATTTCTTCACTAGCACTGTCAGAACTCTTCTTCAAATGTTGCTTCTAGGGTCTGTGTGAATGGACAGCTATCAAAAGAGATTTTGCTTCCTGGGTCCTATTACAGTTCAAACTAGCATCTGTGATTAAGCCCAAAGAAACAATGCTAGCCCAACTGCAACTTAGAGGTGTTACCCACTGTCAACTCAGTAACTACCTCTCTACACTTTAAGTTGGCTCTTCTCCAACTCAAAGGGGGCTTCACTAGGATAGGATTGCCAAGCTACTATGCCAATGGAGGATCAAGGTGATTTGAAGAGAAAGCTTAGCAAAACAGTTTTGTTGTTATGCTATAGGAAATAAAAAGGGGTGATGGGAGGACCATGAAGACTAGTGCCAACCCAACAAGGCAAATGGAGTCAAGGGAGGCTAGTCCAAGAAAGGGGCAAGTTCATGAAGGGATAGGGAAATTAGGGCTGCAGTCACATGCTACAATGAAACAAACCCTGACATACTGAAAAATGAATGTCGGAATTCATTAGGAGAACCCAAGAACGGTGCCACAACGAAATGTTGCTAACTAGGCTGTGACTTATACAATGAAGTATTATAAGCAGCAACTATATAAATATCATAATAGCAATGTAATATAACCATGCATAAGACAACAAGGGGAATTTAGAGGAAATACTTCTCACATAAACCCCTTCCAATGAGGCAAGTTACCCTTTCAATTGGCCCTAATTAACAAGTTCTAGTTATTCTACATTTCATTTGCAATATTTAGATATAGGAACAACAATGCCACACTTTGAATGGAGAAGAAACCAAAGTTACATATATCGTGTTGGCAAATATATCGCCGAGGGTCCGGAATGTAACTTATTGTCAATATCAGCGAAAATAACGGCAAATATCGGCAAATGTCGTGAAACCTCAAAAAAATACAAAATTAACCATTTTTTCAATTTTTTTAACATCTAAAGCAACAACATCAAATAAACACATTGCTACATAAATATGAAAATACAACTAATATATAAGATGCATAAGATGTCAAATGGTGGATCATGATCACATATCAGCAATAAACTGAAAATACTGAAATATGTTCCTGATAAAATGATAGAAAATCACAACAATTGATCAAAATAAATGTATCCCATGAGATGAATCATCATGACACATGAGGCATTTAGATAATACATAGTACAATGATAAATAATAGGAATCATCAATCCCCTCTACCCCTTTTATAGGAAAGGAGCACCACTCTTCCTCTGGAAGCAGTAGGTGGTCTTATAGGTGCTCTAGATGAGCCTGGGGTGGAACTAGAAGCTCCAACTACTTGAGCTATGGTGGAAGGTAATGGGGCTTGCCGCTAGGGTGGAAGCCAATATAAGTTGTCTCCTCCCATAACTACATATCATCAAAATCATTGCCTATATCAGGATCCTATTCATCAATAGCGCCCTATGCCCCCCTCCTCTAGACTCTCACGCTTGTGTCTACCTCGAATCTCAAAGTTGATCCTCCAAGGACATTAGTCAACAGACTCAACATCCTACAATTTTGATGAAACTTCCTAATACAATCGTTAAAATATGGTAGAAAAAGCTTCCCATGCTTAATAAGTATTTTGCTTGAGTGAAGGGCACAATTTTTTAAGGTCATGATAGAGGATTACAACGATCAACACCAACATATCAAGGTACATAGAGGGGAGGGGTTGATATGCTTGATTAAATGCCAGTCCCATGCCCTCATATATGATAGAATCCAATGGAAATGTTGCAATCCTGAAATCCTAAAAACTATTAAGTCTGTTGAATTTTGAATGGGATCTAAAATTCTATTTTTTGCATATGAAATCCAATGAGCTTGGAACCACTCTCAAAAATTCTGAAATAATTAATGGTAATGTTAAAAATTTAAATAAAAAGATAGAAAATGAAAGATAAGAAGAATGTCACTTTTACTTTAAGAATTTAATATTACTATTTATTACTGAACTGGACCAAACAGTTCCACTCTAGTTCTAATAACACTACCAAAAACCTAACCCAACCCACGACTTTAATTCCCAAATTCCTAGCATTTTTAGCAGGGCAATATTTTCCAAAATCTCACGACATATTCCCAATATATCGTGACACATTCAATATATTGCGACACATTGAAAATGTCGTATATGTCTCAATTTTTAGGGGCGATATATCGCCAAGGGGAATGACTTGAGAATCATGATATATCGCCATATGGGCGATATATCGCCGATATATGTAACTGTGGAAGAAACCCCTACACTTCAAGTTCCACCATGAAAGATATGTCCATTAAGCTCCAAAAGAGAGATAAGATAAGATAATTTTATTAGTGTCCAATTAATAACCACAAAAGTAGGTCAATGGGACTACCGAGTACAATAATGTCATTGCAAAGTAGGAGTACCAAACGGTCTCCTATAAAAGACAGAAGGCGGTAGAGTATAGTATAATAGAACATAGCGTGATGTCTATACTAAAGTATAAAAAACCATCAAACCCGAGCACAGGAGGCCACACGAGGGTGGAGAAGTACAAGAGTAAAAAGAGTAAAAGATCCAGAAGCAAGCAAACCTAAAAAGCAATGAGGGAGGTCTAGGTTTATCATGGAATAGACCCATCTCTCCTAACATCCGAGACCGAATGAAGGAAACTCAAAATAGTATGTTGTCTAGAGGAAGACCTGGTGGGAGGCCTAGACCGCCTACTACGTTGCTACCTAAAGGAAGTCGCTCGTTGCTAAGGCCTTAGAGGGCTCGTTTGCCTCATGGAGAAGGATCTAGTCATGTCATGTTGTTGAGATCCTAGGGGATGGGGGATGGTCCCACGGATAGGTAATGATCTAGAGGCCAAGAGTGTGTTTCTATCGTACTATCTCTTAGTGTCCCTTCTTGAGGGTAGCACCATGTAAAAGGAAGTGCTCCATAAGGTGGAGGTTGGTCAAGCAGAGGGCTTGTTATCACATCCATAGTAGCCGGGATACCATGATTGCAGAGCAGTTTCTTGTATATTTTTTAGCCAGGTCTTTACACATTTTTTATGAGATCAACCTATGATGAGCAGTACCTTTTGATGATCACTCACATATCAGAGCAACCCCAGATCAGATATGATGAACTTTATGCCAAGACTGAGCCTCATGACCTCAAATTTGATGACCAAGGTGACCAATTTTGTTCCATACAAAGCAGCATAGTGCCCAAAGTTTTTACAGCAGCAGTGTTTCCAATGACTATTTGATGATCTAGATGGCAGATACAGGTATATGGCCCAGCATGTATATGGATGTGCATTGGTTATGATTGTTTTGCTCTTTTGCTCATCTTAGTAGCTTGACTTGGTATCTAGTGGTCATGATCTGGCGGTATATATATATGTATGTTACTGGGTGGTATATATATATATATGTTACATGGACATGGTTGTTTAATGATTATCTAAATGGTCTAATTACTCAGAATAAGAAGTTATTGTTTATACTCATTGGTTTTACCCTCTTTAGTAGTATGGACGTGATCATTCCCACCATTTATAGCTTGCTAGCTTTGGCACCACTTTTCACTTTCCCCATCCATCCATTCTCTTCCATCCTTGGTTTTACCTTGACTTACACCTCAGCTTGTGATATGGAGGACCTCCCCTCTTTTGCCTCTGTGTTGGATAGCATCCCTATTGATTTGTGTCTCGGCTCTGAGTTGGAAAACAGAACTTACCGAAGCCTTGATCCTTCTGGGCCAGGAGAACCCGCTAGTGTTGGTTCCTGAGCTTAGGTGAGTTGGATTTGATGCCTTGACCTCTCTGGTCGGTTGCCCCCGATGTTTGGTCTTGACTGTGGATGATCCCCCTAGTTGCCTGAGTTGTGTTGGCTAGACCTGAAGCAAACTGTACTACCATCATTACATGCATATGTGAACTATTACTATATCTTTTGTGTAAGCCCATGGAAATAAATTAAAACTGTGCTTCTCAGCACAATGAAAAAGGGCTATGGAAATTGAAATGTGAAAGCATCCTGGATGAAAGCTGCGATTAGTTGTGCTTCTAAGCACATGCAAAATCCAAAGGGTCCTAAGGCCTAAAAAGCAGTGGTTAAATATATGCTAAATCCAAAGACTGTTGGTTGTGATTAAATGTAATGATTAATACCTCACGGAGCCTACGAGTTGGGATGTGAGATGGAGTAAGGGACAGCTAATTCTAAGTGTCCCCTAGAACCTCAAGTTACGGTTAGCTGTGCACCTAGTTACGGCAGTTCTAGTAAAGATCCTCAAGGAGATGGTTTCAGCTTGGATGTGAGCCTGTAGACATTTGCTAAGGTTAAATAAGCACCTCCCAAAACAACTCATTCCATTTGTGAGACACTGCCATTCCCTGTGTGTATATTATCCAACATATGCTTAAGTGTGTATTCCTTTTCCCTCATCCAAAGTATCACAGTGTTGAGTCAGTAAAGTCAACCCCTTATCCTAGCCTTTCACTTTTCACCTTCACCCATTTCTAGCAAAATGATCACGGCCATGAAATGAGTATATTCTTGAGGTTATGTTTTGAGTAATTGATTATTTTAATTTTTGACTTATATTAGATATGATTATTGCTTAACCGCCAGTGAAATGCTACTTTATATTTTAAGTCTTGCTATTAGAATGATTTAAAAGAGCATACCTTATCCATTTGCACTTGCAGCATCAAGCATTTTAAGCCTGGGTCATATTTTGATCAGTCTTGACCTGGTCAAACCCAATTTGACCAAGTCAACCATAGGATCTGAGATGAGTTGGACCAGTGATGTTCGAGGTTGATGATTTATGGTCCTTTGATGCCCATTTGATGGTTCCATTCAACCGACATGGGTTTCACATGATGGTTTGATGGATTTTTATAGTTATTATTATTTACAGACCATTATTTTTATTTGCCAAGAGCATGGTTGAGACTATAGATGATTATCCAGGTAGCCACAGGGTGTATGAGTACTCATCTCTAGTACATTTGGACCTTCTGAGTCCATTGGCACACTCATATTTTAGTTACAAGCACTTTAAGATGAGATTTCACTCAGATTGTTACTTTACTGCAAATTTGCCATTATAAAATGGCCTGACAGCACATTTGGATTTTTATTTGGTTCTCCTAGGGCGCTGCAAAGGGAGTATGGGGTCCAGCCACTTGTTATTACCATATTTCCATACCCCCAGACACTTTGGTACAGTCAGATTTGTGCCCAGGGCACCAAGCGGAGAGCTACAGGCATTTTATTACTTTACAGGTGATTTTCTGAGGATTAAAAATGGAATTAAATGGTCACTGAGGAAATCGATTTGGGAAAATGAGGAAAGGAATTGGCATAATGTTTGTTCAGAGGTCATTTGTGATTCATCCCACACTTTCCGGCACACCTTACAGCATTTAGTGGGGTCCACACACACTTTGGGCTATTATTTTGATGTATTATTCTGCTATTGAGGGGGGCACGATTTGGTCATTTGGTCACTTTGTGATGTTATTGAGTCACATTATTTATCATTGTGCCATGGGGTGATGCTAGTGAAGGACATTAATACCTCCTAGCCCCACCATGTCCTTGCTACACTTGTCTTAGTCATTTATCATGTGGTGTGACCCCCCTAGGGCCACTTAGTGCATGCACACCCCCTCATTTAGTGAGTTGATCCATGTATTGTATTTCCGGCTCATCTTAGTCGTCGATTATTATTGTTTTATCTTTTGATCTCCACCACTCATTCAAAAAGTGGTTAGGGTTTTGGTCTTTCTCATTCCTATTTAAGGAAGAGACCCCTCTCATTGTAAAGGCACTTTTGGGCTCTTGGATTTCCGACATAATAAAGAATACTTTTGCAAAAACTATTGGATGCTTTGATGAATGTTCTTGCAAGTGATTGTAAAGTCTTTTCTCTGTGATATCATTGTGGACCTAGCTTTCTCCATACCATTTTTCTGCAAGGGTCGTGTAGTAAAGAAGGAGGACGTTTTTAAAGGGGGCACTATTGTGGGGAGACTCCATCTCTCCTCCTCAATACGTTTTGGCATTGGGGAGTATTTCTATTGTATCTTGTGATCATATTTATGCTTTTTGGTTCATCTTTCCTATCTTATAGTCTTTTTCTTTTTTAGATTGATTCTAACTGCAGATCATTTTGGCAGGGAAGGGCTCATTGGCCATCTTGGAGGCATAGCGATTTCACTTGGGAGGTTGGATCTCACTCTAAATTGCTTCATTTTGGGAATATCATCAATTTGCAAGGCGACCGCAAGCATATCCAAGTGTGTTTCAAAGTATTTTTGTTATCTTGGGATCCATTCCAATCGTCACCATTATATTTCACTGTTCAAACCCTAAGTTAAAATTTATAAAAATTCTCTAGCTCAAACAGCTTCAAATTGTGGCGAACAATTTTTGGGTTTTTACTTTTATGCCAAGCTTGAAGTGGGTTTGCTAGGGCATCATCTTTAGTGGACTCCTTCTTGCCTAAATCCCTAGGCACTGATCTCTCTCTCTTGCACCCTCTCTGAGTTTGCCCCTTTTTCAATTGTTTGATTGCCCGATCTTTGCTTGTGAACTTTGATATTGTCATATCTACAGTCAAGCTGTGTTAGGAAGCCATAATCCATCCAGATCTACTCCTTGGGACCATTTCCCCTAATTTAAGTACACATTTCCCAAGGAAGTTGATTTTGATCATTTACCTTAACACTAATATCCCGGATTTGTCCTTAAATATGAGCTATTGTAATTGAATTAACCAACTTTCATATCTCATCTTCCTTAAGCCTCTACAATAGCTCCATTCCTTAAATCTAGGATTCTACACCCTTCGCTTTGCTTTTATTGTTTGATTTGCTTGATCTGGTATTTCGGTTAGATCTCTCCTTCTAAGAGTAGATCAGGGTCTCCCCCTTTGTTATCTGTGGCTTGGATGACAAGAAGTGAAGAGTGCCTCGATTGGCATGACAACCAATCCATCTTGGGAATCGAGGCCCTCTTAGGTGTCACCAGTTAGTTGTCTTCCTCTACCATCCTGGATAGGACCTTTGAAGTAGACAACTACACTCTGTGTGATAACAGGGCTAAAGAGTATGGGCTTGGAGCTGGAGAACCTCCCACATGTATAATGCCAAGCATCTCTGGTCAAGGTATTTGAATAAGCAAGTGAGGGTCTTAGTCCCTCTAAAATGGTAGTGAAACCTCCCTCTAATCTCATAGTAGATGGGGCAATGGACGATGAATTGCTCCTCTGTCTCGACCTCCTGAAGATGGCATAGCTGGAAGATCCTGTCAGAACGATCACTCTGGTGGTCAGTCTCTACCCAAAATCTATGAGAACCCACTATGAACTGGTCGAGGGGAATGCAAAGAGCATGTAACCAATGGTGGAGAGTATACTAGGGTCGAAGAATGACTCCGTCACTAATCTCCACGAAATGCTCGGCATAAAAGGCCATCTTAGAACGTAACCCACCCCAAGGGTTAAGCCAAGTGATCTGGATAAACTGCATATAAGTGATTTGGTACTGGTCTTGCCCTATCGCTAAGTCGGCAAAGATCCTAATGCAATGCAAAAAAGAGACCAATCTAAACACCGTCTCAAGTGGAAAAGACCGAGCACCAAACTCCACTAGGATGATGTGTTGAGCAACTGTCTGCTTGCACCTAATGATGCATCAAAGGAGAAGAGTCTGGACTCCCTTGACTAAGGCTCAATCAGACTCAAGCAAACCTGACCCCTAGATCTATGAGCCATAGAGGATAGTGGGTCAAATAAGGAAGTCCATGAGGGACATCTTGGACGAGATGTCCTGAAAGTGGTATCGAAAGCACTCTCTCTCGAGGAAGGATAAGGTTTCGTAGCCCTGTTGACGCGAGGTTGAAGGGCATGCCGCAAGCTAAAGCAAGGTCCTAAGAATTGCACCCCCAAGTATGTGTAGGAGCTCGTGATCTCAATTTCCTCCCCTCTGAAGAAGAAATGAAGATCTAATAAGGTCTTATTTATCCTGTTGAAGATCATAGCCTTGGTTTTACCCAAGTTGATTGTCAACTATTGAAGATCACAAAAAAGAGTTAAAGCATCCAACTGTCTCTGCAAGCCCTTTGCAGAGGAGACTAGGAGGACCACATCATCAACAAAGAGTAGGATAGATATCAAAACTTGGTGAAGGAGGCACCCATCAATGTCCTAGATATGCTCGTGAAGAAAGGTCTCCAACTCATTAATATAAATCCTAAACAAGGTGGGGGATAGGGGGCATCCCTGCTTAACCCCAATGGTACTCCTAATGAAATCTGAGACCCCATGAGTTGTGCAAAGGTGATCAAGAACCAACTCATATAGGCACATAATGGCAGTCAGTAGGGTTTTAAAAATGCCAATGTCTCTGAGCCTTTGGAATAGGGCCACTCTAGGGACAAAATAAAAATCTTTTGGAAAATCTACAAAGCAACGGTAGACTTTTGAAGAGCGATGTTAGGCCTCCACAATGATGGCCCAGAGGGTAGAGATATGCTCAATGGCCTAATGAACGGGTCAAAAACCTGCCTTCCCTCTAGCTCTAAGGTGTCTCCTCTCAAGCTCTCTAGAAAGCTTCATATGAAGTACTGTAGCATAGAGCTTCAGCAACGTGCAGCCCACCAGGATCGCCCGGTAGTTGTTGGCATTTGAACTAGATCCTGACTTGTGTATTGTGTGAATGGTGTCACGTGACCAAGTTAGTGGAAAACCTGTACGAACCAAATGATTGAAGAAATTAGCCAAGTAAGTAGCTAAGGCAATGTTAACTCCCAGATTTGTCCGTAAGCAAAATTGGAGGGTTAAGAGTCAGCTTATTCCATTGAGATGGTATTCAGACTTGTTCCAGAGAGACAACTTTCATAGGTCAAAGGTTGGTTCCCACCGGATTTAGATACAGGTTGTTTAAGTGATATGATCCAGGTTCAGCATCAGGGACATTGCATAGGTTTTTCATTAGTTTTGGAGGAGATTTCTATTTTTAGTTGTTTTCCTACTTTTTAGGATACAGAGTTCAGAGGTCCGCATGTCAAAGACTATCAAATTTTCAGCATCCTTGCAAGCTCAAGATTCCAGTGAGCTTTTTTCGGATGGCATGCATGGTACTTCTATTTTAGGTAGTTAGGGTTTGAGTTGCATGGCACATACATGGACATGCATGTTTTTGCATGCCAAATATTCAAACATGCAAGCAATTTTTTATTTTTTAGCAGTGAGCCATATCTACGACCTGTGGCATCAATGCATGTGCGACATGTGGCAGTCTCCTGTTGTGACAAGTAGTGGAATTAAAGAGCATGCACAAGACTGAATGAGAACTGGGTGCATTCATGGAGTGAGGGGGTGCATGCATCAGTTTAACTGAAGGAGGGAGAAGAGCACCCTCACTTAACTAGGCTCTCAATTATGCATGCCAGTCTGCTCCACTTAACTGAACAAAAACAGAGGACACCTCATCTAACTCAACTTGAACTCTGTGCATGCAATTAGTTCAGCTCCAATTAACTCAAACCAAAGGAGGGCTCATGAGGAATCTTGGACACTTGGAGAAGGCACATGACATTCATTGCATGGGTTTTCAGGGTTTGAAATCAATAAAAGGAGAGAGGGCACATTGTCTAAGGGTTGGATTTTCTCATTAGCAGCAGCAAACAAGTTGCCTCATTCTCTCTGCTTCTGCTATGCTCCTCGATTTTTCTGCAAGAACGTTATTAGACCAACTTGTATTTGTCTCTATGGTGGATCAACCTCTTGATTTAATGCAAAGTGAAATTAGATTATGCTCGGTGTTACCGGATGAACTAGTAGGGCTAGTCTCCGATGACAAATGTGAGAGAAGTGGCCACTGTCACCTTAACCAATTTTCTAACTTCTTAGGAGAGTCGGAACCTCCAAGGGGAAGTGCCCTTATGTGGTCTGCAAAACACCTTAGGGACAAGAGAAACTATGTCATCTTTGACAACAATATTAGTGACCAGTGCCTTAGACAATAAATTCAAGAGAATGAAGAAGACATACTATTTAATCATCAAAGACAATGATGCAAACACTAGTGTAAGTAGTCAATATAGCAACAAGTATAACAAGTGTCCAAGGATAACCGATTAGGTGTAAAGGATTGTTGAGCAATGTACGTAGTTCCAAGAACACAATCACTTCTATGGCAATGTAATATCATTAATGTCAAACTCGCATAGAAGAGTGTTAGTGGCAAGAGTGTTATCATCAATCGGTAACTAACAACTAGCAATATGGTGTAGATTATCCAATGACCAATGTAAGGACTAATGTACCAAAATTAATTATTCAATAAATATCTAAGCACATTAGAGACCATCAACCACATCATCAACTTATGAAGAACAATAAATATATCATCAATGTTTTAAACAACTTCTAACTCCCAATTTATATTTCGAATCACAAACAATATCAGAATTATAACAATAGCTACCTTATTTGCAATGTTACCAACCTTGCATACAGTATATTCATCAATAGTGGTAATATATCAGAGATGTATAGCAGCATATCAGAGTTACTAACAGCAGTAGAAGATATTGGCAGCAATAGGAAGAATTTTATAAAGAGTCAAAAGTCAAGTTCTAATTCAACTCTTTACTATTTTGCCACTCATGAAAGACGTTATATCAGACTGTAAAAACACTTTTCAGACCTGTGTAAGTCAGTTTCAGAGTCCCTTTTGTCAAGTAACAACCTTGCAAATGCCAACAGAATTGTATCAATGTTTAACCTTTTAGTTTTGTTTTGTATGTGCAGATGCTAGGATGACCTTGGGACTGTCAAAGTCTGCAATTTCTTGCAGACCTAGGGCAGCAGGGATAACAGTCCAAAAGAGACTGTTTTGACCCAACTTTAGGGCCGCCAATGAAGGGCATGCCCTAGGAAGGGCCCTTGGGGAATGGGCCGAGAGTTAGAAGGATTTGAGCGAACCTAGGAAAGATAGAAGAAGGAGGTCACTAGGCATGATAAGATCTGCAATTAGTGTTTTAGGTTAGGATTTTAGGGTTTTAGGATTACAAATCAGGTACCAAAATTAAGAAAATTAGACCTAGTTAATAAAATATCAAAATCTAAGCTAAATCAATATGTACAAACTTACAAACTAGGGTTTTTAAAGAATTTTCTATTTTTCAGGGATTTTTAGGGCTCCTAAAAATTCCGCCCTAGGATTTCTAGGGACAAGAAAGGCAGGCCGAAATTATAGAGAGGAGGGCCGAAATTTTAGGGAGGCCAAAAATTGAAAAAAAAGATTTTATTTTTTTTATTTTTAAGGTTTTTGTCATAAAATTGCAGACCTAATTCTAACCCTTGTTTTACCACGAAAATGCAAATTTACATATGAAAATGCAAAAAAAATTGGTAAAAAGTTGACCAACTTGGGTTTTTAATAGATGTTACCCCAAACCCTAGCCTTAGAGGAGGGAAAATCTCCTTGTCACTAGATTAGGGCTTCTTGAAACAACCCCAAGGGTTGGTTTCAAGAGCCTAAACTAGGGCAAAGTTGGAGCTCCAAGGCTATAAGCCATGTAGGGATTACATCCACGAATGTGAGCAAGCATTCCTTGGGTTTCCTGCAAAATTTTCGTTGGAAAATAAAGTATTTCCACAAAAAAAAATTGATCTTATTGAACCAATGCATGTTAAGCAGCTTAAAAATTATAAAACACCAACTTTATCTTTAACATGCAGCAGCAAGGAAAATAATTCATAAAAATACAAACCTATTAGTATCAAGTCCATATTCCAGCAATGTGCAATGAATACGGTCAGCTTTATCTTGTGGGATAGCAGCAGTCCTGCAGTGCTCCCAAGGACCAACAACATTAAAATCCCAGAAGCAAACCACAGAGTTATTTTACTAGCAAAGCCAGTTGCTCAAGGAAACTGATACAGCTAATTCTCATAAAAGATATGGAGATTACATTGATCGGCGATAAAGCCGATTGACCTGCTGTAAAGCTGATGTGCTACTTAATTCCTTCACTCTTTCCTGTTCCAAAGGTCATAAAATCGTAAACGTTGTACTTTGGTATGCAAACCTTGCATTCCACTCAACCTTAACAGCACCCTAAAATACCTGTAGTGCCTGTTTGGATGCAGCCTCCTCAGGTAGCTGATAATTCTCTTCAAACTGCAGATGTGAAAATCTGCGTAGCTGAAACATAAAATATAAGAACATAACTAAAGCTGGTACAGAACATGTGTGAACATAGACCATGATAGCAGCATTATTTGAGCAGACCTCCAACTCCCTTCATAATAGAACATAACTAAAGCTGTTACAGAACATGTGTGAACATAGACCATGAAAGCAGCTTCATTTGAGTAGACCTCCAACTCACTTCAAAATAGAACAAGTACAGAATTTAATAATGTTTGCACCTATCTATTTCTAGTATCTACTTGAACTTTTGCCATCAAAGTTGATAGATTACAGTTTCTTATGGAAGTCAATATAAAAAACTTAAAAATATATATCTCCCCTTTTTTTCTGTTTATCAGCCATTTGATAGAAATGCCAAGTGTTCTTTTCTTAGTCAATTCTATATAGGCCGTAGTATACTTTTGACTGTTCCTTCTTTTAGTAAAATTTTACTTAAAACTTCAGCAGATGATCTAAATTAAAGTGAAGGAAGGCCTGTCGACATTGTTCATTGCATGTGATGGTCAGAAGCCACACCCTGAAAACTACCAATAGGCTACAAGGAAATTGCATTGATGCACTTGTTATGACAGAAGAAAGAAAGTATGGAAGAAATTATATTAATGATCAAAATAGGTCAATGGGACTAGAAAGCATAGTAGCAATATTCAAGTTCAAATACGATACCAATATGATTCGATACAGAAAAAAATACGTAAAGAAAAATTCTAGTAATACGAAAATACGGAAGTAGA
The DNA here is from genome assembly GCA_027924585.1 of Larix kaempferi. Taxonomy (NCBI): domain Eukaryota; kingdom Viridiplantae; phylum Streptophyta; class Pinopsida; order Pinales; family Pinaceae; genus Larix; species Larix kaempferi. The sequence continues at coordinate 8,740,651 of BSBM01000742.1, forward strand.
CATCTCATAAGTACAAAAATGCATTTTTTAAATGTACATATACTTCGCAATTCTAAATTTTGATGTAACATTAATTCTTCATTGTAAATAACTTGCAACATATCTCAAATTTGAAATTGAAACATAATATATGATATAACAACATGAAAATATAATTTAATAGGTAAGTATGGGCTCATGGCCTCATTGTATGTATTTTTTTAATGTTGATTAAGTAATAAGTACAGGCTCATGGCCTTAATTTACATTTTTTAATGTTAATTAAGTAATATGTGTTACTTAAACGTTTATTAACAAGATTGCATGGAACAATAGTCACAAATTTGTTTAAAATGATTCCTGAGTTTTTGTGTGTCCAAATTTTTTATGTGATTTGAGTTTATATATTTATAAGAAAAATAATATACGCTGAAAGTTATTCTAGTAGAAATTCTACGTTTATCTTAACAAGTAAATTTTAATATTAACATTTAGTGAATTTTTAAAATATAAAAATTTAAATATATTTAAGTATTTAGTGAACTTTACTGTACCGTACCCATACCATGTCGAATATTCGCCGAATTTCGAATTCCAAACGAATTTCCGTATAGGAACTCCCAATACGGCAGAATCTTGCTACTATGCTAGAATGTACAAAAATTTATAATGACAATGTAGGAAAGCTAACTCTTAGGCACAAAAACAAGTACAAATACAGATAAAGATAAAGAATATAGAGGGGAATGAGGTAAACCCACCACCCAAGAAAAGAAACAGAAATAAGTTATTGTTCATGCTAGAAGATAAATCCTACTCTGCACCAGAAGTAGAAAAGGAGCTAGTGTCATCACTGTCAACAATCATTAAGGTACCAATGCAGACTCTAAGAATGTCCTCTAGGGAGTGGCCTGGGCTGAGTGGACCAAGTTGGGTGATTCGGAAGGATACTAAGTGTTTTCTATTGGAGTTCTCCTAACATTTGAGGCCGATGAGAGAAACCTAGTAATGGACACCTGGCTTCTTGATCTAGATTGGGAAATGGTCTCATACCCAAAGTCTAGTGCTGGAACAGGTAGGTCTCAGGGATCTCACGATAGATGAGAGGTTTCCCGACAAAACGAGAGAGGGGGGGCACTATCTCATCGACCTACTGCTCCTTGTGTCCATGGCTGAAGAGAAATGTGTAACAACTCAAGAGCCTTTCCTAAAATTATGCAAGCATTTTGGTGCATGCCCCTACACCCTAGGAACTAGTCAAATGCATGTAGTGATCACCTTGAAATACATCATTGAAAGAGTAGCTAAAAAATATGTCTCTTACATTCTAAGTTAATTGAAGATTCAATAATATTCTGCTCAAAATAAGAACAATAATATTCAAAATATTTAAAACGATTGATATTTCACAACATCAATTCACTGACTTCAAATTTGTATAGCTATAACTTCCTTCTTTTATCACTGATACCAGTTTCATCACTAAAAATATCTAGATATATCTAAGGCTTTTTTAGGCAACTTGAAGATTACAAAGCAACTCTAATATTTGTCCCTTGTCAATATCCAGTTTTTGCCACATTCTTTGAGACAGCACACATCCTCCTGCTTGGCTGGTAGACATCTCACCACCACAAGGTTGCAGTATCATTCCCGTTCCTTGCATACTGCTGCCCCCATCCCAAATTGAGAAGCCTGACACCCATTACTAGATTTTTCTCATTGGCCTCAGATGCTAGGATAGTTTTGACGAACCGCTCATGGTCTCCACCAAGCCCTGTCAGCGCCAGGCACCTCCGAGAGGACATGATCAGGCTTTGCATCGACTCCTTCACAATGATAGATGTTGAAAGGGACTATTGCACTCGTTTCTCTATTTCTACTTCTATCTCTATTTCTAATGTTGAGTATTTTTTTCTCTCTTTCTAGGGATTACCATTTCTTTTCTTCTACTCTCATTTGTATATTTTATTATTTTCAATTTTCATCTTTTAGCATTTAGGAGTGATCTTGGCACTCCCATGGTCTAATGTTGATTGGCTGTATCTTCTAGTTCCATTGACCTATTCTTTGGTCATTTGTGGAAATTAATAATATTATCTTATCTTTGACATATCTGATTCATCTCCTTTGATGACACAACCCTGCTTTTGATGAACATATAACTGCTGGAAATGTTTGTCTGCATATCTTGGCTAGTCTTGATAACTAACCAAGTTCATTAAACACTGGCCGCCTACTACATACTAGTCTATCTTGTTCGGGAGGTTCATCAAGAGCCAAGTGAAGAAATTGATTAAGTTTGCACGCTAGATGCTGTCATAAGTCTCTAATGTTTGTGCCGAACTATGCCACATTGCCTCCTTGGTAATCCATTCCAATTTATTGGTGAGTACGATAGGATCCACATCTTCCTTTCTTGTTGTTACTGATTCAGGACAGAGGTTAGCACATGTGACAAGGATATTTAAATGAGTATTGATCGTCGCATGATGTGACCATCAATTTTCACTTCAACATCCTAGTTGCACCATGTTATAGTCAAGACACGTCATATTGTTACAACAACTACCAGTTATATTGATACACAATTGTGATCGAGTAGAATGTCTAACCAATAACAACAATGCAAAGATGTTGGGCGTGGTGTCAAGATATCACGTATAAAACTGATGAGAACACCGATGAACAAAGATGGCCACATATACACGAAGATCACTCAGAACAGAATAAACTTTGGAAGTAATAATACAACGAATTCATAAGATTATTTTCTAGTCATGAAAACACTTATATTAACAACAAACAGCAAAGCTGATTAGTAGAGACAATATGAATACACAAATGAGATTTAGTTAAATGTCCAACCAATAACAGCAATGCAAATATGTTGCACATGATGTCAATATATCAAGTTGTCAGTTGGGTCCTATGTCACATGGTTTGGGTTCGAATTCGAGTTCGACAATGTGAAATTCTGGTTCGAATTCGGGTTCGACAATGATGTTCGAAATGCGGTTTGGCATTTGGTTCGTCCTTGTATAAATTTGAAAAAAATAATATATATATATATATATATATATATATATATAAACTTAAAAAAATATAAGAAAAAATTAAAAGTAAAGTTAAATAAAACATAAAATATAACATATTAATATAACCTTATATATAACTTTAAAAAATTATAACATAAATTTGAAATAAAGTTAAATAAAACTTACGCTGAAAGTTAAAACATATATATATAAACTTTATAACATAAATTTAAAATAAAGTTAAATAAAACATAAAATATAACATAAAATGTAACCTTACGCATATAGCTTGTAAAACATATAGCATGGGTAGCTCGAACTTCCAAGCGGTAATTTTTGAGCGCGCAGTCCGCAAATAGAAAACACACGCGACGGAGGCTCCAGTGGCGAGGGTCCATGCTTAGCAGCCTGCGGGTATTCAAGTCGAGAGCCAACTCTCGAGTAGTCGGTGACAAAGCTTAGAGCGGAGGCACGTCGAGGAGTCAAGGGGTTGAGGAGCCGACTGAGGAGTGTAAGAGATGCGTGGGAGAGATGGATTAAAATGCAGCTTAACCAAAATTTCAAAGAATAATGTTTTAGGGTTTGAAAAACTTGAAATCTTTAAAACCTAAAACCTTCCCTTCGAATTCACCGAACCAAAATGAATTTGATTTTTTTTCAGATTCGCCTAATTCCGAACTTCAAGGCTGAAATTCGGCGAACCCTATGACTTAGGTTGGGTCTAGCTTGGGTGGTTGGGAGAAATGATTGTTATCCTCCTAACCCAGTTCAATTCCTGCAAGTGACATGTTGAGCTCTTAAATGAGTATATTGTTGTAAACGCCTTGAGCCATATGTTGGCAAAGCCCCGAGCTTCTGCAGAATCCAGTTTAACATGGGTACCAAGTACCCGGTGGGTTTCCCCAGGATATGTATTTCATGTAAAAAGAAGTTATTAATATATCAAGTATAAAACTGATAACAAAACCAATGACCAAAGAAAGCCACATATACAGGAAGATACTCAGCAAGTGGGGCAAACTTTGGAATTAATAACAAAGCAAATTCATAAAGATTATTTCTTTGTCAGGAATAAACCGATTTTAACAATAAACAGGAAAGCTAATTAGCAGAGGCAATATGAATAGCCCATGGGATCATTTATGCTATGAACACCAAGGAAGAATCATACATTCACTCCCACCATATCAAGTTCCATTCAGGGAAAATTTTAAGAACCCCCCCTAAATTTATATGTATAATAAATGGGCGAATCCCCATGATATATGGTAAAGTGTGAAGGCTATTTATCAATAATATAATATGTATATATAATGTATTTGGTGAATCTTTCATGAAATTATAGAATGTTGTAAAATATGGGCGAATCTTTCACAAATTATAAAATATTGTAAAATCATGGGGAATCTTTCACATAATTATAAAGCCTTGTAAAAAGTCTTGGCAAATCTTTCACATAATTATAAACTCTTGTAAAATCATGAAGAATTTTTTATTGAATTATAAAACCTTGTAAAGTCTTGGTAAATTAGTTGAAATTTGACTTAATAGATTTTCCTAGATGATTATGTATTCATTTTAAATTTCCCATGCACTCTTGCACTAGAACACCTTGTAAAAAAAATCCAATCTAATTGGTTGACTTGACTCACCACAATTATTTGTATGCTACTATGTTCAAACCTCCTTAGAGATTAAAATTAGAGATGATTCCATAAATGGTTGCAATATACAATTGAGAACTTAATCAAGGTGTGAAACTCATTTAGCCTACTACACTCAATGCACAATCAATTTTAACAAATTATGTGGGAACTAACCAACCCTCCCAATCAAAAAATATAGCTTCAAAGAAACTAGTTGTTTGAAGTGCTACCTGAAAGAGGATGCTTGAAAATCTCTATCTAAATTCTCTCAAAAACTTCAATGGAGGGTTACAGTGCATCCACATTGATATTAGCATCTTCTTAGTATAGATATTCCCATTTTATAGAAAAACATGCAATCAAAGTGAATAATTTGTGTAAGATAAGGATAATAAGCTACCTCTCACAAAACATTAAAAAGAAATATAACACAATTTTCGATTTTACAAAATTTCCATATTATCTAATTATGATTCATAGTATGGGAAATTCTAGAAATATTCACATAAACATGTTCTTTCAAGTTTTGCTTCATATGCCTTAAAATCAAGGGTGTGCTCATGACAAATACAACTTGAGGTTTCACCTTATTACATGATCAAAGACTAAATTTCATCAAGGAATTTTAGTATAGCTAAAGTTCTAGAGGCTAATTGTAATTCTCTTTTAGTCATGACATCAAAATTATAATTACATTAAAGGAATGTCGGTCTCTTTGGAAATAGGTCTCTTATGATGACTGCGTAGGAACCTAGTAGGTGATGCATAAGACCATTTCTCTCTTTGATTAGCAACTTAGAGCTCATTTCCCTTTCTGAATACCAACAAATATTTCCAAACAAAATATAAAGTAAACATAGTTGATTATTAATGGTGAAGATGCTTAAGTCATTCTACGAAGTGAGAGGAAATAAAAACATCTTTCCTCAAACCAATGGGTCTAACATGGCCAAAACCAATGGCCAAATTAGGCCAAGAGAGTGAGAAGGAAGGAAATAAGAGAACCTATCTAGGAAAGGTAACTCACATCCCTAAGATAATGCACATCTAAGTTGAGGAAAGGGAACTCATTATCTTGGCCTAATTTGGTCATTGGTTTTGGCCATGTTTTTGGCCATGATTATATGAGTGGGGCATGCTTCAATATGAAAAACAAATAGGCCACAATATAGAACTGTTATCACATCCATAGTAGCCGGGCTACCATGATTACGGAGCAGTTCATTGTATATTTTTGAGCTTGGCCTTTACACAGTTTTGATGAGATCAATCTATGATGATCAGTACATTCTGTGATCACTCACATATCAAAGCAACCCCATATCAGACATGCAGTGAACCTTATGCCAAGACTGAGCCTCTTGATCTCAGATTTGATGACCAAGATGACCTTTTGTCCCATACAGAGCAGTGCAGTGCCCAGAGTTTCAGCAGCAGTGTTTTCAGTGATTATAGATGATTCAGATAGCAGGTACATGTATATGGCCCAGCAGGTATTTGGTGTGCATTGGTTTTCATTATCTTGCTCTTTTGGTCATTTTGGTAGCTTGACTTGGTATCTGGTTATGATCTGGCAGTATATATGTATGACATGGATATGTTTATTATTGATTATCTAAATGATCTTATTACTCATAATTTGAAGCTCTTGTTTTATACTCATTGGTTTTACCCTCTTAGGAGTGTGGACATGATCATTCCCACCTTTATGGCTTGCTAGCTTAGGCATCACCTTCACTTTCACCATCCATCTATTACCTCTCCCGTGTTGGTTTTTACCCTGACTTACACCTCAGCCTATGATATGGAGGACCTCCCCACTTTTGCCTCTATGTTGGATAGCATCCATGTTAGTTTGTGTCTCGGCTCTGAGTTGGCAACAGAACTTACCAAAGCCTTGATCCTTCTGGGCCAGGAGTACCCGATGGTGTTGGTTCCTGAGCTTAGGTGAGTTGGATTTGATACCTTGATCACTCTAGTCGGTTGCCTCGATGTTTGGTCCTGAATGTGGAAAATCCCCCTAGTTGCTTGAGTTGTGTTGGCTGAAACCTGAAGCAAATTGTACTACCATCATTACATGCATATGGAAACTATCATATTATCTTTTATGCAAGCCCATGGAAACAAATAAAACCGTGTTTCTTAGCAAAATGAAAGAGGGCTTTGGAAACTTAAATGTTAAAACACCTTGGATGTGAGCTGCGATTAGTTGTGCTTCTAAACACATGCAAAATCCAAAAAAGGCATAAAAGCAGTGGTTAAATATATGCTAAATCCAAAGACTGCTAGCCAGGACATTAAATGTAATGATTAATTCCTCACAAAGCCTACGGGTTGTGATGTGAGATGGAGTAAGGGACAGCTAATTCTAAGTGTCCCCTAGAACCTCGAGTTACGGTTAGTCGGGTACCCAGCCATGGCGGTTCTAGAAAAGATCCACACGGAGTTGTTTCAACTTGGATGTGAGTTGTAGACATTTGCCAAGGTTGAATAAGCACTTCTCTGAACTTATTACATTTGTGAGACACTGCCATTCCCTGTGTGTTTATTATCCGACATATGCTTAAGTGTGTATTCCCTTTCCCTTATCCAAAGTATCACAGTGTTGAGTCAGTCAAGTCATCCCCTTATCCTAGCCTTACATTCTTCACCCTCACCCTTTGCTAGCAAAATGTTCATGTCTACAGAATGAGTATATTCCTGAGGTTCTATTTTAAGTAAATGATTATTTGAACTTGTACTTGGTATAATTATCTATTAACTGCCAGTGAAACGATGCTTAATACTTTAAGTCTTGCTATGAGAATGATTAACAGAGCATGTCTTAACCATTTGCACTTGCAGCATCAGGCATTTCTAGCTTGGGTCATATTTTGATCAGTCTTGACCTGGTCAAACCTAGTTTGACCAAGTCAACCTTGGGATCCGTGATGAGTTCGACCAGTGATGTTATATGATGATGATTTATGGTTCTATCATGCACCTTTGATGATTCCATACAATGGACACAGATTTCAAATGATGGTTGATGTATTTTTTATAATTATTATTATTTCCAAACCATTATTTTATTATTGATTGGGTATGGCTGAGGCTATAGATGATCTTACAAGTTGCCACAGGGTGTATGCATACTCGTATCTAGTAGATTTGGACCTTCTGAGTCCATTGAGACACTCAGATATCAGTTTCAGGCACTCTCAGTGATGATATGATCAAATTTCCACTTTTGGTTGTTTTTGCCATGCAGAAATGGCATGTCCAGCAGTTGCATTGAGCTAGCACATTTCCCTAGGGCGTTGTTATCACATCTATGTTAGCTGGAGCTACCATACTGCAGACTGTGTGGCCGAGGACCACATAGTACTTTTTTTTCCAGATCAGAGATTCGATGCCTTCAGAGGAGGCACACAGTTTTGTTCAGATTGTCCCGAGCAGATACATCAGAGGGGACAGATGGTTGTACAGTGGTACAGACATGTTACTTAGCATTTACCGCAGGGTCACCCTCCCATGCCAGGCTTTGATATAAGCCAATTGAGACAGTTGCCTAGTCTTGTTTTGATTGAGATTATCACAGAGTATTGCTGGTTTACTATTTGTGCCCGGAATCAGCAGAGATCCAGTTCAGAGACAACCTCGGCAGCAAGTATATGGTGCAGCAGGTATTGCATTTGATATATATTGCTCATGATTGTTACTTAGACTTGTTTATACATGGTAGTACACTAACTCTACATATGATGATTGATTTGGTGATCTAGTCTTTATGATATGTGATTGGGCACTTGGTGATGTCAGTCCACCTCTTCCTAGTAGGCTCCTGTTATATGCACACCGGGTTACACCCCTATTTCTGGTATAGACTTGATCATTTAGTTCCCCCTAGGCAGCTGACTTTGGATCCACCTTCACCTTCTCCATCCATCCGACTCATACATGATGTACTTTCCCGACTTGGATTCCGATTTGTGACTTGGAGGATCCCTTTCCCCACTGATCTCTGATTATGCCATGATTCCCTGTCTATTGTGCCTCGGCTCTTTAGTGTGTGAGATGCACTCTCAAACCTGGGATTTGCTCCTGTCAGTTGCCCCCGATGTTGCAACGCAGTTAGGATTGTGTAGCCTCACCGGGTGTTCCCCATTGGTCATTCAAGCAGGTATTGCTCGCCCCCATTACTTTGCGGTATGAGCACCATGATGATATCTATTGAGATATGTATGTAGCCCAAAAGGGCCTTGATGTAAAATGAAGAAATGAAGAAATGTAAAGCAAGCCAAAAAGGCTTTTTGTAAATGTAAATCTAGCCAAAAAAGGGCTAAGTATGAAACTCATTGTAAAATCCATGCAATGTGTTTATAAACACACATGGACACATGTCAGCATTTGTAGTGGTTATTTCCTCACCTAGTCCTGCGGGGCAAGGAGGTGAGAGGGAGCAAGGGACAAGCTCAAGATTGTCCCCCAGAGACTCAAGTTACGGTTTGTCGGTCGGACACCCAGTTTGGCGGCTCTAGAAAAGAACCTCACAGAGTCTTCGAGCACGGATGTGAGTTGTGAGATACTTGTTAAATGACCAGTGGCGGTTTCCCTGCACTATACCCATTTGTGACGCACCGCCCTTCCCCGTGTTTTGTCATGGTATACTTATCTCAGTGGACCCCGCTTTCCCCGAGTTATCCAAAAAGTCACATGATCCTCATCCTTGTCATCCCTTATCCTTCGCCATGTATTCCACATCACCCAAAGTCAGCTGGGTGGTCAAGTCTATAGGATGTGCATAGCAGTTGAGTCTTTTTGGATGTTGTGGGCCCACCTCACCTGGGGCCTTGTATTTTCTGAGATTTAATGCATTTTTTTATCACCATATTATTATCATGTTGTTTAGTAATGTACTAACTTGTATAAGGAAGCCTTTCACTCCATGATTGCATACAAGTATTCAGCTAGCACCATTGTTGACCAGATTTGACTTGGTCAAACTAGGTTGACCAGGCCAAAAATGGGCCCGAAAAAAATGTTGCTACCGGAATTTCGATTTTGGTCAATTATTATCTACAGGGGACCCATATGAGCTTCCAAGTTACAGAATGCAAAAAGATCGAGGCGTTTGTGAGATTTTTAATTATTATTGGTCATTAATGACCTGTTTTAATTAAAAATCATGGATTTTGGGCAAATAATACCTAAGTGATGGATCGGGGTCGTTCGAGTAATCATTCCTACTATTTTGGGGGTCCACGATCACATTGCGGTAGACGGTTCGACAATCCGGGCACTTTAGATGGGTCGAAAGCCTAAATTACATCTTCAGCATTATAAACCAGCAATAAAATACATGGAAAATCAAAAATTGACAAAGGCAACTATAGCAAAGGATGAAAATCAAAGGCTGGCTAATATAAGGGTGACTTGTAAGGTAATTTTGGTAATGTTTAGACATTATATTTTGTGTTGTGGGGCCCTCATTTGCCCAGCTCACCATGAGGGGCGAATTTGCCCATAGGGGGCGTTTTTCCACTTAGCAAAACTCATAATTTTGATGATATATTGTATTGGGATCATAGTATACTGGTATGGGGGGCTAAAACAACCCATAGGCACCCCCCAACCACGTATTGGTTTTATGGGCCCCATGAGTTGGCCCCATCTCCACAAGTGCGCTACACATGGGCAATTCACACCCCCTCTTGAAGCTCATCTCCACCATCGATTTGAGGCTTGGGAAAGTTAATCCCAGCCATTCATTTTGGGGGGAAGTGAGCTAGGTTTTGCGCCATCTCTATAAGAGAATGGGCTCACTCCATTTCTATCTCTCTTGGGCATTTTTTGTAAACACTTAGACTGAAATAGAGAAGAGATTCTTGAGAGTTCTTGAGACATTGTTGCTTGGGTGAATGTTGTGATGATTGATAGCAATTTGCTGATGTATTGATGAGTTTTCTAGTGCATTTATCCATCTTCTATAGCTAAAACGAATTGCAGGTTGGGAGGCCACTTGAAGAGGGGCGCATTTTTTGGAGTGGGAGCTCTGCACTTGGGTTTTTCTTCAAGGATATCTAAAGAGGGAGTTGAATTTGTTGTTTATCATTCAATTTCTCAATTATTTACCTTTCATTTTGTTGTGTTAACTATCTATTTGTTGCAGATTTCTGATTTCCCATTTCTTGTGGCAGGTAGCTAGGGCGCACTTGCTCTCCGACTGGCTCAAAGCTTAGGGAAAGCTCTCGCTGCTCATCACTTGGATTCGACAAGTGGTCTTCACACAAATATTCAGCCATTCATCTTTGTTTCAGGTATTCCTCTCATGCTCAATTCTCTAGTTAGATTTCTGATGTGTTTGCTAAGCTGAAACTGCATATAAAACCAAGAGTAAATTAAAAACTAAAAATTTAACCGTAGGAACTTAAATTTCTCTCCAAACTTGCTTATGATTTGCTCTTAAACGTCTAAATCCAAAGTTTCATAGCTTTTTGACTCCATTAACCCATAGATCTAGCACTGGTCTTTTTGCCAAAAACGCCCCTCGTTTTTCCCTTTCAGCTGGTTTGGGTCACTTTGGGGTTCTTGGTACTCTTGATTTGGGTTTGTATCGCCATTTTATTAAAAGGAATCAAGTTATCATTTGCTGAAAGTGATTAAAAACCTTAATTTTACACTGCCCTAGGGCCACTACTCTTTGAATCAATCTCTCCCTTGGGCAGATTTTCATTTGTTAATCACTTCTTGCATTGTTTACATCCTTAGTTGATTTTCAGCCATCTAATCTATTTTATTCATCACACTTAATCACTGGTCACATTTCATTTACGTGCTTATTTCATCCGTGTGTCTAACCGGTGGCTGAAACTAGACTTAGGAGTCCATTTACACTCATCTCCTGTCTTTACTTCTTTCTATCTTTTGGAGTTGGGTGTGTTTTGTTTCTTGACCATTATCTGGTTGAGCGGGGTCTCCCCCCTGACTTGGCTACGTGCCTTGTCTAAAGTGACAGTAGCCTTGTCCAGTGTGACTCCCGTTCCTTGAACGGAGGACCTGGCTATTGCCGGTTACACCTTCCTAGCTGTTCACCCTCTGCCATCCCTGTTGGGACACTTTTATTCATCAGCTAGAGTTTGTGTGATAACAGGCGCTACATAGGAGATGGGGGGTCCAGACACTTGTTATTACCATATTACCCCATCTCCAGACATGATGGTGCAGCCAGATTTTGTGCTTGGGACACCAAGCAGTGAGTTACAGGCATTTTGATGATTTTCAGGTGGAATAAAAATGGGATAAAAAGGTCATTGAGGAAATCGATTTGGACTATTGAGACAAGGTTTTGGCATGAGGGTTGTTCAGAGGTCATTTGTGATGTATCCCACTCCTTCTAGATCAGCTTGCAGCATTCAGTGGGGTCCACACACTCTCTAGGTTGTGATTTGATGTATTATTCTCTCATTGAGGGGGCCACGATTTGGTCATTTGGTCACTTTGACATGTTATTGAGTTATATCTTATGTTATTGTGCCATGGGGTGATGCTAGTGAAGGATATTAATACCTCCTAGCCCCACCATGTGCTCCTTACACTTGTCATGGTCACTTTTATGTGGTGCGACCCCCCCCTAGGGCCTCTTTTAGTGAGTGCACACCCCTCTTAGTGAGTTTATCCATGTTATATTGTCCTGGCTCATCATAGTCATTGATTATATTGTATCTATCTTTTGATCTCCACCACTCGTTCATAAAGTGGTTAGGGTTTTGGTCTCTCTCCTTCATATTAAAGGAAGAAACCCCCCTATTGTAAAGGCACCTTTTGGGCTCTAGAAATACTGGAATAAAATACTATTTTGCAGATATGCTTCTCTAGCTTTGATGGATGCTTTTGCAAGTTGATTATACAATCTTTTCTCTTTGTTATCATTATGGATCGTGTTGCTCCAAACGTTTTCTCTGCAGGGAGGCCGTGTGGTGGAAGAGGAGGACGACTTGAGGGGACGCTATTGTGGGGAAACCCCATATCTTACCTTTGGATTGTTCTTTGTCTCAGGGAGTATCATTATTGTATCTTCATGACATATTTGATGCTACTTGTTTCATCTTTTCTGCTTTATAGTCATTTTCATGCTAGATCAATTCTCATATAGATTGTTTTTGCAGGGGAAGGGCACACTTGTCACTCTGAAGGGATAGCGATTTCACTTGGAGCTGGATCTCACTCTTGATTGCCTCACTTGGGAAGGATTATCAATTTGCAAGGTAGTCGCAAGCTTTAGAGGTAAGATCTACAAGGTACATATCAGTAGAGAAGTTCAAGGCTCGATTTGTGGCACAGGGGTTTTCACGAGTAGAGGGAGTTGATTATGATGAGACCTTTGCGCCAATTGCCCGATATTCCTCTATTAGAGCAGTGATTTCCATAGCAGTAGAGATGGATTGGAAGATCCACCAGATAGATGTGAAGACCGCATTTCTCAATGATCTTCTACAGGAGGAGGTTTATTTGGAGCAGCCTCAGGGATTTGAGATCCATGGGAGAGATTCTCATGTGTGCAAGTTGAAGAAGGCCTTGCATGGTCTGAAGCAAGCTCCTCGAGCTTGGTATTCCAAGATTGATGCTTACTTGTTGTCAATGGGATTTCAGAAGAGTGAGGCTGATCCCAACCTGTACTACATTGTGGTTGGTGGTGATCCGCTCATTCTTTTGTTGTACGTTGATGATTTGTTTATCACAGGGGAGGAGCGCCTCATTGCAGATTGCAAGAGAGATCTTGCTTCAGAGTATGAGATGACCGATATTGGGTTGATGCATTATTATTTGGGGATGGAGGTTTGGCAAGAGCCTGGTCATATTTTCCTAGGACAAGGAAAGTATGCTGCAGATATTCTGAGGAGATTTCGGATGGAGGATTGCCAGCCAATGACCACCCGATGATCACCAACTGGAAGAAGCTTCATGCTTCTGAGGGAGAGTTGGTAGATCCCACTTGATATCGTCAGCTCATTGGTTCACTGATGTATCTACCAGGCCAGAATTGTGTTTTGCGGTAAACACTCTCAGTCAGTTCATGGTTGAGCCTAGGAGAGTGCACTAGGTAGCCGCGAAATATGTGTTGAAACTTGAGATCCCTTGCAGGGACAATGGATTATGGTTTGGACTACAGAAGTTCGGGTGGAGTTAGATTGGTTGGCTTCACAGATTCAGATTGGGCAGGTAGTTTGACCGACCGGAAGAGCACTTTCAGTTGTTGCTTCAGTTTGGGCTCGACGGCAGTGTCGTGGTTCAATCGGAAGCAAAAGTCCATTGCTTTGAGATCTGCTGAGGTTGAGTACATGACAGCCAGTCAGGCTAGTTGCGAGGCACTGTGGCTTCGCAAGTTATTGGTGGATTTATTTGATCAGGAGTTGAGGCCCACGGTGATATACTACGACAATCAGAGTTGCATCCATCTCTCTGAGAATCCAGTTTTCCATGACAGGTCAAACTACATAGAGATCAGATACCATTTCATCTGAGATTATGTTCAAAGAGGAGCTATTGAGTTACAGTATATTTCCACTGATGAGCAGGTAGCTAACATTCTGACGAAATCCTTGGGGCAGGGCAAGTTTGTCTTCTTCAGGGACAAGTTGGGAGTGGTGAAGAACAACTTCCTTGGTAAGAGGGAGTGTTGAATTTTTGTACCTTGGAAGTTGTTCCCCTAAGTGATTTTGCCTAAGTCACTAGAAAAGGGGTAAAGTTCACATGACCCTTGTATTAATGACTTGAGATGATCATTAAATGCACTTTAGAGGTTAAAGTGCACTTTATGAAAAATTAAAAGGTGGTTGAGTGGAAATTAATTTATGGAAAGAATTTGTGTTTTAATCTCATCCATCCATCTAATTCATTTTGGGCCCTTGGATTAGATGGCTTTTCATCTACCCTTTCATTTTTCATTAAAAGGCAAAGTTCATGTGAAGAGGTATTATTCATTTCAAGCAAATGAGAGAGAGCTCGACTTCTTGAGATGAGCAGGACGCAGCATGAGAGGATGAACATTGGCACGATTACCAAGAAAACCATACAGCACGAATCCCAAGGCAGACTGGGCACACAGTTCGAGGCCGTACGCAGCATTTATTGCTGAGACCGTACAGCATCTGCACAAACTTCCAGGCAAATTTTCTGGGCACGACTTTTGAGGCAGTTAGCACAAAATTCGAGGTAGTGAATGTGAAAAACAGTGGGCATGCATTTCGAGGTGTGAAGTACAGTTCTGGGCACGATTTTTTAGGACCGTACAGTCCTGTTTTGCCTGTCCATACACTGTCATTTCTGGCACAGATTTCAAGGTGGCAGCTGCACAGAAATCGAGGCAGTAGTAACACTTTTTTCGAGACAGCCTGCTGAGTTCTGAGGGTTGAGATAAGTTTTGTTCTTGACTGATACACTGCTGTAGTTCTGAAATTTTGAAGAAATAAAATTGCTCCTCTCAAACAGGTTTTCCCATTCTGGGTTTTGCCTGGGCATTATTGCCAAAAATTTCTGTGTCTCTGAATTTCATGGTGTGCATGGACTATTTAATTTTCTGCCTGTAAATTGATGTTCATACTGTGTTTCAAGATCTGAGAATTTTTTTGTGAAATTTACAGTACTCTTTTAAATTGAGTTGGGCATTAAATTCTCTTAAACTTGACTTGAAACCCGGCTGAGTTTGAACACCAAAAACTTTCAAAGTGAATTACAAAATAGAATTATTACCCACTTGTCATAAGTGGTTACTTTCGAAATGTCTAGAACCACTTCTTGCATGTTTACAATAAAACCTGTGCAAGAAATTCCTGTCCGAGCTACATTTCTCAACAGAATCTTCCATACAATATTTTGATTTATGCAGATCTGAAGTTTTGATAGGTGTTTCTGAAGTTTTCAGATTTAGCTGTATGGTTTAAATTCTATGAGTGCAGATCTACTGTCATGAGTTGAAATGTTAACACGCACTGCATAGTTTTACCCAAACAACTACACTTTACCTTGAGGAAGCCCAGGTATTACCCCTAAAAATATTATTATGAATCCACAAACAGATTCAGATTAAGATTCAGAAACTAGCCTACACAATGACGTGGTCAGTAAATATTTCAGAATCCAGAACAACATGAACCACATTTCAGATTGGCCATAATTTTAAAGTTATAAGCAGTAAGCACAATAGATCCTTGGTGAAAATGTAGCAGTAACCCAAATGACTTCCAAATATTGCATGATAGTCTCACATTCAACCCTACCACTTCCCACTAGAGAATCATTCCTATTTAATGATTCCATATAGAATCTCAGTAAAAGGGCTTCAACTCTCAATGGCCATCTCTACCTGCTTTCTTTTCTATAAGTAATCTCAACTGTGTCTCAACTTCAGAATCTTTGTATATATTTGATTTCCCTAGCAGCAAAGAAAATTTAATGTCACTTGAATTTTCAGTGTCTAAATGGTTAAACTCGTGCCATAAATTGCTTATATTATTCATGCATCTAAAATCAATTAGTGTAATGGCACTTTTATTCAAATGTGCATATCAGATAGATAAGTACTGAGATAAACACATTGGTATAATAACAAACATACCTCTTCTCCAAGCTCCTCTCGCATTTCTAAAACTCGTTTGACTAGCCATTGAATAACAGGATATACAGCTTGGTAATCTAGACCCTGAATCTGATGTGCTTGAAGAGGGTAAGGACATGCCATATTCATCAATGCTGCTTCAATGGCTTCTCCAACCATACTGCATTGTCAACATTGAGCACAATTTAGGCACAAAATAACTGCACCTACACACATTTACGCTTATTAAATAAAATCTTGTGACATTAGTGTGACTCAAATACCAATAACCAAGCTAACAACATTTTTCTGTGCATAAAAATAAGGATAAAGCCCAATAGAGTTGCATAACATAATAGCTGCATTCCTCATATTTATTTATTAAAATTAATTATTTTCAAGTTTTCAACCGCACACATTGAATTGAATTTTCTCGTGAAAACTGTAATTTATAGGAGGAGAACAAATATGCCAGTAATGCTTTACAAAGAAATTAGAATGAAATTATGAATTGATATCAATTCCTACATCCCAAGTTATGCACTCACACAATTGTGTATCATGGTCCCATTCGAACCGATCTTGATGGTAACAATTTCCATTTGCATTATTGCATTTGTTTTTTCTGGAAAATATTCATATTATATTTCTTTAATGCTCGAAACAGAATACATCATAAAATTTTACATCGTTGACCGAACCACTTAGTTAAATTTGAACCCACTAACTTCCCTTGGGTGAAAGGGTGTAGCAGTGTAATCCACTAAAACTTAAAAGTAACCTGGCAAAATATTACATAATCACAGCCATTTATATCATAATATAATCATATGCTCCACTTCAAGATTGGTATCTTAATCTAAGGTATATGGACACACTGTTACGTAAAATTAAAAATTGTGAAGTTTAATTCCTTAGAATACCTGGATACCACTAGCACAGCTGAGCTCACCCTAAAAAGGGAAAATTGTAAGAATTTTTCAATCTTCTCTTAAAACTTAAAAAAGATTTGGTTGACCTGTCCACACTGTACCTCAGATCCAACATATGCCTACATTATGTTGGACATAGCAATCCACACTTTTAGACCAAACAGTTCAGAGCATAGTAGCAATATTCAGAAAAAATACAGTAACAAAAAAAGCCAGTATGGCTCCAATACGGAAGTATTCATCTCATAGATATGAAAATATGCATTTTGTTCCAAATTTTAGAATAGTATCACTATCAGCCTCAAGAACACCCAATAAAATGGAAAAAACAATCCATTTCTTGAAAATTTTACAATTGATTTATATTTTATATTTATGGATGTATTCAAGATTTTTTTAATATTTTTGAGATTTTTGGTATATGTGTTTTTGGCTTTATGGGAGGACAGCGATCAAATACGTGAACTGCAACCAAATACGTGAGATATATAATCAAATACAATCAAAAGTAAATCGATCGTACCATATTCATACTGTACCAAAAATTTGTTGAATTTCATACTAGTGTCAAATGTTTGTACAGGAAAGGCCAATACAACCAAATCTTACTATGGTTCAGAGAAAGTTACATATATTGTGTCGGCGAATATATCGCCGAGGGTCCGGAATGTAACTTGTTATCTCCTAATTTGTACATTAGGTGGATTTCTTGTGAGCCGCCAAAGTTGTGAACATGTTCAATGTTCATCGTCAGTGTTCAGAAGTTCATCAGGCCAAATTTTTACATGAGCAGATTAGAGCAGACTTTTACAATAAAATGAACTTGCCTCTTAGGGCACAAATACCAAGAGATCCTGAATAGGATGATAAAGACAAACTTGTAGCAGCCCCTGTAGCAAACTGTATTCTGTAGCAGGCTTCCAATTCTTATCTGAAGCCTTCTAGAACCACGGCAGCTCTGATTGAGACACTTGGCAGTCACGGCTGTCCTTGTAAGTCCTTGACTGACCTCTGTAGACCCTCGATTGTTCCCTTAGGGTCTCCTTTATTGAACCAAGTTCTGTTGTAGGTGAAAGGGCCCCTTTCTACGGCTGATGTGGACAGGCCGAGCCTCAGCTAGGGCTGATATGAGGAGGCTGAACCTCTGTTGGGCTTAAGTATGAAGGCCAAACCCCTGCCAGTGTTGTAGAGTGAGGGCAGAGTCTCTCTAGGGCTGAAGAATGAAGGCCGAGTTCCTTGCAAGGGCTGTAGAGGACAGGCCAAACCCTGAAGAATGCAGATCCAATCCTTTCTAGGACTGTTGAAGGTAAATCGTGCTCTTAACAACCTTCCACAGTCATCATGAAGCCCTATTCTGACTTGGCAATGATAGTACTGTCCCGGAACTATCTTGTAGAAGAAAATGACAGCCACAAAAGAACAACCAACCCTGTTGATAACCCCTTGAAAAGTTTGCTGAGATAAAAAGGAAAGAACAGCTGCTACAAAAATATCCTCCACGACTTCCTTGAACAAAGATAATGATCATAAGTGAGTGTGATGAAATGATGAGAGTGATCCATATTTATAATCCTTCATTAGGTAACTTCCTTAGGTTAAGGGATTCAAAATAATAATATAAAATTCATTGGTCATGACCTTTTTTAATTCTATGTCGGCTCTTGACACTTTGGTACATTAATTATGGTTCATTGGGGGATTTTGACCCTTTAACATCTTAGTCGGGATACCTTGTGGGCTTTTGACCCACCTTCTTTGGGTAAGTCACCATTAGACAATTCCTTAGCCCCTTCTCTTGCTATCCATGGTTCACATGTGCCAATTCAAGTACATCATCATATATAAGGAAGATATTCTTTGGTTGCCCTGTTCTCCCCATTAACACCAAGATCATGTGCTAGGTATTTCAACAAGGGGTGGCCAATCCCTTGAGAAGGTCCCATAGCCACAATGACCAAGGAGGGGAGTACATCACTTGCCTAGATCCAATCTAGGACTTCACATTGTTTGAATCAATGTCCTGGTCCCTGACCAGGTTCTTCAGCCCCAGGCTGAAGGTTGACCAAAGTCAACATCATGGTAACTGACCAAGTGCCTCCATTCTTAAAGAATGGCTCTCAGCCCTGGGCTGAGCTTCAGTCCCAAACTAAATTATGTTGATCAACCCCCTGGTCCCTGACCAGGTCCTCCATTCTCCCGGAGAATGGTTCTTAGCCCCAGACTGAATGTTGATCAACCCTAGTAACAGACTAGGTGCCTCCATTCTCCCGGAGAATGGTTCTCGATGCTGCTCAAAAATCAACACTCCCTCTCAACGAGAGAGGCATTCTCTGCAATACCAAGCTTATCTCAGAAGTACACAAACTTCGTCAATGATAGAGGCTTGGTCAACACATCGGCAATCTGCTCATCTGTACGAATGTACTAAAGTCTCATGGCACCTCTGTGGACGATATCTCTGATGAAGTGATACTTCATATCAATGTGTTTCGATCTATCATGAAACATTGGATTCTCTGGAAGATTTATGCAACTCTGGTTATCACAATGGATAACAATTGGCTCAAGCTTTCCACCAAACAAATCAGATAGTAGCTTCCTAAGCCACATTGTCTCTCTACGGGCATCACTGGCAGCAATATATTCAGCTTTTGTCATGCTTTGAGCTATGGAACCATGTTTCTTGCTAGACCAAGAGATCATGGTTGATCCCATACTGAAACAATACCCGGATGTGCTTTTCCGGTCCACTGCATTGCCAACCCAATCAGAGTCAGCATAACCAAGTAACATCACTCCACTACAGGAAGTGTATCTAAGCCCATAAGTAATAGTGCCCCGCAAGTATCTAAGCACATGCTTAGCAGTTATCCAATGTATGTGCTTAGGCTCAACCAGAAACTGACTCAGTGCACTCACTACATAACAGATATCTAGTCTAGTATGTGTTGCCGCCTTTCACACACCTGGGGGTTACGTGGCATAAATCTTCAAGCCACTAAGTGTGTCCTTGGGGGCAAGCTTCGAGTCAAGTACTGTCACTTGATTCTTGACTCCTCCATTTAGGAAAACTCCTAACGAAGCCAATGGGGGTGAAACCTAGAAGTTACTAAGGCTGATTAAGCTTTAGGTGATGGTTTGCAGTCTCTTGCTTCAAGCATAAGGAGAAGAGAGGGGCGCATTAGAGAAGGAGGGCATGAGGGGGGCGCATCTCTAGTGATTCTTGTATTATACTTTGCAACATCTTTTGGAATAATAAAGGATTTGGAGGCAAATCTGTGGTGTATTGCTCTATGTGTGTGGATGCAAATGTCAATGATTTATGAGGTAACTGTAGCGTAGCTTAATTATTTGTTGCATTTGTGGATGATCAGGCCTTTGAAGGCCTATTACTAGTTGGTAGGATTTATGATTCTAGTTTGATTTCATATATTGCTTGCTCATGTCCGCGATATAGAATGTGTATGTTTTACTTGTTTGTAGGCTTACTCTTCTGATTTCTGGCATGAGAAGCACCGGATTTAACGTTTTTGTGCAAGTAATTTTAGCTGTGCAGGTTGTCTTAGCTTGAATGTGCAGATGATCTAGTTTGACTCTATTGCTCTTCAAGTACTTTCAAGATACAGTCCCTCTGCTCTCCACCAGCAGACTCCATAACTCAAACATTCTCAGGATTCCAACATTCTTTCTATATCTCTCTTTCCTTCATTTTAAATTAAAACTTTTCTGGTTACGGTTACTTGCATGCTTAGTTAAATTAGTTTCATTTGAAAAGAGCATTTTAAGAAGCTGATTTAGTTAAGTATGTTACTAGATCTAAGATTTAGAGCTTATTTTTTAGCAGATCTAGGTTGCTTAAGTACTTGTGCATATTTCCTATCTTTCAGTACTTAAAATTTTTATGCTTTTAATGTTCATTTGGGCACATTTGGTGCATTTCAGGTGGCTGGTTTTGCATTTTTATTGCCATAACAAGAGGAAGTGTTGTCGAAAAATTGAAGATCTGAAGCCATCCAAGGCTTCCCAGAGCGATATACTTCCATCTTGTATCATTTTTTAAACTTGTAAGGCCTTTGGATCCAGATCTATAAGGACCAAAGGCATCCACCTTCTTATTGTAAAATAATTAATAAATGCAAGTGGGCTACTCAGCGCCCACACCCCATCCCCTCTGGGAAGATCTCGCAGACTCAATTTTTATGGTTTGCAATTTTTCTAACCTTTCTTTATTTTATTTTAGCATCACATGCACACAATCCGCCCTTACAGGGTTGTATAGTTAGTTTTATTTTTTATTGTTACAATCTTTATTTCACAATCTTGTACTCTATTTTCACAATTAACAAATCATAAAAAACTAAATCCGACTGTGCATTCATGAAGTACCGAAAGGGAAAAGAGATTCTCAGCAGTCAATAATTTTGTTTCTTACAATTTTTGTACATTATTAACAAATAAATCTAAGGTTGTGTATTCCCGAAGTATACTGAAAGGGTTTATCCCTAGTAGGTGAAAAGAGATTCTTAGCCACATAATAAAACTTTATTTTTGCTTTAATAAAATTTACCAAGGCTTAAGTTTTAAGTATGCTCTTGACCATTGCAGCTCAGTCTGATCAGTTGGTCAATTAGAAAGGGATTTGAGTGACTAGTGTAACAGGGCAACCAACGAAAACTTGAT